>CM069170.1:14619618-14987266 GCA_035221665.1 Okamejei kenojei
GTGTTGAACACAGGGGGCATGATGGATCTTCGCCCAGCCATTGGTTGAGATTATTTGGGCTAGGAAGGACACCATAGGTTGCCCAAATGAGGAAACTTATCCTGCTCGCCTCCATCTCCCACATGTCCTTCCAGCTGATATTCCTCTTTTCCACACTCTCCCATCTCATCCACTGGCCCTGTTTAGCTTGCGACACAGCCTTGGTACACCTACTCAACTCCTCCTGTCGGAGGACCTCGGCCGCAACCAACTTTCGGTGCTCCATTGATGATGCCTTGTTCCAGCAAGGTCGCTTTCCGCCAAGCCCCAAGCCACTTCTTCCGTGTTGGATTTCCCCTACCATGTCGCCTAGGTGGAGAGCAGATTTTGCCTGCATTGTCGCATTCTTAGCCATCCACTTATTTCCTGTTGCAAGGGTTGGAGTAGCAGCTCAGATGACAGTGTCCCTTGATTCTGCCAGGGTCATCTCTAGTCTGCCTTTAGTGCACTTGAACTCTGTGAGACTAGAGAGAGGCAGCTGGAGTACCCCCTGACCGTACAGGCCTACGCTGCTCAGGCACCGAGGAACACCTAACCACTTTCTCACGAAAGAGCTGATTGTTTTTTCTATCTTATCGTCTCTTGTGAGGGTGATGTCATACATGGTTAGTGGTCACATAAGGCAAGGTAGTAACCCAAACTGCAGGCACCAGATATTCAGTTTTCCAGGCAGCATGGATCGGTCAATGTTCGCCAGACGTTTAATGACTTCTTGCCAAAACTCGTTACCCTGATCGGTGTCCTTCAGTTTACAGTTATACCATCTTCCCAGACTTTTGATTGGTTTGTCTGACAGTTGGAATAGGTTCTTCATCAATGAAAAACCTTTGATCTGTCAGTTTGCCTTTGATTATAGAAATGCTTCTTGATTTGGATGGCTTGAATATCATTCCAGTGATGTTCGCTTGAAGCTTCCCTAAAAGGCGCCTGGTGCAAGGTGCTGTTGTTATTATGATTGTCATGTCATCCATGTAGGCCCTGATGGGTGGTAGACGGACTCCAGACTTCAACCGCTCGCAACCCACAACCCACTTGGAGGCCCTTATGATGACTTTGATAGCCATTGTAAAAATCAATGGGGAGATGGTACACCCCGCCATAATGCCAATCTCCATGCAGTGCCATGTGGTCGTGAAGTCAGGTGTGGTGATACAGAGCTGCAGATCTTGAACATAAGCTTTGACAAGGCTTGCAATAGTCTCCGGTATCCTGAAGAAGTCAAAGGATGCCCAGAGGAAACTGTGAGGGACAGTTCTGAACGCGTTGGCAAGGTCAAGAAAAATGCCATGCATCTTTTCTTTTCTTGCAGTCTGGATTTGGTGCCAAATCATGCTGGTATGTTGGAGACATCCAGAGAACCCTGGAATGCCTGCTTTTTGGACGGTTGTATCCACAAGGTTGTTTCTCTCTAAATAGCTGGTCATCCTCTGAGCTATGATGCTGAAGAAAATCTTACCCTCTACATTGAGGAGACTGATCGGCCGGAATTGGCTGATATCTGTGGATTCCTTCTCTTTCGGAATCAGGAAAGCTCCTGCCCTGCACCATGCTTTGGATATGACTCTCTTCTCCCAAACCACTCTCATTAGCCTCCATAGGAAGCGAAGAACATCAGGAGCACCCTTGTAGAGTCAATATGTAACCCCATTTGGCCCTGGGGTTGAAGATGCTCTTGACCACTTCATTGTCTGTTCCACCTCCCTCCACTTTGGAGGACTAATGTCCATCTTATGCTCTGGTTGTTCAATTGGTGGAATGTCCGATGGAATAGCTGTCTTCCGGTGTCTCTTGTCATCCTCATGCATTCTTTCCAGATGCTCGTCCAGCTCCTGCCTTGATGTTTTCAGGTTCCTCCCTTTTCTTTGATGAAAAGTGATTTTACGAACTTATAGGGGTCCTTGAAGAAGCGTGATTTCATTCGTTCTTTCTTTTTTCATGATTTCCGCAGGTACTCTGCTCATCTCAGGGTTGCTAAATGGTTTTTGATGTTTCCCTGGAGAATGTTGATGCCCTCCTTCGCACTATCAGATGCCTTCCTCCACTGCTTCTTGAGCTGTCTTCTCTCCCGGATTAGGCATTCCATCTCCTTTTGCCGTCTGGACTTGCTTTCCAAAGCTGTGCCTTTTCCTTTTTCTCCCTTATTCCATATCATTCTGCTCCATAGCCATAGATAGTCCCCCATCTTATCAAGCTTTCTTTCAACTGTACCCCTTACACCATGTAAGATACTGGTCAGGTCTGCCTTGATGGTCTCCTATTCTTTCTTCTCCTAGGCTCCAGGCCATTTGACGCAAGGTTTTCTTCCACTGATCTTCTTCTTCATTGCTGGTTTTCTTGGCTGGATGGGCTCCATATCTTCCTCTGCCTGCGTAACTGTGCTTGAGTTTCCTTCATCAGGGGGGTTGATGCCCTGCGAACTTTGGTGAGACTCCAGTCACTGGACTTCATTCGACTTACTTGATTGACTTCTCAGGAAGTACTTATCAGTGCGAGGTCCCCGTTTTCCCTCTCTCAAGCACCCTTTCTTTCCTTATGTATTTTCAAGCCCTTTGAAGATGTTATTTTCATCCAGCCGCAGGAGCAGACCTGAAGCCTCTTCTCGGATGATGATTGTACGCATGGTTCTTGTTGAGTGCAGGTATTGCTCATGGTCTTTTCCGTTCCTAGTTCTATAGCTGTATTATCCGTCAATGAGTCATCTTCGGCCCCCACTCTCACAGACGCTAGGGGTATTCTTTCTTTATTTCTTTTCGTAGCCATATGCGGGTGTCTCCAAAATACTGAATAGTATTGGATCCTGCTGACATGGGTAGCTAGCCCATGCCTGCCCCAGTGGGGTCTCCGTCTTTTTTTTCTTTTCTATTTCCTCCTGTCAGCTGTCGTTCCAGCAGCCACAAGGTCTTTCCCTTGTTGTCCGCCATTCTATTCACGGCAGTCACTGGATAATTCCAGGGTAAATGTTTACAAATACACAGGATTAGATGTTAAAAGTCAAATATCAATTTACTCCCAATGGTGATGGGAGCCTTCTGCATTCACTGATGCTCCTCCGATGTTGAGAAAGGCTAGGCAGTCATGTCATTGGGGTTATCAAGTGGGCACCTACTTTCATCGATGTTTCACTGATTGAACCCACAACATCTCCAGTAGGCTCAGCGGTGCATTCTGGCGTCCCAGAACCACCCCCCTCTGCATCTGTCTAGTCGGTTATTTGGGAGACCAAATGGGGTCGTTCCTCTTCAGCCAGAGCCACTGGCTACTCTGCTCTGCTACCTGTGATGTTTCTTTGATGGCCTGGCGTTGGGCCCGTCCGCTGATCCCCAGGTCCTTCATCAGTCTTAAGGTAGATGTTGCCACGAATCATAGAATCATAGCAAATAGGTGCAGGAGTAGGCCATTTGGCCCTTCGAGCCTGCACCACCATTCAATATGATCATGGCTGATCATCCAACTCGGTATCCTGTACCTGCCTTCTCTCCATACCCCCTGATCCCTTTAGCCACAAGGGCCACATCTAACTCCCTCTTAAGTATATAGCCAATGAACTGGCCTCAACTACCTTCCGTGGCAGAGAATTCCACAGACTCACCACTCTCTGTGTGAAAAATGATCTTCTCATCTCGGTCCTAAAAGACTTTCCCCTTGTCCTGAAACTGTGACCCCTTGTCCTGGAGTTCCCCAACATCGGGAACAATCTTCCTGCATCTAGCCTGTCCAACCCCTTAAGAATTTTGTAAGTCTATAAGATCCCCCCTCAATCTCCTAAATTCCATCGAGTACAAGCCGAGTCTATCCAGTCTTTCTTCATATGAAAGTCCTGCCATCCCAGGAATCAGTCTGGTGAACCTTCTCTGTACTCCCTCTATGGCAAGAATGTATTTCCTCAGATAAGGAGACCAAAACTGTACGCAATACTCCAGGTGTGGCCTCACCAAAAACTCTACTGTACAACTGCAGTAGAACCTCCCTGCTCCTATACTCAAATCCTTTTGCTATGAATGCCAACATACCATTCGCTTTCTTCACAGCCTGCTGTACCTGCATGCCGACTTTCAATGACTGGTGTACCATGACACCCAGGTCTCGTTGCATCTCCCTTTTCCTAATCAGCCACCATTCATTTAATAGTCTACCCTCCTGTTTTTGCGGCCAAAGTGGATAACCTCACATTAATCCACATTATACTGCATCTGAACTGCATTTGCCCACTCATCCAACCTATCCAAGTCACTTTGCAGCCTCCTAGCATCCTCCTCACAGCTAACAGTGCCCCCTAGCTTCGTGTCATCCGCAAACTTGGAGATGTTGCATTCAATTCCCTCATCCAGATTAAAATATATTGTAAATAGCTGGGGTCCCAGCACTGAGCCTTGCGGTACCCCACTAGTCACTGCCTGCCATTCTGAAATTTACTCCTGCCGTTTACTCCTACTATTTGCTTCCTGTCTGCCAACCAGTTCTCTATCCACATCAACACTGAACCCCCAATACCGTGTGCTTTAAGTTTGAATGCTAATCTCTTATGTGGGACCTTGTCAAAAGCCTTCTGAAAGTCCAGATATAACACGTCCACTAGTTCTCCCCTATTCACTCCACTAGTTACATCCTCGAAAAATTCTATAAGATTCGTCAGACATAATTTACCTTTCATAAATCCATGCTGACTTTGTCCAATGATTTCACCACTTTCCAAATGTGCTGCTATCCCATCTTTAATAACTGAATCTAGCATTTCCCCCACCACTGATGTTAGACTAACTGGTCTGTAATTCCCCGTTTTACCTCTACCTCCCTTTTTAAAAAGTGGGGTTACATTAGCTATCCCCCAATCCTCAGGAACTACTCCAGAATCTAAAGAGTTTTGAAAAATTATCACTAATGCATCCACTATTTCTGGGGCTCTTTCCTTAAGTACTCTGGGATGCAGCCTATCTGGCCCTGGGGATTTATCGGCCTTTAATCCATCCAATTTACCTAAAACCACTTCACGGCTAACCTGGATTTCATTCTGTTCCTCCATCTCATTTGACCACCTGCTATTTCCGGCAGATTATTTATGTCTTCCTTAGTGAAGACAGAACCAAAGCAGTTATTTAATTGGTCTGCCATGTCCTTGTTCCCCATGATCAATTCACCAGTTTCAGACCGCAAGGGACCTACATTTGTTTTAACTAACCTTTTTCTCTTCACATATCTATAAAAACTTTTGCAGTCCGTTTTTATGTTCCCTGCTAGTTTTCTGTTATTATCTATTTTCCCTTTCCTAATTAAGCACTTTGTCCTCCTCTGCTGGACATTGAATTTCTCCCAGTCCTCTGGTTGCTTTTTCTGGCTAATTTGTATGCTTCATCTTTAGTTTTGATACTATCCCTGATTTCCCTTGTTATCCACGATTGCACTACCTTCCTCGAACAGTCCTCGACATCCAACTTCTACCGGGCAGCTCTTAGCTCTCCAACCCCGCTGTTCTGTCTCCGCTGCAAGCTCTGAATATCGCAGTTTCTATCTTTCAAAGGCTTCCTGCACAGCATCCTCCAACTGTCCAACCCTGGTCCGTGGTGGAATTTTCCATTGCGTTTATCACTCCCCCCCCCCCCCCCCCCCCATCCGAACAAAGGCAATTGTCTTAACTGGGTTAGTTGTTCTGGGCGGCAGGGCATTGTTGGCTGTTCTCCTGCATTCCAGAGTCGCTGCCAGGCATTTGAGCACTTATAACCATATAACCATATAACAATTACAGCACGGAAACAGGCCCTCTCGGCCCTTCCAGTCCGTGCCGACCATTTGTTTTCCCCTAGTCCCATCTACCTGCACTCAGACCATACCCCTCCATTCCCTTCACGTCCATATACCTATCCACTTTACTCTTAAATGTTAAAATCGATCCTGCCTCCACCACTTCTGCTGGAAGCTGATTCCACACAGCCACCGCCCTCTGAGTAAAGAAGTTCCCCCTCACGTTACCCCGAAACCTCTGTCCCTTAATTCTCATGTCATGCCCTCTTGTTTGAATCTTCCCTACCCTCAATGGGAAAAACATATCCACGTCAACTCTGTCTATCCCTTTCATCATTTTAAAGACCTCAATCAAGTCCCCCCCTTAACCTTCTGCGCTCCAAAGAATAAAGACCTAACTTGTTCAACCTTTCTCTGTAACACAGTTGCTGGAACCCTGGCAACATTCTAGTAAATCTCCTCTGTACTCTCTCTATTTTGTTGACATCCTTCCTATAACTAGGCGACCAAAATTGTACACCATACTCCAGAATTGGTCTTACCAATGCCTTGTACAACTTTAACATTACTTCCCTACTCCTATATTCAATGCTCTGATTTATAAAGGCCAGCACAACCAAAGGCTTTCTTTACCACCCTATCTACATGCGATTCCACCTTCAGGGAACTATGCACAGTTTATTCCTAGATCCCTCTGTTCCACAGCATTCCTCAATTCCCTACCATTTTACCATGTACGTCCTATTTTGATTTGTCCTGCCAAGATGTAGCACTTCACACTTATCAGCATTAAACTCCATCTGCCATCTTTCAGCCCACTTTTCCAAATGGCCCCAAATCTCTCTGTAGATTTTGAAAATCTACTTCATTATCCACAACACCACCTATCTTAGTATCATCTGCATACTTACTTATCTAATTTTTTCCACCCCATCATCCAGATCATTGATGTACATGACAAACAACAGTGGACCCAACACAGATCCCTGAGGCACCCCACTGGTCACCGGCTTCCAACCTGACAAATAGCCATCCACCATTACTCTCTGACATCTCCCATTCAGCCACTGTTGAATCCATCTTGCTACTCCGCCATTAACACCCAAAGATTGAACCTTCTTAACCAACCTTCCATGGGGAACCTTGTCAAAGGCCTTACTAAAATCCATATAGACAACATCCACTGCTTTACCCTCATCAATTTCCCTAGCTACCGCTTCAAAAAATTCAAGAAGGTTTGTCAAACATGACCTTCCAGGCACAAATCCATGTTGACTGTTCCTGATCAGACCCTGTTTATCCAGATGCTTATATATATTATCTCTAAGTATCCTTTCCATTAATTTGCCCACCACTGGCGTCAAACTAATAGGTCTATAATTGCTAGGTTTATTCTTTGAACCCTTTTTAAACAATGGAACAACATGCGCAGTACGCCAATCCTCCGGCACTATTCCCGTTTCTAATGACATTTGAAATATTTCTGTCATAGCTCCTGCTATTTCTACACTAACTTCCCTCAATGTCCTAGGGAATATCCTGTCAGGACCTGGAGACTTATCCACTTTTATATTTTTCAAAAGTGTCAGTACTTCCTCCTCTTTGAATCTCGAAGTTTCCATAGCTACTCTACTCTTTCCCCTTAACTCACCGAGTTCAATATCCTTCTCCTTGGTGAATTCCGAAGAAAAGAAATTGTTCAATATCTCCCCCATCTCTTTTGGCTCTGCAGATAGCTGTCCATTCTGGTTCTCTAATGGTCCAATTTTATCCCTCGTTATCCTTTTGCTATTAATATAGCTGTAGAAACCCTTTGGGTTTACTTTCACCTTTCTTGCCAAAGCAACCTCATATCTTCTTTTAGCCTTCCTAATTTCTTTCTTAAGATTCTTTTTACATTCTTTATACTCCTCTAGCACCTCATTTACTCCATGCCTCCTATAATTATTGTAGATATCTCTCTTTTTTCGAAACAAGTGTCCACTTGATTATGTTTCCAAGTGTACCGTCCTTGGGAGAGGCTTACTTTATTTTCTCTTCAGTGAGGATGTGCCTAAGTGTGGCTGGTGTTGAACACAGGGGGCATGATGGAACTTCGCCCAGAAGTTGAGATTTTTTGGGCTAGGAAGGACATCATAGGTTACCCAAAAGAGGAAACTTATCCTGCTTGCCTCCATCTCCCACATGTCCTTTCAGCTGATCTTCCTCTTTTCCACACTCCCCCATCTGATCCACTGGTCCTGTTTAGCTTGCGACACAGCCTTGGCACACCTACTCAACTCCTCCTGTTGGCAGACTTCAGCCGCGATCACTTCCGGCGCTCCAGTGATGATGCCTTGTTCCAGCAAGGTAGCTTTCCGCAAAGCCCCAAGTAATATACTAGACCAAGTGGGACCCGTTGGGTGGTGCCCTCAGTTTCACACGGGAGGGCTGGTCCCAGAATACAATATTCCACCACTCACTCCATAACCCCCAACTGCGCGGGCGTGGCAGAAGGGTTCCTGTTGTGACATAAACCCCCCCCCACACACGCACTAACCCCACACACACTACTCCCCCCCCCACACAGACTAACCCCCCCACACGCACACACTAACCCCCCCACACACACACACTAACCCCCCCACACACACACACTAACCCCCCACATACACACACTAACCCCCCCCCCCCACACACACACACACTAACACCACACATACACACTAACCCCCACACACACACTAACCTCCCCAAACACTAACCCCATATCTGTCTCTAACTCTATATATGTTTCTCTGACCTCTCCCTCCCTCTCCTTTTCTCTACCCTCAGTCACTGTCGAATGGCAGCTGAGATCCCATTGTGATCGAAGGACTGTGAGATGCCATTGTGACATCACTGCCAGAAGCTGGCAGAAAACTCTCGCGGCAGAGTCAGTTATTCTTCTCAAAGTGGGCTTTTAAACTTGTAAATATCAATAACATGAAATATAACATTAAATCTGAAGAAAACTTGCCACAAATGGCCACGGGACAAAGGCGAGTAAGGAGGTGCAATTTCTTTCCCGCTATTTTGTGCCGTTTTGGCGTAGTTCCTTCAGATCACTCGCACACACACAGACAGACACAAATAAATCGAGAGTTTTAGTAATATACTAGACTAAGTTCATGTTCACACCGGAGGGCTGGTCCCCCAACGCAATATTCCCCCTCTCCACCAATTCCAATATTGGTGGCCAGTTGGGGGAGGGGGTGGGGCGGGCATGCTTTCTGGAGTGCTAGTGGGCCAAAGGGACTGGTTTCCAGAGGGCTAATATGGACATTGTGGGTCGAATGGATTCTTGGGCTGGCAGCTCAGTCACCCAGGCCTGGCAGCTCAGTCACCCAGGCCTGGCAGCTCAGTCACTCAGGCCTAGTGGGCTGGAAGCTAAGTCACCCAGGCCTATGTGTGTGTGTCACCTCACCCCAGTGTTTTTCTCCCTTCATTGGCTCCCTGTGAGATCCAGGATATACTATCAAGGACCTTCATCCTCCTTCATTAATTAGATCTGACGGAAAATAAAAAGAGGATAAATGTCAAAAATTGTCTCCCTCCCCTCTCTTGTAGTTGCCGCTGTATGTACTCACCTCACCGCAGTATTTGTTTCCCTTCATTAACTCCCTGTGAGATCCAGGATTGACTATGAAGGTCCCTCATGGGTGGTGTGCTGGCGGTTCACTGACCCATGGCTGGTGGGCTCGCAGTTAACTAACGGCTGGTGGGCTGGCGGTTCACTCATGGCTGGCGGTTCACTCACGGCTGGTGGGCTCACACACCCTCCATCACACACACAACCTCCATGTCACACACACACAATCCATCACACTCACAGCCACCCTCCATCTCACACATGCACTCCATCACATACACCCTCCATCTCACACACACCCCATCTCAAACACACATACACCCTCCATCTCACTCACACATACATCAGACACTCAGAGCCACACAGACACCCTCCATCTCACACTCATACACAACATATATATCACAGTAAAACTCTCTTGAATCTACTCACGCGACCTCTCCACTGAGCAGGTACTTCCGGAGTGAACGGGATTTCCAGAATGAGCGGGACTTCCGGAATGAGCGGGACAAAATGGAGGCGCCTGTCGGTAGCGGCCTCTGCAGTCCGTCTGTCTATTTTTGTCCTCTTCAGTGGATGTCTTGGTTTTTGTTTTTATATTATTTTTAACTGTGTGTACGGGGGGGGGGGGGAGCGGAGAGAAACTTTTTAATCTCTTCCCTGTATGGGGACCCGACTTTTTTCTTGTCGAGTCTCCATTGCTGTTGGGCCTAACATTGGCCTCCAACCGGAATTGACCTGGGACTCACCAGTGCGAAGCGATGTGGTGGTGCGCGGCTGCGACCCGACTTTGGAGGTCGGAGGCTTCGGCTGCAGGCCCTGTGGACGGTAAAATTGGGAGCTTGTGGGTCCCTGGTGGGAGAGCAAGTTTCGGAGCTGCTGCAATAGCAAATTTCGCACGCCCGAATCGAGGGTCTTAAATCGACCTGGAGGAGGGCCTTACATCGCCCGGCATGACTGAAACGACCACGGGACTTACCATCGCCCGCCGGGGGCTCTAACATCAGGACCCTCGATTGGCTCGATGCAGCAGTTTGGCTGCTTGACTGCGAGAGAGAAAAGGGCACAGAGAACAGGGAAGAGATAAAACTTTGCCTTCCATCACAGTGAGGACGTATTTGGGGATTCACTGTGATGGATGTTTTGTGTGGAATTGTGTGTTTTTTTTTGTTTGATAACTGCAGATACGCAATTTTGTTTGAATTTATGTTCAAATTACAATCAACGATCTGATTCTGACCTTTGGACTTAGCACAGCGCAGACACAGCTCAATACACTCACGGGGCAGGCACAGTTCAATTCACTCAGGGGGCAGGCACAGTTCAATTCACTTAGGGGACAGGCAGTTTAATTCACTCATGGGGCAGGCACAGATTTGTTCAATCAGCAATGCACACACAGTTCAGTTCACTCACGGCATAGACTCACAGTTCTGGATTCAACTCTCACTCAGTCTTCTGGGGTGACTGACTCGCGTCCAGCCTCCGGGGCTTTATTGTCCTGTACCCCCGGAAGGGGCGTTGCCTTCATTATGGTGAGTGACAGGCGAGAAGACCAATCTGCTGATCTCACATTATTTTAAACCATAATAATGTTTCTAATATTTCACATATTGGAACAATACTTGGGGTACTCGGTGCAGAGAACGGTAAATATACTAACCATACTAACATACTAACCACCACCCACACACACTAACCACCCCCCTGAATAATATATTATTCATTGGCTCCTTTTACACCATCCCCTCCCTATTCACTCACACATACTCCAAACTCGCAGGCATGCCTAGAGAGGGAGCGGTGGGGGGTAGAGAAAGAGGGCAGAGAGGCAGCAGAGACAGGCAGGGGCAGAGGCAGAGAGAGAGAGAGGCAAAGAAAGAGACGGGCGGAGAGGGTGAGGGAGGGGGAAGAAGGGTGGGGAGAGGTGGAAGTGAGGAGGAAAGGCGGGAGAGAGGGAAGGGAAAGGGGGAGAGAGGGGGAGAAAGAGAGGCTGGGTGAGTGGCAGGGGAGAGAGAGGATGGGAAGAGAGGAGAGGAGTGGGTTGGAAGAGAGGCCGGGGGGGAAGAGAGCCCAAGGGAAAGGGAGCCCCAATTTGCAGGCCAGTCTGGAGAGGGAGGGGAAGAGAGGGGGCAGAGACAGAGAGAGAGGCAGGGGGGAGAGATGGGGGGGTCATTAGTACGTTGTTTTTTCGAAAAGACATGACAACAAACAAACAAATATATAAACACACAGACACTTCCAAGATCAGGGTTTTATAATTAAGGAGATAGATACATAGATAGATATAGAGGAAAGCTTATCAAGTTCAAATTTATTGTCACGTGCCAATTAAGGTACAGTGATATTTGTGTCACCATACAGCCACTAAGTACAAAGCAACAAGACACAGCCACATAAAATAAAATTTAACAGAAACATCCACCACAGCGGAATCCACATTCCTCACTGTGATGGAAAGATATATAGTTCAGTCATCGTCCTCATTTGTTCATCTGTGGTCGGGGCTGCGAACCCTCTGCAGTCGCCGCTGCCGATGTCCAAAGTCCTGGCGTTGGGATGACCGAAACTCCAGCGTCAGGAAGGATTGGAACACTCTGATGCATGGAGTTCCCGAGTCGGCCTCTTACCAGAGACCGAGGGTTTCACGTGTTAAAGTCCACAGGCCCCAAGGTTGGAGCACCTCACGAGCATAGGAGAAAAATCGCATCTCCGTAAAGGTAAGTGACTGAAAAAAAGTTTCCCCAATTTCCCCTCCCCCTCCTCATGTAAAACAAACCTAGAAACACTAAAACATACTTAAAATATGGGAAGTGGTGACTCCGGATTAATCCTGACACCTTTCGCCAGTGAGAAGACAGAGGAATGACAAAGAAATAGCCACACGGGAGGCGGGGGGGGGGGGGGGGGGATGTCAGTTTAATTTGGATAGTTCAATGTTCATGTCATTGGGCTGTAAGCTATGAGGTGCTGTTCCTCCAGTTTGTGTGTCACCTCACTCTGGCAATGGAGGAGGCCCGACACATATGGGAGTGGGAAGGGGAGTTAAAATGGTTGGCAACTGGGAGATCCAGCAGGCCTTTGCGGACCGAGCGCAAGTGTAGGGTGAAATGTACGCCTAGTCTAGATACAAGGAACTGCAGATGCTGGTTTACAAAAAGAGATACAATCTCTTGGAGTGACTTGCACCTCTGCAGAGCATGGACAGGCAACATTCTAGGTCAGTACCCTTCTTCAGACTGCTTGGTGTGGGGGCGGAGAAAGTTGGAAAGGAGAGGTGGGAGTGGTCGCCTTAGATTCTCTTCACTTTACAGATGCCGCCTGACCCACCCAGTTCCTTCACCGCTTTAGAGGGAATGGACAGATGACATTTTGAGTCACAACCCTTCTTCAGATTGATTGGAGAGGGTGGGGGTGGAAGCTGGAAAAGAGAGATGGGGGCTGGACAAGTGCCAAGTGATAGGTGGATACAAAATGCTAGCAAGTGATAGGTGGATACAAAATGCTGGAGTAACTCAGTGGGACAGGCAGCATCTCTAGAAAGAAGGAATGGGTGATGTTTCAGGTTGAGACCTTTCTTCAGAAGTGATAGGTGGATATAGGTGAGGGAGAGATAAGAAACTGCAGATGCTGGAATCTTGAATGGAACACAATTTAGTTAGATGCACAGAATCTCTTGCGCAGAGTGAGGGAATCGAGGACCAGAAGACATGGGTTCAAGGTGAATGGGAAAAGATTTAATAGGATTCTGAGGGGTAACTTTTCAACAGAGGGTAGTGGGTGTATGGAACAAGCTGCCGGAGGAAGTAGTTGAGGCTGGGACTATCCCAATGTTTAAGAAACTGGTATAGACATGGAGAGAAATAAAAAACAAGGGAAAACATTTAACATGGATTAGTGCTGATTTGATCAACCTTTTTAATGAGCAGGATAAAGTCTGGAAGACTTTCAGGGAAACAAAGGACCCTGCTGATTGTGAAAAATATATGTCCTTAAGGAATCAGTGTACGACAAGAACACATAATGCTAAATCAAGTCATTTTAAAAAACATCTTTCTGAAGACATGCATAATCCAAAAAAGTTCTGGAAAAGACTAAATAATGTTCTTAATAAATCAAATCAAAATATCAGCACTCAGATTCGGGTCAACAATGACATCATTCAGGACCCTGCTGTTATATCCAATGCTTTCAACCATCTCTTCTCCACTGTATGTAGCTCTACTGTATTTGACTCATCTATTATATGTGACTTTCCAGCTACCTCTACACGTAGAAGCTCTTTTTCTTTTCAAAAAATAAAACCTGTTGACGTTCAACATGCTATTAACGAATTAAAGGATGATTATGGATCTGGACCAGCTGGTATTGAGACTAAATTCATTAAGTTAGGAGCTAATATTCTAATGTACCCACTATGCGACCCGTTTAATTTGTCCTTCTCAACTTGTACCCTCCCTTCCGCATGGAAGTGTGCCAATGTTACTCCACTGCATAAGGGAGGCGACCCACACGATATTAACAATTACCGCCCCATCTCAATTATTAACTCGGTGGCTAAAATCCTCGAGAAACTAGTGTTCAACCAGCATTGTCTCAACTTTCAACATTCTATCTCCATGCCAGTCTGGGTTCAGACCTAATCACTCCACAACTACAGCTCTGTTAAAACCAGCGATGTGTTCACTGCTTCTGAGGATGGTAAACTCACCGATGCCATCTTTCCTGATTTAACCAAGGCCTTTGATGTTGTTGACCACTACCTACTGCTTGATAAATTTTACTCAATTGGTCTTTCTCAAAACAATCTACTGTGGTTTAACTCATACCTTCATAACAGATGCCAATGTGTTACCTTTAATGGAAGTCAATCCATTTCCTTAATTGTTGAGAAGGGGGTCCCGCAAGGTTCGTCTTTGGGACCACTCCTTTTCTCTATTTTCATAAACGACCTCCCTAATATTTGTTCTGACTGTCAAACACAACTATATGCTGATGATGCAGTGCTATATACATCTAGTACTAACAAGTCTGAAATTGAAAGATCCCTTCAATCAGATCTTACTTCTGTTCAGAAATGGCTATTATTTAACACATTAATTTTAAATAAAAATAAATCAAGCAGTATGTTATTTGGTACCAGACAAGGCCTTGGTAATTCTGAAATGAAAGATCACCATTAGAACAAGTATTGAACTTCAAATATCTTGGTGTTTGGCTCGACCCAAAGCTTTCATTTACGCAGCATAGTGAGACGATTACTAAAAAACTTAGCTGCAATCTAGCTATTCTTTACCGTCATATAAATTGTTTCACCTTTCAGAAGAGAAAAATAATTGTCTCTCAACTACTATTACCAACACTGGATTATGCTGATATTGTCTATCAGAATACATTTGATACACATCTTCAACTCCTCAATGTAATTTATAATAGTCTCTGCAGATGTATTTTAAGGTGTCCATATCTAACTCACCACTGTTCTATGTACGAAACTCTAAACTGGTTATCCCCCCATGCTCGAAGATGCTACCACTGGTTCCAGTTCATCTTTAAATGCAACCATTTCAATTACCCTTCTTATTTAAAACAAGACCTATTACCATACACACCCTCATATTCACTAAGATATATTCAGCAACCCTTATTTTTCATTCCATATAACCATATAACCATATAACAATTACAGCACGGAGACAGGCCCTCTCGGCCCTTCCAGTCCGTGCTGACCATTTGTTTTCCCCTAGTCCCATCTACCTGCACTCAGACCATACCCCTCCATTCCCTTCACGTCCATATACCTATCCACTTTACTTTTAAATGTTTAAAATCGATCCTGCCTCCACCACCTCTGCTGGAAGCTCATTCCACACAGCCACCACCCTCTGAGTAAAGAAGTTCCCCCTCACGTTACCCCTAAACTTCTGTCCCTTAATTCTCATGTCATGCCCTCTTGTTTGAATCTTCCCTACCCTCAATGGGAAAAGCTTATCCACGTCAACTCTGTCTATCCCTTTCATCATTTTAAAGACCTCAATCAAGTCACCCCTTAACCTTCTGCGCTCCAAAGAATAAAGACCTAACTTGTTCAACCTTTCTCTGTAACTTGTTCAACCTTTCTCTGTACTTGTTCAACCTTTCTCTGTAACTTGTTCAACCTTTCTCTGTATAGATTCCAAGAACTAACAAATAAATTGGGAGACGTGCATTTAAATTCAAAGCTCTTTCTGACTGGAACACTCTGCCTAGTACCATAAGAACTATTAGCTCATTTTGTCTATTTAAAAATACACTTTTACCCTTCCTTATAAAACCATGTACCTGTTTCTAGTATTATAGTCTTCAAGCCCCTTTATCTAGCTTGCTCTGTGTGTGATCATTTGGCATAGCTATTGTATATGTATTGCCATTACACTTATGTATTATTGTATTGCATCGTGTAACAAGGTCATATTGTATTATGTCACAATACTATGAAATAATATATCATGTAATAATGTTGGACCCCTTCGAAAACGAGGGGGTCCAACATACCACCTAACGTACGATGTATGATAGGTGGTATATGGTATTATGCACCAACATTATGCTGTAACACATAACTTATTATTATTGGATATGTAAAGTCAATTAACAATTGTCATGAACGAAAACAAGTGGGGATGGAGGGGATTTGGGATTGGTGTGTGGGTAGGTGGGTTAATGAGAGCCTCTATGTATGTTATGTCTTGTGCTGTATGTTCTATGTTGGACCCCCGCGAAAACGAGATGACTGTCCATCTCAAGGGGTTATCCATGAATAAACTTGTTTCACATGGAAAGGCCAAGTTTAGAGGGATACGGACCAAATGCAGGCAGGTTGGACTAGTGTAGCCGGGACATGTTGGTCGGTGAGGGCAAGTTGGGACGATGGTCCTGTTTCCACACTATATCACTCTGTGCCTCTAACACAAAGTGCTGCAGTATCTCAGCGGGTCAGGCAGCATCTGTGTAGAACAGGGGTGGGGAACCTGTGGCCTTCTAGGCCATTAAGTGCAGCCTTTTGAATGAATCCAAATTTTGTAGAAATCTTTTTCTTTTTATTAATATTTTTGTTCATCTTTTATTATCTATATTTTAATCTTGAAATGAACGTATTTAAAATACCAAAAAGTAAAAGAAGATTCAATGAAATTAGCATTTTTTAGCATTCAAATTCGCATTTCAACCTCACCTAGTTGATGGTGGATTTGAGTATAGGCGCAGGGAGGTTCTACTGCAGTTGTACAGGGTTTTGGTGAGACCACACCTGGAGTATTGCGTACAGTTTTTGTCTCTAAATCTGAGGAAAGACATTCTTGCCATAAAGGTAGTACAGAGAAGGTTCACCAGACTGATTCCTGGGATGTCAGGACTTTCATGAGTAAAGACTGGATAGACTCGGCTTGCACTCGCTAGAATTTAGAAGATTGAGGTGGGATCTTACAGAAACGTACAAAATTCTCAAGGGGTTGGACAGGCTAGATGCAGGAAGATTGTTCCTGATGTCGGGGAGGTCCAGAACAAGGGGTCACAGATTAAGGATAAGGGGGGATTCCTTTAGGACCGAGATGAGGAAAGCATTTTTCACACAGAGAGTGGTGTGTCTCTGGAATTCTCTGCCACAGAAGGTAGTTGAGGCCAGTTCATTGGCTATATTTAAGAGGGAGTTAGATGTGGCCCTTGTGGCTAAAGGGATCAGGGGGTATGGAGAGAAGGCAGGTACAGGATACTGAGTTGAATGATCATATAACCATATAACATATAACAATTACAGTACGGAAACAGGCCCTCTCGGCCCTTCCAGTCCGTGCCGACCATTTGTTTTCCCCTAGACCCATCTACCTGCACTCAGACCATACCCTTCCATTCCCTTCCCGTCCATATACCTATCCACTTTACTTTTAAATGTTAAAATCGATCCTGCCTCCACCACTTCTGCTGGAAGCTCATTCCACACAGCCACCACCCTCTGAGTAAAGAAGTTCCCCCTCACGTTACCCCTAAACTTCCGTACCTTAATTCGCATGTCATGCCCTCTTGTTTGAATCTTCCCTACCCTTAATGGGAAAAGCTTATCCATGTCAACTCTGTCTATCCCTTTCATCATTTTAAAGACCTCAATCAAGTCCCCCCTTAACCTTCTGCGCTCCAAAGAATAAAGACCTAACTTGTTCAACCTTTCTCTGTAACATAGTTGCTGGATCCCAGGCAACATTCTAGTAAATCTCCTCTGTACTCTCTCTATTTTGTTGACATCCTTCCTATAATTAGGCGACCAAAATTGTACATACTCCAGAATTGGTCTCACCAATACCTTGTACAATTTTAACATTACTTCCCTGCTCCTATATTCAATGCTCTGATTATAAAGGCCAGCACACCAAAGGCTTTCTTTACCACCCCATCTACATGCGATTCCACCTTCAGGGAACTATGCACAGTTATTCCTAGATCTCTCTGTTCCACAGCATTCCTCAATTCCCTACCATTTACCATGTACGTCCTATTTTGATTTGTCCTGCCAAGATGTAGCACTTCACACTTATCAGCATTAAACTCCATCTGCCATCTTTCAGCCCACTTTTCCATATGGCCCAAATCTCTCTGTAGACTTTGAAAATCTACTTCATTATCCACAACACCACCTATCTTAGTATCATCTGCATACTTATCCAATTTTCCACCCCATCATCCAGATCATTGATGTACATGACAAACAACAGTGGACCCAACACAGATACCTGAGGCACCCCACTGGTCACCGGCTTCCAACCTGACAAACAGCCATCCACCATTACTCTCTGACATCTCCCATTCAGTCACTGTTGAATCCATCTTGCTACGCCGCCATTAACACCCAAAGATTGAAGCTTCTTAACCAACCTTCCATGGGGAACCTTGTCAAAGGCCTTACTGAAATCCATATAGACAACATCCACTGCTTTACCCTCATCAATTTCCCTAGTAACCGCTTCAAAAAAATTCAAGAAGGTTTGTCAAACATGACCTTCCAGGCACAAATCCATGTTGGCTGTTCCTGATCAGACCCTGTTTATCCAGATGCTTATATATATTATCTCTAAGTATCCTTTCCATTAATTTACCCATCACTGACGTCAAACTAACAGGTCTATAATTGCTAGGTTTATTCTTTAAACCCTTTTTAAACAATGGAACAACATGCACAGTACGCCAATCCTCCGGCACTATTCCCATTTCTAATGACATTTGAAATATTTCTGTCATAGCTCCTGCTATTTCTACACTAACTTCCCTCAATGTCCTAGGGAATATCCTATCACGACCTGGAGATTTATCCACTTTTATATTTTTCAAAAGTGTCAGTGCTTCCTCCTCTTTGAATCTCATAGTTTCCATAGAATCTCTACTTTTTTTCCTTACTTCACATAGTTCAATATCTTTCTCCTTGGTGAATACCGAAGAAAATAAATTGTTCAATATCTCCCCCATCTCTTTTGGCTCTGCAGATAGCTGTCCATTCTGTCACTCTAATGGTCCAATTTTATCCCTCGTTATCCTTTTGCTATTAATATAGCTGTAGAAACCCTTTGGATTTACTTTCACCTTTCTTGCCAAAGCAACCTCATATCTTCTTTTAGCCTTCCTAATTTCTTTCTTAAGATTCTTTTTACATTTTTTATACTCCTCAAGCACCTCATTTACTCCATGCCTCCTATATTTATTGTAGATATCTCTCTTTTTTCGAAACAAGTGTCCAATTTCCCTTGAGAACCATGGCTCTTTCCAATTTTTACTATTTCCTTTCACCCTAACAGGGACATAAAGATTCTGTATTACAATTTCCCCTTTAAATGTCCTCCATTTCTCTTCTACATCCTTCCCATAAAACAGAGTGTCCCAATTCACTCCTTTTAAATCCTTACGCATTCCCTCAAAGTTAGCCTTTCTCCAATCAATAATCTCCACCCTAGGTCCAGTTCTGACTCTCCCCATAATTATATTGAAACTAATGGTATTGTGATCACTCGTTCCGAAGTGCTCACCAACGCATACCTCCGTCACCTGACCTGCCTCATTTCCTAACAGGAGGTCCAGCACTGCCCCTTCTCTGGTCGATATCTCTATGTACTGCTGCAAAAAACTATCCTGCACACATTTTACAAACTCCAAACCATCCAGCCCATTTACAGAATGTGTTTCCCAGTCTATTTTTGGAAAATTGAAATCTCCACACCGTTCCCACTTCTCAGTTCCACCCAAATAGCCTCCCTAGACGAGCCCTCTAATCTATCCTGCCAAAGCACTGCTGTAATATCCTCTCTGACAAGCAATGCAACACCTCCACCTCTGGTCCCTCCAATTCTATCACACCTGAAGCAACAAAATCCTGGAATATTTAGTTTCCAATCACAGCTGTCCTGCAACCATGTTTCACTGATTGCCACAACATCATATTTCCAGGTGTCAATCCAGGCTCTAAGTTCATCCACCTTTCTTACAATGCTCCTAGCATTAAAATATACACATTTTATAAACCCACCATCCCTTGTTCTCTGTCTATTATCTTTTTCCTCTTTCTCGCCTACATTTTGGTTCCGAGTGCTTCCCTTCTCTGCCTCTTGCCCCACACCCTGTCCCCTTGCCCTTTCTACCCGAGTCCCTCTCCCCAGCCTTTCTAGTTTAAAGTCTCCCCAGTGGCCTTTGCAAATCTCCCTGCCAGGATATTGGTCCCCCTCGGGTTCGTTCAACCCGTCCTTTTTGTACAGATCCTGCCTTCCCCAAAAGAGGTCCCAGTGATCAAGAAACTTGAATCCCTGCCCACTGCACCAGTCCCTCAGCCATGCATTTATCCTCCACCTCATTCCATTCCTACTCTCACTGTCACGCGGCACAGGCAGTAATCCTGAAATTGTTACCCTTTTGGTCCTTCTCCTTAACTTTCCCCCCAACTCCCTAAATTCTCCCTTCAGGACCTCATCTCTTTTTCTGCCTATGTCATTGGTACCTATGTGTACCACAACATCAGGCTCCTCTCCCTCCCTTTTCAGAATCTTTTGGACACGTTCCGACACGTGCGAGACCCTGGCACCAGGGAGGCAAACTACCATCCGGGTTTCCCGACTGCGTCCACAGAATCGCCCATCCGACCCCCTAACTATAGAGTCCCCTATTACAATTGCCCTCCTCTTTTTGCTACCCTTCTGAGCATCAGGGCCGGTCTCTGTGCTGGAGACCCGGCCGGTGTTTCTGCCCCCAGGTAGACTGTCCCCTCCAATTGTACTCAAACCCGAGTACCTATTTTCCAGTTGTACAGTGACAGGGGTTCTCTCTAGCCCCTGCCGCTTGCCCTTCATGATCATGATCAGCCATGTTCATATTGAATGGCGGTGCAGGCTCGAAGGGCCGAATGTCCTACTCCTACACCGATTTTCTATGTCTCCAAGGCTCCTAAAGAACTACAGATGGATTTGATTGAGCTCTCAGAAGATTATATTTTAACATCCTTATTTGTTTACGCTAAGAAAGATCTGATTGAAATATGGAAAAATGCAATGGAATACCCACGTCTTCAGCAACATGCACGAAAAATGCTTTCTTGCTTTTCAACCACTTATTGCTGCCAATCTACGCCCTCCTACCTAACCCAAATCAAGACGCCATTAAGGTCACAAATGACGGATACCCATCAAGAAGATCAGCTGAAACTGCGTACCTCCATGTTGCAACCAAATATTCAAATGCTTTCCCACAAAAAGCAGTCACAACAAAGTAATTAAAAGGTTAGTTAACTTTAAAATTAACAAAAGGTATTCATTTTCTTGAAGTTAGTACATAGTAGTTAGATTTTTACAAAATAATGTACATTTTGAAGTATATCCAATTGAAGTTTCTTGGATGCGGCCTTACTACAACTAACAATGCGGCATTCCAAGGTTCCCCACCCTGGTGTAGAACATGGATAGGTGACGTTTCACAGAGTGCTGCAGTAACTCGGCGGGTCAGGCAGCATCTGTGGAGAACATGGATTGGTGACATTTAAGGTCGGGACCCTTCTACAGACTAACACTTTGTTAACAGATGAGGGGGTGATCGGCAGATGAGTGAAGTAAGTGACAGAAGCAAGATAAAAGAGAGAGATTAGGAGAGAGGAATGTATATGTGCAGCTTTAAGGGATATTGGTCAGGTAGCATTTGGAGCATTGCATACATTCCATTATGTTCCACGTCACTCCTTACAGGACAGATGTGGAGGCTTTGGGGAAGGTGCAGAGATGGTTAACCAGAATGGTTTAAAAACAAGGAACTGCAGATGTTGGTTTACAAAAATGGACACAAAGTGCTGGAGTAACTCAGCAGGACAGGCCGCATCTCTGGAGAGAAGTAATGGGTGATGTTTCAGGTCGTGACTGGAGAGGGTCTCGACCTGAAAAGTTACCCATTCCTTCCAGCATTTTGTGTTTACCTGAACAGCGCCTATCCATGTGATGGTGTGCCAGCAGCCTGGAGGAGCGGGCAAAGGCCTTGCCACAGAGCGGGCAGGTGAAGGGGTGCTGGCCGGTGTGGACTCACCGTTGTTCCTGCACGTGGGTGAAGCCCTTACCACAGGACGGGCAGGGAAGGGACGTTCACCGCTGTCGATACGCCAGTGCTGCCACAGGCTAGACATGCGGGTGAAACCCTTGCGACCCTCAGCACACACAAAGTGTCTCTCTCTGGAGTGTATCCGCTGGTGCTCCCACAGGCCCCATGCTCTCTTGTCATAGTGGGAGCAGCTGCTTGTTGGCGTGGTCCGCCAGTGCTGTCGCAACCCCCGCGAGCTGTCAAAAGCCTCGCCACAGTACGGGCAGTCGTGGAGCTGGCCACCGGTGTGCACGTGCTGGTGAGTCAGGGCTTGCGAGGCCTTGGCAAAGGGCTTTATACACACCTGGGGACACACCCCACATATGCTGGGGACGAGACGGTCGCCGGCGTGCACCCGCTCGTGGGACAGCAGCCTGGTGGCAGATGAAGCCCTTGCTGTATTGGGTACAGGTGTAGGGGCGTTCTACAGTGTGGGCGCGCTGGTGCACCAGCAGGTTGTTGGACTTAGTGAAGCCCTTGCCGTACTGAACACAGGTGTAGGGGCACTCGCCAGTGTGGGTGCGCTGGAGCTGGTGAAGCCCATGCCGCACTAGACACTGGTGCAGGGCCGCTCGCCGGTGTAGGTGCGCTGGTGCTTCAGCAGGTTGCTGGAGTGGGTGAAGCCCTTGCCGCACTGGGCACAGGTGTAGGGGCGCTCACCGGTGTGGGTGCGCTGGTGCTGCAGCAGGTGGTGGGAGTAGGTGAAGCCCTTTCCGCACTGGGCGCAAGTGTAGGGACGCTCGCCGGTGTGGGTGCGCTGGTGCTTCAGCAGGTTGCTGGAGTGGGGGAAGCTCTTGCCACACTGGATACAGGTGTAGGGGCGCTCACCGGTGTGGGTGCGCTGGTGCACCAGCAGGTTGCTGGATTGGGTGAAGCCCTTGCCGCACTGGGTGCAGGTGTAGGGGTGCTCGCCGGTGTGTGTGCACTGGTGCGCCAGCAGGCTGCTGGAGAGGGAAAAGCCCTTGCCACAGTCGCTGCACGTGTAGGGTCGCTCGCCGGTGTGCACCCGCCGGTGGATCTTCAGATCATTCGCCCCCTTGAAGCTCTTGCCGCAGTCGGTGCAGGTGAAGGGCCTTTCGCTGGAGTGCACGCGGTTGTGCCGCAGCAGGCTGCTGTAGCGGGTGAATCTCTTGTCGCACTCTGAGCAGTTGAAGGGGCGTTCTCCCGTGTGAATCCGCCGGTGGCACTCCAGCTCGCTCGGGCTCTGCCAGGCATTGCCACACACATCACACTCATAACGCTTCTCCTTGTTGTGCCCCGTCATGTGGTCCTCCATCGAACCTCAGCCCCACGCAGCTCAGCCCGCACACCGAGCAGAAGGGGGGGGGCCTCACCTGCACCCTGCCACCCTCAATGGCTGCTCAAGTCCCCGTCTCTCTGCCACAGCAACGGCTCCTAAGCCCTGCAGGGGGGGAACACAGAAGGTCGACATGTTGGCAAACTGGACATTACTAACACATATTGGGTGTGTTTATAGCGGAGGAAACTGTTATTGGAAACTCAGTATTGATGTGGATAGAGATCAGTATTGATGTGGATAGAGATCAGTATTGATGTGGATAGAGATCAGTATTGATGTGGATAGAGAACTGGCTGGCAAACAGGAAGCAAAGAGTAGGAGTAAATGGGTCCTTTTCACAATGGCAGGCAGTAACTAGTGGGTACCGCAGGGCTCAGTGCTGGGACCCAGCTATTTACAATATATATTAATGATCTGGATGAGGGAATTGAAGGCATATCTCCAAGTTTGCGGATGACACTAAGCTGGGGGGCAGTGTTCGCTGTGAGGAGGATGCTAGGAGAGTGCAAGGTGACTTGGATAGGCTGGGTGAGTGGGCAAATGTTTGGCAGATGCAGTATAATGTGGATAAATGTGAGGTTATCCACTTTGGTGGCAAAAACAGGAAAGCAGACTATTATTTAAATGGTGGCCGATTAGGAAAAGGGGAGATGCAGCGAGACCTGGGTGTCATGGTACACCAGTCATTGAAAGTAGGCATGCAGGTGCAGCAGGCAGTGAAAAAAGCGAATGGTATGTTAGCTTTCATAGCAAAAGGATTTGAGTACAGGAGCAGGGAGGTTCTACTTCAGTTGTACAGGGTCTTGGTGAGACCACACCTGGAGTATTGCGTGCAGTTTTGGTCTCCAAATCTGAGGAAGGACATTATTGCCATAGAGGGAGTGCAGAGAAGGTTCACCAGACTGATTCCTGGGATGTCAGGACTGTCTTATGAAGAAAGACTGGATAGACTCGGTTTATACTCTCTGGAATTTAGGAGATTAAGAGGGGATCTTATAGAAACTTACAAAATTCTTAGGGGTTGGACAGGCTAGATGCAGGAAGATTGTTCCCGATGTTGGGGAAGTCCAGGACAAGGGGTCACAGCTTAAGGATAAGGGGGAAATCCTTTAAGACGAGTCTTATGACCCATGAGAAAGACTTTCTTCACACAGAGAGTGGTGAGTCTCTGGAACTCTCTGCCACAGAGGGTAGTTGAGGCCAGTTCATTGGCTATATTTAAGAGTGAGTTGGATGTGGCCCTTGTGGCTAAGGGGATCAGAGGGTATGGAGAGAAGGCAGGTACGGGATACTGAGTTGGATGATCAGCCATGATCATATTGAATGGCGGTGCAGGCTCGAAGGGCTGAATGGCCTACTCCTGCACCTAATTTCTATGTTTCTAGCGGAGGAAACTGTTATATAATTCTGCATGGCACACTGGCCAGAGACCCAGGCTTGATCCTGACTACTGGTACTGTCTGTGTGGAGTTTGTACGTTCTCCCCTTGACCAGAGTGGGTTTTTACTCCTTGTGCTCCGGTTTCCTCCAACGTTTCAAAGATGTTCAGGGTTGTAGATTAATCAGCCTCTGCAAAATTGTTAAATTGTCCCTATTGTGCATTGGATAGTGCTTGTGTACGGGGTGATCGCTGGTCGGCGATGACTCCATGTGCCGAAAGACCTGTTGTTTCTGCGCTGCATCTCTAAAATAAACCAAACTGTGTCGACCCAGAACATCACCCAATCCTTCTCTCCACACATGCTGCCTGACCCGCTGAGTTACTACAGCACTTTGTCAGTGAGTCATAGAGTGATACATCATTGGAAAGAGGCCCTTCGGCCCAATTTGTACCCGCACTCCAAGATCCCTTGGCTGAACATTCCGCAAGGTTCAGTGCTGGGACCGCAGCTATTTACAATATACATCAATGATTTGGATGAAGGGATTCAAAGTAACATTAGCAAATTTGCAGATGACCCAAACCTGGGTGGCAGTCGGAACTGTGAGGAGGATGCTATGAGAATGCAGGGTGACTTGGACAGTTTGTGGAGTTGGCAGATGCATGGCAGGTGAAGTTTGATGCAGATAAATGTGAGGTTATCCACTTTGGTAAAAAAAACAGGAAGGCAGATTACTATCTAAATGGCGTCAAGTTGGGAAAAGGGGAAGTACACCGGGATCTGGGGATCCTTGTTCATCAGTCTATGAAAGTACGCATGCAGGTACAGCAGGCAGTGAAGAAAGCGAATGGCATGTTGGCCTTTAAAATAAAAGGAGTCGAGTATAGGAGCAAAGAGGTCCTTCTGCAGTTGTGCAGAGCCAGAGTAAGACCACACCCGGAGTACTGTGTGCAGTTTTGGCCCCGTAATTTGAGGAAGGACATTATTGCTATTGAGGGAATGCAGCGTAGGTTTACAAGGTTAATTCCCGGGGTGACGGGACAGTCATATGCTGAGAGAATGGAGCGGCTGGGCTTGTACACTCTGGAGTTTAGAAGGATGAGAGGGGATCTTATTGAAACATATAAGATTGTTAAGGGTTTGGACACGCTACAGGCAGGAAACATGTTCGAGTCCAGAACCAGGGCCACAGTTTAAGAATAAGAAGTATGCCATTTCGGACGGATACCAGGAAACATTTTTTCTCAGAGAGAGTGGTGAGTCTGTGGAATTCTCTGCCTCAGAGGGCGCTGGAGGCCGATTCTCTGGATACTTTCAAGAGAGAGCTAGATAGGGCTCTCAAAGATAGCGGAGTCAGGGGATATGGGGAGAAGGCAGGAACGGGGTACTGATTCAGGATGATCTGCCATGATCACATTGAATGGCAGTGCTGGCACAATGGGCCGAATGGCCTACTCCTGCACCTATTGCCCCAGCGCCCCGCCATTCAGTGAAGATCCTGCTCTGGTTTGACTTCCTAAACTGCAACACCCTCCCCACCCCCAAACAGTGTGACCTCCTCCCTGTGGCTCCCTGCCCCTGACCCCTGTTGCCGCTCCTGATCCTGACCCCCCTTTGCTCCCTCCCCCCTCCTCCCCACCAGAAACAATGTGAACCCCCACCAGGCTCCATACTCCCTTCCTTGACTCACTTCACCCCTCTCTCTCCCACGTTCCCTGCCCCCCCCCCATTCATCCCCCTCGGCACCAAACCCGCTCCCCCTTGAATCCTCCCCCTCCCTTTGCTCCCTGTTCCTCGCTACTCACTTCACCGCTTCTCCAACCCCCAGCCTCTCACCCCTTCCCTCCCCTCTCTCTGACCCTCTCCCCGTATTCCTGCCCCTCTCAGCCTCCCACCCGCTCAGATATCTCAGATATCTCCTCTCTCTCTCTCTCTCTCCCTCTCCCCCCCTCTCTCCTCTCTCTCCTCTCTCTCTCTCTCTCTCTCTCCCTCTCTCCCTCTCTCTCTCCCTCTCTCTCTCTCTCTCTCTCTCTCTCTCCCTCTCTCTCTCTCTCCCTCCCCATCCCCACACTCGCTCCATCTCTTTCTCACCGTCCAGAGCAGGTTAGCTCCATCTTGGCCTTGGCGTCATTTCCGGCCTGAGGCCGCCCCTCTGCCCGAACGCGCAGCCTGCGGGGCAACGGCCGTGGAAGCAACGTCATTTCCGGGCTGATGCCCCTCTCTCCCCCCCTTGCGTTGCGCGGTCTCTGTCTGCGGGGCAACGGCCGGGGCAGCGACGTCTTCCGGGCTGATGCCCCTCTCTCCCCCCCCCCCCCTTGCATTGCGCGGTCTCTGTGTGCGGGGCAACGGCCGGGGCAGCGACGTCATTTCCTGCTTGATGCCCCTCTCCCCCCCTTTGCGTTGCGCGGTCTCTGTCTGCGGGGCAACGAGAGGTGACGTCATTTCAGGGCTGAGGCCCCAGCGCCGCGCGGTCTCTCTGTTTCCGGGGCAATATTACTGTTTGTTTGTCTCTCTCTCTCGCTCTGAAGAAGGGTCTCGGCCCGAAACGTCGCCTATTTCCTTCGCTCCAGAGATGCTGCCTCGCCCCTCAGTTTCTCCAGCATTTTCGTCTACCTTCGACTTTCCAGCATCTGCAGTTCATTCTTAAACATGACCATAGCTATCCCTTCTTCAGCCTCTGGGGCCAGTCTTGGTTCTTCTTGGTGCTTGGTTACTTGGTCCTCCAAAATATTCCAACTGGAATTTAAACTGGAGGTGGTGAAGGGAGTGGTTTAGCCAGAGAGGGTTATTGGGAAGAAAGTGCCAGTAACTGGATCTAGGTCTCACCGCTGCTCTAGATCAGTGAGACCAAGCGGAGGCTTGGCGATCGTTTCGCCGAACACCTCCGCTCGGTCCGCAATAACCAACTCGACCTCCAGGTGGCTCAGCACGTCAATATTATTTTAAACATGTCAAGGCGACACCCTTTTTTAAAAATATATATTTTTATTAGAAGCAAACACAAATTATGGTAAAAACATTTCATATGTATCAATCATACAATATTTATATTATCAATTTTGGATTCATTCTGCTAATTTAAAAAAAAATTATGGATAGAAAGTAAGAAAAGAAAAAACCCACAAATGTCAAGATTAAAAAAAAGAATGGAATGATTTACTAATAATACATCATTGGAGATAGGTTCAAAGATTATAAAGTATAAATTTTCATCTAATCCTGAGTTCAAGTTTCAGTTAGGTTCCCGTGCCGAACCAATCTACCCCTTCAAATATTCGATGAATGAAGACCATATTCTAACAAAAGTTCTTGTTTGTCCATTAAGACAAAGCTGTTTCTTTCCAGTGTAGGGTCTCTGACATTTCCATAATCCACATTTTAATTGTGGGGGTTATAGGGCCTTTCCAAAATGTTAATATTAATTTATTCCCAGTTATTATTTTGTAGTCTAGAAAGTTTATTTGGCTTGTTGTGAGTGTTAGACTTTGTACTGATATTCCAAGTATTATTAGTTTTGAGTCGGGATCCAATTTAGTATTAACAACTTCAGATATTATTCTAAAAATATCAATCCGGAAATTTTTGATTTTTATACAATTTGCAAAAGTATGTGTTGTTAGCCTCTAGCTGCTAACATTTATCGCAGCTATGAGAGATGTGGGAAATTTCTATTTAGATTTACTTTAGAGTAGTGTAATCTGTGTAATACTTCAAATTGTATTAAAGCATGTCTGGCATTTAACGAGCATTGATGTGTATATTGTAGACTTATGTCCCAAATATCTTTTATTATAGGTTGGCCTAATTCATTTTCCCCATGTATGTCTATATGATTCCATCGATGGGATCAACACCCTTTTTTAAAGTCACTTGATGTTCAAGGGCTGAATGCACTCATCCCACATGATTCTTATGCTTTGCCCACAGTTCAGAGGGTACTTGGACCAAAGTCATTGGTAACCTTGGCAGATTCCTCAGTAGGTGGCTGTTGCTTTTCAAAATTAATATCCCATTCCTTTCTGACCCATGTGATCTTTCCTTCTGTGTCATTAGCAACTTTAAAACATGAATTTTCTGTTTGTCCTTCACCATTTTTCCATTTTATTTTGCTGTTGCTGGAGGTCTAGTAGCTACAGTTAAGTGTGACTCAAAGTGTCGCCCATCTCAAATCGATCCCTTTGGTTTTTAGAGAGGTGGCCCATTGTTCCTAATCCTGGAAGAACAAATAAGGGGTCACTGTTTATGGTTCACGTTTAATCAACCGGGGGAGACTCGTTCCTGGTATCTGGGATTAGGGAGGCACGTATATAATTCACTGCAATGCGTTTGCTTATGTTCATGGCTGGTTTCAACAAGATACTGCAAATACTGGCCTTTTAAAAAAATGTTTTTCTTTGTAAAATATTTTTATTAGAAGTAATTACATATTAAGAAGAAATAATATAAAATCAAAAAAAGAAAATATTATTCGTCACATACATTCTTAATATTTTTTAAATTTACAGTCAATCTTATTTATACTTCTATATATTTTTTTAATTTTATAACAGTAGGAAATAAAGTAGGTAATAAAAAGAAAGAGAAGTAAGAAAGAGATAAATAAAATGAGTGGAGTATTAAGCAAGATATTCTTCATTGGGGATATATTCATGATCTATTGTATATAATTCTTCATCTATTCCTTCATTCAGGCTTCAGTCATGGCCTCAAACCAGACCACCTTAACCCTTTAAATATTCAATAAATGGAGACCATATTCCTCTGAATTGATCTAACCTATCCATTAGGACAAGTCTTAATCGTTCCAGGTGAAGTGTCTCCGACATTTCTGTAATCCACATTTTGATTGTAGGGGATATGGGACCTTTCCAAAATCTTAGTATTAATTTTTTACCAATTATTAAACTATAACCAACAAAAATTATTTGTTGTGTTGTTAGTATCTGATCCGTTTCTAATATTCCCAATATAATTAATTTTGAGTCTGGAATTAAATTTGCATTAACTACAATTGTGATTATCTTAAACATTTCTGTCCAAAAATTAGTAATTTTTGTACATTTTGTGAATTAATGCGTTAGATTAGCTTCTAATTGTTGACATTTATCACATATAGCGGAAACATTTGAGAAAATTCTGTTTAATTTGGATTTTGAGAAGTGTAATCTATGTATAACTTTAAATTGTATCAAGGAGTGTCTGGCATTTAATGAGCAATGGTGTATATGTTGTAAACTTTCATTCCATACTTCTCTACTAATTACTTGACCTAATTTGTTTTCCCATGCTTGTCTATATTTATCTGTATTTGGTAAATCATTTTGCAGTAAGATATTATAAATATATGATATTAATTTTCCGTATTCGGATGTTTATTTAGACATTCATCTAAAATTTCTGTCTTTCTATTCCTAAAATCTGGCGTATTTGATTTAACATAATCTCTAATTTGTAGATATCTAAAATATTCTTTGGAGTGTAATCCATAATTTTGTTGTAATTCCTGAAATGAGAGAAATAAACTTTCCCTGTAGAGATCACCAATCTTATTTATTCCATAGTTCTTCCATTTAAAAAAAAACCTTTATGCATCAATGAAGGTTTAAAAGTAATATTGTTTACAATTGGAAGAGCTAGTGGTGTATTCTGTAATTTTAATGTTTTTTTTAAAAAATTGTTTCCAAATACGTATGCCACTTTCTATTATTGGGTTTCCTCTATAAATTTTCTTATGTATTGTAGTGTTAGCAAATAAAATCGAGCTAATTTCAAAAGGTGAACAGTCTTCCTTTTCCATTTTTAACCAATTTGGTTGTTTATCTAGTTCAGAAATTCATATTTTTTATATTAACTGCCCAATAATAAAACATAAAATTAGGTAATGCAAAACCTCCATTCATTTTTGATTTACATAGATGCTTTTTAATTATTCTATGGTTCTCATAATCCCAAATAAAATTGGTAACTATAGAGTCCACTTTCTTAAAAAAAAATTTTAGGAATATATATCGGGATCGTTTGAAACAAGTATAATAATTGTGGAAGAAAAATCATTTTTATCGCATTAATCTTACCTAGCATTGAAATAGGTAATGTTTTACAATATTGGATATTCTTAAGTAGTTTATTCAATAACGGTTTGAAATTAGATTTAAATAAAGAATCATATCTTTTTGTTACATAAATTCCAAGATATTTGATTTTTTCATTTGCAATCTTAAAAGGATATTGTTGTAATATATGTAAGTTATTTCCCATTATTGGCATAAGTTCACTTTTATTCCAATTAATTCTATATCCTGAAAACGATCCAAATTGAGTTATTAAATCTAATGTTAGGAATACTAATTTCCAGCTTTGTGATATAAAGTAATACATCATTGGAGTATAAAGAGACTTTATTTCCAGTTTCTTTAGTTTCATACCCGTATATTTCACGATGCAATCTCACAGATTTTGATAGTGGTTCTATTGCAAGTACAAACAGTAGTGGAGATAAAGGGCAACCTTGTCTGCAGCCTCAGAATAAGTTAAATTTAGTTGTTAACATTTGGTTTATTAATATTCTAGCTGTTGGCTTGGTATATAGTAATTTAATCCATGTTATAAACTTTTCCCCCAACTGAAAAAATTCCATAACCGAAAATAAATAAGACCAATCAATCTGATCAAAAGCTTTCTCTGCGTACAACGAAATAATTGATAAAATCTTATTAATGTTTCTTTTCGAGTATATAATATTGAATAATCTTCTCAGGTTGTTTGAGGAGTAATTTTTTGTTATAAATCCTGTTTGATCTGACTCAATTAGTTTATTAATCACTGTGTTTAGTCTTTGTGCTAGTATTTTGGTTAATATTTTTTTATCAGTATTTAAAAGAGATATAGCTCTATATGACCCTGGATCATCAAGATTCTTTTTAATCTAATTTAGGTATAAGGGTTATAATAGATTCATTTAATATTTCTGGTAATTTCTGTTGTGCATAAATGCGTTCATATAGTGTCTTCAAACGTGGAGCTATCATATCATAAAATATTTTATAAAATTCTGCTCCAATACCATCTGGTCCTGGAGTTTTACCATTTTTTAATGATCTAATAGCTTCTTCAATTTCTTTAGTAGTTATTTCAACATTTAATAATTCTCTATCTTCTAAATCCAGTCCTTTTAGATTACAATTTTTTAAGAATGTTTCTACTCCTATCTGATTTTCTTTTGTTTTAGCTGAATATAAATTTTTATAATATTGCAAAAATCTCTCGGTTATATCTTTAGTTTGTACTAGTAATTCCCCTTTATCTGATTTAATCCTATAAATTAATTTTTCTCCTTCCAATTTTCTTAATTGACGAGCCAATAATTTATGTGGTTTGTCACCAAATTCAAATTGTATTTGTTTTAGTATTATTGGTATAGTTTTACAACTTGGTCTGACTGTATTTTATTTAATTTATATTTCAATGCAAAGATTTTATTATGTTTTATCATGGTTGGATTAACAGCGTTCTCTGTATCTAACTGTTTAATCTCCCTTTCCAATGCCTGTTGTACCTTCCGATTCTCTTTATTATAAAATGCTTGAGAAGATATCATAATTCCCTGAACATACGCTTTAAAAGTTTCCCATAAAAGGGACGAAGATATTTCTGGCGTATCGTTTATTTCAAAGAAAATCTTGATCTGTTTTCTTGATATTCTTGAGTTATTTTGTCTTTTAAAATTTGTGGGTTAAATCTCCATTGACCTTGTTTTTCCATTTTACCAGTTATTTTCATCTTAAAAGTTAAAGGTGCATGATCTGAAATTATAATATTATGATATTTTGAATTATACGCAAGTGTACAGTTTTAAATCTACCAGAAAATAATCTATTCTGGAATAAATTTTATGCACAGGTGAGTAAAATGAGTATTCTCGTCCTGTTGGGTTTTGTAATCTCCAAACATCTTTAATATTACTAGTGTCTATATATGCTATATAATTGTTATATGGTTATATGCATTTATTACATGCGTTGTGCTATGATAATTCCGGGATGGTATTAAATATTTTTTTTTTAAAACAGCGGACTATCAAAATTTGGGCCATATACATTGACAAAAATCATTTTTTGTGTGTATAATTCTCCTATTACAATAATATATCTACCGTCACTATCAGTTATTGTTGAAGTATGTTTAAATGCAGTGCCTTTACGAATTAATATTGCTCCACCTCTAGATTTGTGTGTGAAAGAAGAATGATAGACTTTATCAATCCATTTAGCCTTTAATCTATGTTCTGCCTCTTTTTTTAAATGTGTCTCTTGGATAAATGCCACGTCTATTTTAAGTGCTTTTAAATGTGCTAATACTTTACCCATCTTAATTGGTTCGTTAATACCTTTAACATTCCAACTACAAAACGTTATTCCTCCATTCCCCATATTCATATGTAAGTCTTACATCTTTTGTCTAAAGGGATATATAATAGAGCAAATGGTTCAGTTCGACATACCAGACCTTACACCTGAACTTCGAATAGATGAATTTCAAGACCCTTGAGTTTCTCTCACATATATATCTCCTTTGCATTAATTTATAATTCCACTCAAATGTAAAATAATAATAACAAGAAATAGTATTAAAAAAGGGATAGATTAAGATATTAGTAGGGTGCGCAAAGAAGGAAAAAACTACATCTAGTATTAGTGTAGTTAGTGTTGGCCATACTAACATGGCTAGCAATCTAAAGACTTCCGTAGTGAATGTTAAATACTTATCCATCTCCATGATTCACTAAAATTATTATTCCATAAAAAAATATATTATTTAAACCAGGGGTTGTACACTATGATGTGTACAAAGTTCATAGTCAAGTATATAGTAATATATATACTTAATGCTTATTACAAACTATAATAATAAGAATATATATTAAAAAAAACCAAAATATGGAAAAAATAAAAAATGAAAAGAAATAAAAAGTACCAGGGGGATAAATGAAGTCAAAGTTTATATTTTGTATGTTTATATTTACTATTTACTTAATTCTAAGTTAGTTGGCTATAATTAATTATTAATCAATAATTATCAGTTATTAGCTCTAATTATTAATCATACCAGTGTATTAAATTTAATATGTGTTCATATATGTTAATATATGTTAATCATTAATATTAGTAGTGTTAGTATTCTAATTATTAGTATCCATGGAATAGTCTTCAATCCGTATCTCCTCGAGTTTCCCATCCGCCTCCTTCTCCGTCTTCTTTTGATGAAACAAGTCCATAGTCTATTACAATCTTCAACCAATCTTGAAAGTACGGTTTAATTGTTCGTTTAATTCATCTTTGAAGATTTCATTCAATCTACTTCTCGCTCCTTAATCCCTTGGGCAAAACTCAATGCGCCCTCTAGATTTTTAAAACAATGTTCTTCCTGATTGTAGGTGACTCTCAGTGTGGCTGGATATCTCAGACTGTACTTCAGATTCTTCACTTCCCGCAAAATTCTTTTGGTCTCTTTAAACGCATTTCGTTTCTTGGAGACCTCTGCTGGATAGTCTCGGTAAATGCTGATCGAATCTTCTTCATATTTAAGATTTCTACTTTTTACAACTTTATTCATCATATCTTCCAAAACATAATCATACTGGACTTTTACTATCATTTGTCTTGGAGGAGCATCTTGCTTTGTGTAACGTCTCATTACTCTGTGTGCTCGGGCTAGCAAAGGCTTTTGTTCCAGAGATAAAACCTTTTGTAGTAAGTTTGCAGTAAACTGTCGGGTATCTTGATTCTTTTCTCTCCCTTCTCAAATACCCACGATCCTTAGGTTCTGCCTTCTCTGGCGTCCTTCCAGCTCAGTACACTTATCAGTAATTTTGCCCAGTAAGTCAGATAATCGTTGATTTTCTTTGACGAGTGTTTTCGTAGTCTGAGTACTTATTTCGACTAGTTCCTCAATGTTTTTTGTGGATGTTGATTGTACCGTAATTTCTTCCAGCACAGGTTCCATTTCCACCTTTTTTTCAATTTTTCATTCAACTCTTCCATCATACTTGCAAATTTTTCCGTCACTACTTCTGCAATTTCCTTTCGCAGCATGTCTGATAATTCCGTAGTCGAAAGATTGATTTCAGACTTTAACTCCTTCATCTCCATCTTGATTTTCTTCATTTCTTCCATAAAATTCATTTTTTCAAATTCCATCTTTAATTCCAACTTCATTTCTTTTTTAAATTCTGCCATTTCTTGCACAAAAAAAAAATTGTGCTGTGTTGGGCCTTGTTCTTATTCAGCCATTTTCCTTAGATACCGGAGTTTGGATTTCTCTGGTGGGCTGCGCTGTGTTGCCATTACAGGTCGCACGCCTGATGATGTCACTCACTGCAGCCGGTGCAGAAACAGCAGATGCAGAAGCAGCAGCAGGTAGATTTTCTCCCTGTTTTTTTCTCGTTTTTTCACGGAGGTGGCCGGTGTTGCCTTCTAGTCCTCCATAGCGCCACCGGAAGTCCTTTTAAAAATGTTTTGTATGGGTTCCTTTTACTTCCAGTCTTGCAGGAGGATGTCTTAGTTCATACTTCCTTTTTCCAGTTTGCAATTCTTCTGCAATCGATTAGGTGTATCCAACGAGGATTATTTTTGATCTTCACTGCTGTCGGTGTAGTCAATAGTACTTGCAAGGGCTCCTCCCACCGTTCTCCCAATGTCTTCCCATCCCAATTTCTTATCAGTTCGTGATCGCCTGGTTGTAAGGATTAGCTGTTATGGTTAGTTGATTGTGGTTTCTGTGGTTCGGTGGTTTCTGTAAGACTGACAAGGTTTGGGTCAATTGCTGTGCATATGTAATTAATAGTAAGATGAAATGAGAACTTACCAGTTTAAAGTTTGATCTTGATTTTATGAGGAGTAATGTTGATGATTACGTGAAGAAGACCCGTCAGGCCGCATGCGCGTCAATCTTCAAAGCAGCGGTATGAAATCACAAATAACAAACACCGAAGTGACATAGTAAGATGCGTGTCTTGAGAACAACCAGATGATCTATTATGAGAGAGGGCGTGGTGGGCACATAATCACCAACGTAACTCCTCATAAAATCAAGATCAAACTTCAAACTGGTAAGCTCTCGTTTAATCTTGCTATTTTACTTCGGAGTGACTAAAATTAGAGCACATGGTATTGGGGGTAGGGTGTTGACATCGATAGAAAATTGGTTGGCAGACCCTAAGCAAAGAGTAGGAGTGAACGGGTCCTTTTCAGAATGGCAGGCAGTGGCGCGTGGAGTGCTGCAAAGCTCGGTGTTGGGGCCGCAACTCTTTACCATATATATTAATGATTTGGAAGAAGGAATTAGGAGCAGCACTAGCAAGTTTGCGGATGATACAAAGCTGGGTGGCAGTGTGAACTGTGAAGAGGATGTTAGGAGGTTGCAGGGGGACCTGGACAGGTTGAGTGAGTGGGCAGATGCAGTATAATATAGATAAATGTGAGGTTATCCACTTTGGCAGCAAAAACTAGGGGGAAGATTATTATCTCAATGGGGTTAGGTTAGGTAAGGGGGAGGTACAGCGAGGCCTGGGTGTCCTTGTACACCAGTCACTGAACATTGGCATGCAGGTACAGCAGGCAGTGAAGAAAGCTAATGGAATGTTGGCCTTCATAACAAGAGGATTTCAGTACAGGAGTAAAGAGGTTCTTCTGCAGTTGTATAGGGCTCTGGTGTGACCACATCTGGAGTATTGTGTACAGTTTTGGTCTCCTAATTTGAGGAAGGACATGCGTGTGATTGAGGCAGTGCAGCATAGGTTCACGAGATTGATCCCTGGGATGGTGGGACTGTCATATGAGGAAAGATGCAAAGACTCGGCTTGTATTCACTGGAGTTTAGAAGGATCGGGGGTGGGATTTTATAGAAACATATAAAATTATAAAAGGAATGGACAAGCTAGATGCAGGAAAAATGTTCCCAGTGTTGGGTGAGTCCAGAACCAGGGGCCTCAGTCTTAGAATAAAGGGGAGGTCATTTAAGACTGAGGTGAGAAAAAACTTTTTTACCCAGAGAGTTGTGAATTTATGGAATTCCCTGCCACAGAGGGCAGTGGAGGCCAAATCACTGGATGGATTTAAGAGAGAGTTGGATAGAGCTCTTGGGGCTAGTGGAGTCAAGGGATATGGGGAGAAGGCAGGCACAGGTTATTGATAGCGAATGGCCTCCTCCGGCACCTATTTTCTATGTTTCACGTGAGTGATTCCGTGAAGACTTCAAAGCTTTGTGATTTCATGCCGCAGATCGTAATTTCGGTGTCTCACTGCATCGACTCAGGATGAGTGAATAACTGTCAAAACTGAACGAGGAGGTGGACACAAATGCAGGCTCAGAAACAGGGCAGATCCGTATTCAGAGTTTAATCGGTCCAAGTCGGTACACAGGTAAGCAAGCACAGAAGCAACAGTATAATCAGGCAAAAACAGTGGTCGAAAAACAGGCAATGGTCGAGTTCACAAAGTCACAATATTTCTAAAGCTGGAACAAGGTGATACAAGTAGCATACACAATGAACTGGCAATGAGAACTAAAACACAAAGGGCTTAAATACAGACTTAACGGGATAATGAGACACAGGTGAAACACATCAGGGTGGGGCCAACAATCACATGAGGGTAAACGACCTGACAGGAAATGGGACCTGAAACAAGAGGAGATGTGAGACACCAAAATAAAACAATGCAAACTCAAATACTAAAAACCAATAAGAAACAGAAACTAGATCAAACACGAGACCTGACAGACGGATGAGAGCCTGAGCGGAGGACACACTGGACTCCTCCACAGCAGGGAACAATGGCGGTTGATAACCAAAGGCACACTGGAATGGAGAGAGACCAGAGGATGAGCAAGGCAGTGTGTTTGCATACTCCACCTAAATAAGGTGTTTGCTCCAACTTGAAGGATTCTGTGCCACCAAGCACCGCAGTCCCATCTCCAATTCCTGGTTAAGGCGTTCAGTCTGTCCATTGGATTCCGGGTGATAACCAGATGCAAGGCTGACTGTGACGTCCAACAGAGAACAAAACTCCTTCCAAAACCTGGACACGAACTGAGGCCCCCGTTCAGACACAATGTCTCTGGGAAATCCATGAATTCGAAAAACATGAGACAACATGACCTCTGCCGTCTTCCTGGCGGAGGGACGCTTGTGCAACAGAATGAAATGGACCATCTTAGAAAATCTGTCCACCACAGTCATGACTGTGGTGTTACCTTCAGAAGAGGGCAGGCCCGTGACAAAGTCCATGGAGATCTCTGACCAGGGGCGTGAGGGGACAGGCAGCGGATTCAGGAGGCCAAAGGCGGGCTGACGTGAGGTCTTGTTCTGAGCACAAATACTGCAGGCGGCGACATACTCCTTAATCCCCCTCTCCATGGAAGGCCACCAAAACCACTGTTTGGCCACAAACAGGGTTCGGCGGACACCGGGATGACAGGAGATTCGAGACGTATGAGCCCAGTGAATCACCTGTGAACGAAGAGACTCAGGAACAAACAGACGATTAGAAGGACACCCTAGCAGAGATTGAACACCAGCAGTAGCCTCAGAAACTCTCCTCTCAATCTCCCAAGTAACTGCCCCAACAAAACAGGAAGCAGGCAGAATGGGAGTTGCAACCTTAGGGGATGGGTCAGGATCAAATTGTCTGGAGAGAGCATCAGGTTTGCCATTCTTGGCACCAGGGCAGTAAGACAGTACAAAATCAAATCGATTAAAGAAGAGAGCCCACCTTGCTTGGCGCGAGTTGTGGCATTTGTCTGACGATGTATTCCAGGTTCTTCTCGTCTGTCCAAACTAGAAATGGATGCTTGGTACCCTCCAACCAATGTCTCCATTCCTCCAAGGCTGCTTTATCTGCTAACAGCTCACGATTACCCACATCGTAATTTCTCTCAGCAGGAGAAAACTTTCTTGAGAGGAAAGCGCAGGGATGTAGTCGACCATCTGTGGAGGATTTCTGGGAGAGTACGGCCCCAATGCCCACACCCGAGGCATCCACCTCAAGCACAAACTGGAGTGATGTTCAGGGTGAACCAGGATGGGGGCTGAGGAGCAGCTCCTCTTGAGTTTCATAAATACAGTTTCTGCTTGAGGGTACCAAGAGAAAGGCACGTGGGGTGAGGTGAGAGCATGGAGTGGTGCAGCAGTGACACTAAAGTTCCGGATAAACTTCCTATAAAAATTAGCAAACCCAAGGAACCCCTGCAGTCGCATACGACTGGAGGCTGTAGGCCTGGTGGCCACTGCACTGACCTTGCCCGGGTCCATCTGTATACCATCAGGTGACACAACATAACCAAGGAATTGAATAGTGTTAACATGAAATTCACATTTCTCAGCTTTCACAAACAGATCATTCGAGAGCAAACGTTGCAGCACCTGGTGTACATGCTGCACATGGAAAGTTTCATCTGGAAAAAAAATCAAAATGTCATCAAGATACACAAACGCAAATTTGTTCAGTATGTCCCGTAATATATTATTCACCATGCCTTGAAAAATGGCTGGAGCATTAGTAAATATTCATAATGACCACCGGGTGTGTTAAACGCAGTCTTCCATTCATCCTCTTCCCTTATCCTTACCAGATGATAAGCATTTCTAAGATCTAACTTAGTGAATATTTTAGCATCCTTTAACAGTTCAAATGCAGAGGAGATAAGAGGAAGAGGGTATCTGTTCTTAACAGTAACATCAGTGAGTCCTCTGTAGTGAATGCAGGGCCGAAGTGTTCCATCCTTCTTATCCACAAAGAAGGTCTAGATAACATGAGGGAACCTTGCTGAGATCTGGAAAATCCCCCTCTGAACAGTGAGGCTGCCGGAGGGTGGTCCTGGAAGATCCCAGCAAACTGCTCCTTGATGGATCCTTCATAGACTCAGGAGAAGAATCATGTAGATAGAAGAGTTTACAGTTATTTCCCCAATACATGTGAGGATTATAGTAAGACAGCCAAGGGAGCTCCAAAACCAGAGGATGAAGAGATGAAAACTGATGGTCTCCAAGTGATTACCTGCCACGATGAGTAGAACAGGTTGAGTTCGGTGAATCACGCTGTACATTAGGCGCCCATCCAGTGCACTAGCCTCCTGAGGATCTTGAAGCTGTTCACGTTCCAGCTTCAATTCATCAGCCAAGTGAATGTCCATGAAGTTCTCATCTGCCCCAGAATCAACCAAAGCCTGTAGGGAGTGCCACTGGGAATGCACCAACAATTGTACAGTAGTGAGTTGACGAGAGGAATGGCTCATAGGAGTGGTACAGCTCACCAATGTCATCTCTTTCATTGGTGAGCCTTGTCTTTTACTGAACAGCCGTTCAATAAATGTCCCAATTCACCACAGTAAAAACACCTCCACTCCCTTAGGCGGCGGTGCCATTCCTCCGGGCTGAGTTTGGCTCGTCTCACCTGCATGGGCTTCTCCGAAGAGACAGGTGGCACTGTAGGCTGACTGGACCGGAAGGTGAAAGGCGACGCTGCCGCCACTGTTGGGACGAGGACTGAACTGCCGCCGATCTCCTTTCTCGCTCTCTTTCTCTGAGCCTAGCATCAATTTGGACAGCCAGGGAAATCATAGACTCAAAGTCGGAAGGCAGGGTTAGTGGAGCCAACTGATCTTTGATAGCTTAAGACAATCTATTGCGAAAAGCATCCAACAAAGTAGCCTCATTCCATCCACTCTTAGCAGCAACAGTTTGAAATTCAATAGCAAAATCCATAACTGAGCGATTACCTTGTTTCATGGAGACCAGGTTCTGTGAAGCCTCTCGGCCAGGATTGGAGTGATCAAACGTGCGGGACAGAGATTCCATGAACAGGACCGACGTCTGGCAACCAGGAGAATTCTGAGACCATTCCGCCGTGGCCCAAGCCTCCGCTCTACCCGACAGGTGCATGATGATAAAGGCTACCCTTGAGCATTCTGATGGAAAGGAAGCCACTTGCAGTTTGAAATGCAGCCCACAGTGAATCAAAAAAGGTCTACACTTCTCCGATTCCCCCGAAAAGTGTTCTGGTCTTGCCAAGTGGACGAATGGAGATGCTGCGGCAACTGTGGCCATTGGAGCCCCTGGAGACACAGTCAAGGAAGCAGACTTGGCAGGCACAGGAGCCGCAGTAGGAAACAAAGAATTCAGCCGAGCAACCAGGTCTTCAAACCGAGAACTTAAAATGTTCACCTGTGAACCGGTGTCCACCTGGAAGCCCTGCAGACGCTCGCCGAGATCCCAGAACCTGGCGACGATCGAGGTGAGTTGACCCTCGTAATGCGAGATGCGCTCCTCTTGCTTCTGGAGTGTTGCACAAAAAGGATCTAAGCCCGCTGCGTCCATTGTTGGCCAGTTTGTACTGTCAGAACTGAACGAGGAGGAGGACACAAATGCAGGCTCAGAAACAGGGCAGATCCGTATTCAGAGTTTAATTGGTCCAAGTCGGTACACAGGTAAGCAAGCACAGAAGCAACAGTATAATCTAGGAGCAGGCAAAAACAGTGGTCGAAAACAGGCAATGGTCAAGTTCACAAAGTCACAATATTTCTAGAGCTGGAACAAGGTTTTACCAAGTAGCATATACAACGAACTGGCATTGAGAACTAAAACACAAAGGGCTTAAATACAGGCTTAACAGGGGATAATGAGACACAGGTGAAACACATCAGGTTGGGGCCAACAATCACATGAGGGTAAACGACCTGACAGGAAATGTGACCTGAAACAAGAGGAGATGTGAGACACCAAAATAAAACAAGAATGCAACCTCAAATACTAAAAACTAATAAGAAACAGAAACTAGATCAAACGTGAGACCTGACAATAATCAAAATGTATTAGCATGGTATTGATTTACATGTATTAATGATTTACGTTAATAAAGAAATCAATAGCAACCCCTGTAATTTAGGGGAGGCTAAAGTGGACAAACAGAATGGGCAAAACGATGGGTCAGTAACCGGCCTATGGAAATTGTTTCTAAACAATTTAGTTGACCATCCTGCAGTCGCGAGGATATGGTCGCTGGGCATGTCCATTGCCCTGGCCGCTGACGTTGATGCTGACCTGGTGGAATGAGATATACAATCGTCAGTGTTAATACCTGCATAACCCAGAACCTGTTGCAGCCACCTTGAAATAGTCTGAACCGACCTTCCTTTGTGTAGTTGTTTGTTGATTAATAAACAATGCTGATTCCAAACTTCTTAGGATTCTGGTGCCGTTGATAGCATAGGCGTGCGACCGTGGGGTATCCGAAAAATGATCTTAAATCATGCCACCCCTGGTCTGGTCTGGTCTGCTTGTGTAGACCAGAATGTAAAATGTAATGGCACCTACAGCCAATTCCATCCTATCTAGCCACAGGATTTTGCAATGTTTGCCATCATTGTGCTGATATAAGTGTCATGACTAAGGATGTAGCTGGAACCCCTTAGTGAAGTAATGTTTACGCATTTTCAATAACCAACTGCATAATCTTGTAATGGGAGAACTTGTGTCAAGATATTTTTAACAACTCGATATCCGGGTTGAACCCGGTAGTTCCCTTTAGTTGCAGCTGTAGTGTCTCTATAACGGAATTATTGTCAAATAACATTTAAGGATGAACTGGAAAATGTCAGTAATCTGTACCGTATTGAAAATAACATTAACATTTAAACAAAATCACTTCTGATCCTCCTCAATAGGAATGTACTGCTTTTTTGGGTGCTATCCCTGCACTCTACAGTGAGAACATTCATGGCTTGATGTGACAACCTGAGGCATGTCAATCCATTCAAAATGTGTAAATCAATTATTGTTTTATTGTGCAAAGGCCAGTCTCCTGAACCACAGTTTGAACCAGCAAGTTTTTGTTTTTTTGGAAGAACCGTAAACCGTTGTGCCATTTTGCCTGATGAAGCAGGCAACATGGCTGCTTAGCCAGTCCGACAGTATGAACCCAAGCGATGTCTTGCTGACTGTTTTAAGACCCGGCTAATGAGGCAAAAAATATAGGAAACATAAAAGAACATTCCTCCTTTTGTAGCGAGAATGTATTTCTCCGCACTGTTGTGCCACATATTTTTGCAATCAGTGAATAAACATGCACCAACATGTCGATATTCGATGTAGTATTGAACCATACTTTCAAATACTTTGAGATCCAATACCTATTCTGTGTTGTCATCGAACTGAACTGGATGATACACCAGTGGCAAAGGATATTTAGGTAATTATTACAGGATACTTTTACTTGATTACCATGTGACTAACATATGGCACCATTGTAGAGCAGCAACTTGAATTTGAGCATGTAGAATATGTATATTCGCTCACTAGCCCCTTACCCATGGGGTGCATCTAGTGTACATATTTAGTTGATACCAACAATTGAAGAATTGGTAACTTCTGCAATCTCCAACACCTCCAAGTAGAGATGGGATTCGGAACATCTCATCTTAGAGTCCTTAGCATCAGTTTGTAATAACTGAATTAGACCGACCACGTTACTGTAGCGAGTTTCAAGTTCAAGTTCAAGTTCAATGAGATTGTCATGTTCAGCAATGCTGAATACTGTTTTTTCATCATTGTTACTGAGGTAGCTTCAGCTGACAATAGCATAAGACTGTTAACAATGGTCTAATTGTCCTTTGAGAGGTTGCTACTTACACAATATCAGTTCCTTGATTTGCTCGGCTGAAACACAGCTGCTATATTGCCAATTACTCTTGATGAAAATAAAACTCAGTTTTATAACAGATTGCTATTAATTCCAATCTCTTGTCAAGGCTAATAATAATTAAAGGCAAATCCCAATGACCAATGAACAATTTCTCCCATTCCGCAAAGCTTTACTGTTATCAGTACAGTTATATTGTCTTTGATAACCTCTGTAATGGGATTTGCATAGCATGGATCTTTGACCCTTATGAATTTGTTGTTAGTCAGGTAAATAAGTTTTCATATTTGGAAAGTTCATATGCCCGACTCTCCATTCTTCATAATAACATGCCATTCCTGCCTTATTTTATGGGTGGTTTGCATGAAAACTTTTGCCCAATTTCCCAAACCTTAACTTTTAAAAATAACCCTGGCCATAATCCAAACTTGTTTGGAATGCTACGACTGTGCCTCAACCAGATATTTTTACCCTTTGTGTGTTGTACAAAGCAAATGTAAATATTACAACTTGTGAACAGTGCACTATCCATATTTTGGAAGTGCTAGACCCATTTTGTTGAGTAGGATTGGTAAGATGCATGTAATTTCTGAGCTATCATGCTGCCCCCAGCTCCAGTGAACCGCTTACTGCCGATGACTGCCTGGGGTGCATTCTGAAACGATGACTTTTGCCCGCCATTGGCCTAATTGATTCGTCTGCCACGTTTTCTTCCCCTGTTGAATAGGCCTACCTGAATACAGATTCAGCAGCTGGCTCTCACATCCCCTGTTGGCGCGGTTCACTGCCGGCACATATGAGCTTTAGTATGTTCTATTGACTACTTTAGAGCCTGGAGTCAGTTATATCTTGTTAAAGAAGGAACTGCAGATGCTGGAAGATCGAGGGTACGCAAAAAGCTGGAGAAACTCATCAGGTGCAGCAGCATCTAAGGAGCGAAGGAGATAGGCAACGTTTCGGGCTGAAACCCTTCTTCAGACTGATGGGAGGTGGAGGGGGCGGGGAGAAGAAAGGAAAAAGGAAGAGGAGGAGCCCAGGGGCTGAGGGAGAAGTGGGAAGGGGAGGTGACAGCAAGGGTTAACAGAATTGAGAAAATTCAATGTTCAAGCCAAGAGGATGCAGACTCCCCAAGCAGAATATGAGGTGCTGTTCCTCCAATTTTTTCCTTTCTTCTCCCCGCCCCTCCCCCACCTCCCATCAGTCTGAAGAAGGGTTTTGGCCCGAAACGTTGCCTATCTCCTTCGCTCCTTAGATGCTGCTGCACCCGCTGAGTTTCTCCAGCTTTTTGTGTACCGTCAGTTATATCTTGACCTTTTGCTCTTCCCTCCTCAGAGAGCGTGATTCGTAGTCAGCCCTAAACAGGCGCTGCCGCAGGCCGTAGGATACCAATACTGATAAGAACCCATATAGTGTTCTGCTGGGATGGCAACTTTGTTGTCAGGAAAAAGGTACCTCTGACACGTGCCCTTCATCCCTTGGGGTATGCCCCACGGCCATACCCTGAGACTCAGTGTCAGCAGGATACTGACCCGTCTTGGTCTCTGCCTCCAAGAGGGAGACCTCTGTAGCACTGTATGCAACAGTTGCTGTATTTGGGATAGTCATTTCAAACGCACTATCCAGCGCCGGTGAAGAATTCATCCCCCGACTCCGTGGGCCTTGCTATCCAGCCCCAGTGGAGAATCATCTCCCGACTCCATGGGCATAGCAGATTAGGTGTGAACTTGAGCAACCCTGTCCCAGGCGTTGCTGGCGCCGCCTTTCGTAAAGGCCGGCACTTTTTGACATTAAACAGCCCTGTACCAGGTGCTGCTAGCACGGCTCTCTCATAGGCCGGTAATGTCACAAATGAAACAGCCCTATATCATGCACTGCTGGCATGGCTCTCCCGTAGGCCGGCACTTTCATATATGAAGCAGCCCTGTCAGGCGCTGCTGACGTGGCCTGTCCCATAGGCCCGCACTATTACACATGAAGCAGCCCTATCCCAGGCGCTGCTGGCGTGGCCTGTCCCATAGGCCCGCACTATTACAGTGTAAGCTCACTAAATCAACATTTTTAGTGTACAACTTTACCTGTGAAGGGTTAAACAATACACAGCAACTTGTGCTAAACAACAAGGATTACATTGTCAGAGACATATAACAATAACTTTTTATGACTTTAACTTTGCCTTTAGCTTTTAACTTTAAGAAAAACACTATAACATACATAAATTTTATTATTAAGAGAAACCCTTTTTAGCCCGACTCACCTGAGTCCAAATAGGGCTGAATGAGTCCCATTTAATTCCTTGCCTGGGGACCAACATCTGTGAGCCACTAACCCAACTGTCAGTGACACTAACATTACAACAGCATCCCCACAGGCTGGGAGCCACTGACTAGACTGTCAGCGGCTCTGGCTTTAATTTCTTGCCATTTCACGGCATCCCCGCAGGCTGGGAGCCGCAGACTGCCTTGTTAGCGGCTCCTTATCTCGCAACCCGATCTATTTGCCGGTTATCGGCTTCCACGGTTGGACTGGGTTTCCCTTTAGTCCATAACCTTCACACTCGTTGGGCTGCAAAACTGGCAGGAAAACCTCTGTGAAAAGTGGCTCCTGCCTGTAAAAACCTGATAAGTAAAAACGAACTTACCTCTAGGTTTAACTTACCGCTGGCAGGAGCTCCATCCTATAGTCTGGTGCTTGCGCCAGTGCGGCTGATGTACTAACGCGCATGCGGCCTGACAGGTCTTCTTCACGGAATCACTCACGTCACTCTAAAGTAAAATTAATCACTAAGGTCCTGTCCAGTCTCAGTCAAGGCTTTACTTAAACTCTTTAACTACATGTTAAAGAAGGAACTGCAGATGCTGGAGAATCGAGGGTACACAAAACCATATAACCATATAAAAATTACAGCATGGAAACAGGCCCGCTCGGCCCTTCCAGTCCGTGCCGATCATTTGTTTTCCCCTAGTCGAGACCGTTCTTCAGACTGAAGAAGGGTCTCGACCCGAAACGTCGCCTATCTCCTTCGCTCCTTAGATGCTGCTGCACCCGCTGAGTTTCTCCAGCCTTTTGTGTACCATCTTTAACAACTTACAAAGCAGACCCTGTAAAAATAGGTCATTATAAAGAAAAAAACAATTTCAAATTAACAGATATTTTTCTGGGATAAAGGCATTTCCAATTCTCATCCAACACCTCAATCTGAATCTCACATGGCCAGTGTGCAATTCAGATCTCTCTTGAATTCAATTCAAAGGGTAAGAAATAGGAAGAAATCAAACTTAAAATACCGACAAGGTTACCAATCCTAACGCCAGGTTATGCAGCGAAGAAAATGAACACTCTTTGCTGAGCCACATCCGCTGTTTAATAAAAGTTGAGAAGATAGCGAATAAACAGTTCATTTCCACATAGATCGCCAATGCATTTCCGAAGAGCAAAGGAAAAGAAAATAACTGTGTGCTGCTCCACCCCCACACAACTGCAACTTCTTAGAGACACTACCTTTTAAACCACATGGGACTCCACCAAGATTTATCATATAAATGAGCAAGCTCATTGAATGACATCCTATTTCATCTGAATTATAGGATTAATGGGAACTGAATATTCAAGGGTATATCTCCTATCGAAAAGACAGACAGGTGGGCAGAAGGGGTGGGGTTGCCCTGTTGGTGAGGAATGAAATTCAGTCCCTTGCAAGGGATGATATTGAAACAGGAGATGTGGAGTCAGTATGGATAGAACTAAGGAATTGTAAGGGTAAAAAGACCCTAATGGGGCTAATCTACAGTCCCAAACAATAGCCTGGACATAGGGTGCAAGTTGAATCAGGAGTTAAAATTGTCATGTAGCAAAAGTAATGCTATGGTTGTTATGGAAGATTTCAACATGCAGGTAGATTTGGAAAATCAGGTTGGTACTAGACCCCAAGAAAGTGACTTTGTAGAGTGCCTTCGTGATGGATTCTTTGAACATCTAGTATTGGAGCCTACCAGTGAGAAGGCAATTCTGGATTTTGTGTTATGTAATGAACCGGATTCGATAAAGGACCTCGAGGTTAACGAGCCATTAGGAGGCAGTGACCATAACATGGTCAGGTTTAATCTACAATTGGAGAGGGAGAAGAGTAGATCGGAGGTGTCAGTGTTGCAGTTGAATAAAGGGGACTATGGGACCATGAGGGAGGAGCTGGCCAAAGTTGACTGGAAAGATACACTAGCAGGGATGACAGTGGAACAAAAATGGCAGGTGCTTCTAGGAATAATACAGAAGGTGCATGATCTGTTCATTCCAAGGAGGAAGAAAGATTCCAAGGGGAGAAGGGGATGACCATGGCTGACAAGGGACGTCAGGGACAGTATAAAAATTAAAGCGAAGAAGTACAACGTAGCAAAGATGAGCGGGAAGCAAGGGGATTGGGTAATGTTTAAAGTACAACAAAAGATAACCAAAAAGACAATACGGGGAGAAAAGATGTGGTACGAAGGTAAGTTAGCCAAGAATATAAAGCAGGATATGATGAAAGGGATAGACAGAGTTGACGTGGATAAGCTTTTCCCATTGAGGGTAGGGAAGATTCAAACAAGAGGGCATGACATGAGAATTAAGGGACAGAGGTTTCGGGGTAACGTGAGGGGGAACTTCTTTACTCAGAGGGTGGTGGCTGTGTGGAATCAGCTTCCAGCAGAAGTGGTGGAGGCAGGATCGATTTTAACATTTAAGAGTAAAGTGGATAGGTATATGGACGTGAAGGGAATGGAGGGGTATGGTCTGAGTGCAGGTAGATGGGACTGGGGGAGGACGGATGGTCGGCGCGGACTGGAGGGGCCGAGAGGGCCTGTTTCCGTGCTGTAATTGTTATATGGTTATATGGTTATATAGGATAGTAAAAGCTTCTTTAGGTATGTGAAGAGGAAAAAATTAGTCAAGACCAAATTTGGACCCTTGAAGCCGAAAATGGTGAATTTATTATGGGGAACAAGGAAATGGCAGATCAGTTGAACAAATACTTTGGATCTGTCTTCACTAAGGAGGACACAGACAATCTTCCTGACACAGTAGTGGCCAGAGGATCTGGGGTGACAGAGGAACTGCAGGAAATCCACATAAGGCAGGAAATGGTGTTGGATAGACTGAATGTAATTTTACCTTGTCTGCACATCTGGACGCCCGCAGCGACGGCTGCGGAGGGTGGAGGTCCTGACCACAGGGGAAAATGGAGGAGGACTGTCCAAATTTTGTGCTTTCCACCACAGTGATGAATGCTGTGGTGGATGTTTGTGTTAGATTTTTATTGTGTATTGTGTGTTCTTTATCATTGTACCGCTGCTGGCAAATTCATTTCACTTGCGCTTTATGTGCAATGTGACGAATAAAACCGTATTGTATTGTATTGATGGGACTGAAGGCTGATAAATCCCCAGGGTCTGCATCCCAGGATACTTAAGGAAGTGGCTCCAGAAATCGTGGATGCATTGGTGATAATTTTCCAATGTTCTATAGACTCAGGATCAGTTCCTGTGGATTGGAGGGTAGCTAATGTTATCCCACTTTTTAAGAAAGGCGGAAGAGAGAAAATGGGGAGTTATAGACCAGTTAGCCTGACATTGGTGGTGGGGAAGATGCTGGAGTCAATAATATAAGGTGAGATAGCTGCACATTTGGATAGCAGTAACAGGATCGGTCCGAGTCAGCATGGATTTACGAAGGGGATATCATGCTTGCCTAATCTTCTGGAAAATATTTGAAGATGTTTGAAAATGGATAATATTTGAAAATGGATAAGGGAGAGCGAGTGGATGTAGTGTACTTGGACTTTCAGAAAGCATTGGATAAGGTCCCACATAGGAGATTAGTGGGCAAAATTAGGGCACATGGTATTGGGGGTAGAGTGCTGACATGGATAGAGAAGAGGTTGGCAGACATGAAACAAAGAGTAGGGATAACGGGTCCCTTTCAGAATGGCAGGCAGTGACTAGTGTGGTACCACAAGGCTCGGTGTTGGGACCGCAGCTATTTACAATATACATCGATGATTTGAATGAAGGGATTCAAAGTAACATTAGCAAATTTGCAGATGACACAAAGCTGGGTGGCAGTGCGAACTGTGAGGAGGGTGCTATGAGAATGCAGGGTGACTTGGGCAGGTTGGGGGAGTGGGCAGATGCATGGCAGATGAAGTTTAATGTTGGGAAATGTGATGTTATCCACTTTTTTAGCAAAAACAGGAAGGCAGATTACTATCTAATTGGGATCAAGTTGGGAAAAGGGGACGTACAACACAATCTGGGGGTCCTTGTACAGCAGTCCATGAAAGTCAGCATGCAGGTACAGCAGGCAGTGAAGAAAGCGATTGGCATGTTGGTCTTAATAACAAGAGGAATCAAATATAGGTGCAAAGAGGTCCTGCAGTAGTACAGAGCCCTAGTGAGACCACACCTGGAGTATTGTGTGATGTTTTGGTCCCCTAATTTGAGGAAGGACCTTCTTGCTATTGAGGGAGTGCAGTGTAGGTTTACAAGGTTAATTCCCGGGATGGCGGGACTGTCATATGCTGAGAGAATGGAGCAGCTGGGCTTGCACACTCTGAAAGATGAGAGGGGATCTCATTGAAACACGCTAGACACGCTTGGACACGCTAGAAGCAGAAAATATGTTCCCGATGTTGGGGGAGTCCAGAGCCAGGGGCCACAGTTTAAGAATATAAAGTAAGCCATTTAGAACGGAGACGAGGAAACACTTTTTCTCACAGAGAGTGATGAGGAATTCTCTGCCTCAGAGGGTGGTGGAGGCAGGTTCTCTGGATGCTTTCAAGAGAGAGCAAGATAGCGTTCTTAAAAATAGCGGAGTCAGGGAATATGGGCAGAAGGCAAGAACGGGGTACTGATTGGGGATGATCAGCCATGATCACATTGAATGGCGGTGCTGGCTCGAAGGGCCAAATGGCCTAATCCTGCACCTATTGTCTATTGTCTGATGCAACATCCACCCAGAATAACCATATAACCATATAACAATTACAGCACGGAAACAGGCCCTCTTGGCCCTTCCAGTCTGTGCTGACCATTTACTTTCCCCTAGTCCCATCTACCTGCACTCAGACTATACTCCTCCATTCCCTTCCCATCCATATACCTATCCACTTTACTTTTAAATGTTAAAATCAATCCTGCCTACACCACTTCTGCTGGAAGCTCATTCCACACAGCCACCACTATCTGAGTAAAGAGGTTCCCCCTCAATGGGAAAAGCTTATCCACGGCAACTCTGTCTATCCCTTTCATCATTTTAAAGACCTCAATCAAGTCCCCCCTTAACCTTCTGCGCTCCAAAGAATAAAGACCTAACTTGTTCAAGCTTTTTCTGTAACTTAGTTGCTAGAACCCAGGCAACATTCTAGTAAATCTCCTCTGTACTCTTTCTATTTCGTTGACATCCTTCCTATAATTCGGCGACCAAAATTGTACACCATACTCCAGAATTGGTCTTACCAATGCCTTGTACAATTTTAACATTACTTCCCTCCTCCTATATTCAATGCTCTGATTTATAAAGGCCAGCACACCAAAAGCTTTCTTTACCACCCCATCTACATGCGATTCCACCTTCAGGGAACTATGCACAGTTATTCCTAGATCCCTCTGTTCCACAGCATTCCTAAATTCCCTACCATTTACCATGTACCATGTACAATAGGTTCCACAAACAAGTAACAGTCTTTAAACTCACTCACTCTACACCCTCTTTTCTGTGACATTTACTCACAAATGTCCACACGTCACGCAATATGCTAAATCTCAGATATTCACACACTTTAAAGCAATAAAATTCTCACTCAAGGGTACAACAGAGTTATACACACCTCAAGGAAATCATGCAAAACTCTTAAAACTTTGATACACCCCAAAATGTTGATACTTTGTTCATAGATAGAGCACATACTGAAGAACGGTCTCAACCCAAAACACACATTTATATCTCTCTCTCCCTCTCTCTCTCTGTCTCTCTCCCTCACTGTCTGTGTCTCTCCCTGTCTCCCTCACTGTCTCTGTCTCTCCCTGTCTGTCGCTGTCTCTGTGTCTCTGTCTGTCTCTCTCTCTGTCTGTCTCTCTCTGTGTCTGTCTCTGTCTCTCTGTCTCTCTCTGTCTCCGTCTCTGTCTCTCTCTGTCTCTCTCTCTCCGTCTGTCTGTTTCTCTTCGTTTGTCTGGCTCTCTCTGTCTCTCTGTTTCTCTCTCTGTCTGTCTCTCTCTCTGTCTGTCTGTCTCTCCCTGTCTCTCTCTCTCTGTCTCCCACTCTCTGTCTCTGTCTCTCTCTCTCTGTCTCTCTGTCTCTCTGTCTCTCTCTCCCTCCCTCCCTCTCTGTCTCTGTCTCTCTCTGCCTCTCTCTCTCTCTCTGTCTCTCTGTCTCTCTCTCTCTCTCTCTCTCTCTCTCTCTCTCTCTCTCTCTCTCTCTCTTCTCTGTCTCTCTGTCTCTGTCTCTATCTCTGTCTCTGTCTATCATTCTCTCTTTCTCTCTCTGTCTCTGTCTCTCTTATCCTCTCTCCTCCCTTCTCTACTCTCTCTACACCAACGACTACATCCACAGACACCTCTGTCAAGCTTCTCAAGTTTGCGGACAACACACCCCTGATTGGACCTGATCCAGGATGGGGAGGAATCTGCCTACAGACAGGAAGTGTCACAGCTGGCGACTTGGTGCCGTCACAACAACCTACAGCTCAATGCTCTTAAGACAGTGGAATTGATTGTAGACTTTAGGAGAGTCTCCCCCTCCTCCCCCTCCCCTCACCCCACTCACAATCAACAACACCACAGTCACATCTGTGAGTCTTTTAAGTTCTCTGGAAACCCATCTTCCAAGGACCCTTACAGGATTGGGGGGGGGGCGTTACCATCACTCCACAGTCAAAAAGGCACAGGAGGATGTACTTCCTATAGGCTTTCGCTGAGGAAGCACAATCTGGCTTCATATGGTTCAATTCTATAACGGGCCAATCTGAGTCTGTTCTCTCTCTCTTCTCTGTCATCATTCTCTCTGGATTGCTCGCCACCCAAGCACGCCACCTGGAGCTTGTCTCTGTCTGCAGCGGAAATCTTTTCCTATTATGCCTGAACCTTCTTACTCTCCATCACCAAACGACTAATCCACAGACACTCTGTCCAGCTTCTCAAGTTTTGACAACAACTGTTGGACTGATCCAGGATGGGGAGGAATATGCCTACAGACAGGAGTGTCACAGCTGGCGTCCTGGTGCCGTTTCGCAAAACCTACAGTCAATGCTCTTAAGGTCAGTGGTATTGATTGTAGACTTTAGGAGAGCTCCCTCCCTCACCCCACTCACAATCAACATTCCACAGTCACATTTGTGGAGTCTTTTAAGTTCCTGAACCACCCCCTAAGGACCTTAGTGGGGGGTTACCATAACCTCCACAGCAAAAAGGCCACAATGTACTTTCCTATGGCAGACTGGAGGAACAGGCACTATCTGCCACATATGGTTCAATTATACGGCATAAGTGTCTGTTCTCTCCTTCCCTCATGGTTGGTTTGGCTCAGCCACCAAGCAGACACTGGAGGCTGGCGATCGTCACCGCAGGAAAATTATTGCTGCAACCTTCCCTCCATTAATGAACTGACACTGCAAGGGCCAGGAAGCGAGCGGGCAAGATCATCTCTGACCCCTCCCACCCTGGCCACAAACCCTTGAATCACTTCCCTCTGGAAGGCGACTCCGGACTGTCAAAACTGCCACAGCCAGACATTAAAACAGGTTTTATCCACGAGTAGTTGTTTTTTTCTAAAAATGAACAGCCAGAAATCTGCTGCCTCCCTTTGATCTGGTATTTTGTTGGTTCACATGCTTGATCAATGGTGTTTTATCATTGGTGTTTATTATTATTAATCTTTAGTGTTTTCGGTGTCATTCATAACTGTCACTGTATGTCGTGTTCTTACTTGTGGGCGGAGCACCAAGGCAAATTTCTTGTATGTGAATACTTGGCCAATAAACTTACTTAAACTTATTTACTTACTCTTTCTCTCTGTCTTACTCTCTTTCTATCTTTCTCTTAATCTTTCTCTTTCTCTCTTTCTATTTCTTTCTCTTTCTCTCTTTCTATTCTCTCTCTCTTCTATCTCTCTCTTTCTCTCTCTTCTCTTTCTTTCTCTCCCTCTCTCTCTCTCTCTCTCTCTCGCCTCTCCTCTCTCTCTCTCTCTCTCTCTCTCTCTCTCTTCTCTTTCTCACTTCTATCTGATCTCTATACCTCTCTCTTTCTCTCTTCTCTCTCTCTCTCTCTCTCTCTTCTCTCTCTCTCTCTCTCTCTCTCTCACTGTCTCTCTACGCTCTCTCTCTCTCTCTGTTCGCTCTCTGTCCTCTCAGTCTCTGTCTCTTCTGTCTCTGCTCTCTGTCTCTGTATTTCATTTTTCATTCTCTCTCTCTCTCTCTCTTCGCTGTCATGTCTCTCTTATCTCTCTTCCTCCCTCCTCCTCTACTCTCTCTACACCAACAACTACCTCCACAGGTCACCTCTGTCAAGCTTCTCAAGTTTGCCGGACAACACCAACCCTGATTGGACTGATTCCTGGAGTATGGGGGAGGAATCTGCCTACAGACAGGAAGTGTCACAGCTGGGTCCTGGTGGCGTCACCCACCTACAGCTCAATGCTCTTAAAGACAGTGGAATTGATGTTGTAGACTTTAGGAGAGCTCCCCATCCCTTCCCCCACTCAAATCAACAAACACCACAGTCACATATGTGGAGTCTTTAAGTTCCTGGGGAACCATCATCTCCAATGGACCTTAAGTGGGGGGCTACCATCGACTCCACAGTCAAAAAGGCACAACAGAGGATGTACTAACTATGGCAGCTGAGGAAGCACGATCTGCCACATATGGTTCAATTTCTACACAGCCATCATAGAGTCTGTTCTCTCTTCTCCATGGTGGGTCATTGGCCCACCCCCCCCCCCCCCCCATTCTGGTTGGCTCAGCACCAAGACGACACCTGGAGGCTGCAGCGAATCGTTCCGATCACAGAGAAAATTATTGCCTGCAACCTTCCCTCATTAATGAACTGTACACTGCAAGGGCCAAGGAAGCGATGCGAGGCACGATCATCTCTGACCCCTCCCACCCTGGCACAAACTCTAGAATATTCCCGGAAGGCGACTCGGACCTTGTCAAACAAAAACTGCCAAGCCAGCATAAAAAACAGTTTTTATCCACGAGTAGTTGTTTACTCAACAGCCAAAATCTGCCGCCCCTTTGATTCTGTTATTTTGTTGGTTTCACATTGCTTGGATCAATGGTGTTTTATCTTTATGTTTTATTAATTATTAAATTTTAGTGTTTTCGGTGTCATTCTTAAACTGTCACTGTTGTCTGTCTTCTTGTGGGGGAGCAACAAGGCCACATTTTTGTCTGTGAATACTTGCCCCCTCTAAAACTTATTTAACTTTCTTACTTTATATTTTCTTGTCTATCCTCTCTTTCTATCTTTCACACAACTTTCTCTTATTATCTCTTTCTATTTCTCTCTCTTCTCTCACTTTCCTTTCTCTCCCTTTCTCTCTCTCTTCTCTCTCTCTCTCTCTCTCTCTTTTTTTTTTATAGTTTCAAAAAACTTTATTGGACACAATCTTCCTACAACACTCAAACCCTAATCAAAAAATGGACTTTTACAACCCTATTATGTACAACAATCCATCCATTGTTACAATACACTGAACCCCACTCGGTGACCAGCGCCCTCTTCTCTTCTCATCTTCTCTCTCTCTCTCATCTCTCTCTATCTCTCTCTTCTCTCTCTTCTCTCTCTCTCTCTGTGCTGCTTCTCTTGCCCTCCTCTTCGATAGGATCATTTCATAAAAGTTTTCAAGTGTAGCTACATTTTCCATTCGCTTCTCTTATCAGATGGTCGGAAGTGTATATAGTGTAATCGATTGGAACATAAAATTATTCAGGTATAAAAATTTTCCCAAGATGGGTGAGCGAGGCGTCAAAGGGGACGGTGCAGCCTCCTCATTTTCCCATATCTTTTACGTGCCAATGTTACATACACTTACCTTTTACATTGCCTGTCTGACAGAGCCGTTCTGCCTACTAGAATCTTCTGGTTTGTGAGGACAACTGTGCGCATATGTATCTGCTGTGTGGGCTCAGTAATGATAGCTAGACAATTCCCCGGGAGGACTTTGTTTGGCACTTGTATGGGCATTGCACATTATAATGCAGTGAATTGGAGGTAAGGAAGCAGTAGATGGTTGGGTTGCCGTAGCCAGCCCTGTTTTACGTTGCTAAAGTCTTCTTCTAGTCAGGAGTGAGAGAGATCTTGCTGCGGTGCCCTTGGAGAGACCAGCAAACAGTAGTGTAATGTCACCTTCGTTCCATAGGTTGCATGCCTCACACGATGTGTTTTCTCAGCAATTTTTGTCTACATTCCTTATTTGCTGAAGTAAATTCACTAAACTCACACGTTCCCCGGGTTAAATTGGGGGTAAATAAAGTTGTAACTATCTCAGTGCTGTCCGCTCTGTAATAATCAATAAATCTCACATAAACTAAAGGCTGTATGAAAAACTGGGCTTGTCTGCAGCGGGATATATGTGGTCAAATGATTAATAAAACTCCTCCTCTCTCATTCTCCATCTTTCCCCCACTCTTTCCCTTGCTGTACACAATCATCATCCGCCGTTCAAGGGGGGGTAAGCCATAAACTCTAGGTCCACCCTCCCCTCTCCACCTCTTCTCTCCTCTTGGCGTCTCCTTTTTAAGTACCCTGGGATGTAGACAATCCGGCCCTGGAGGATTTATCAGCCTTCAGTCCCATCAGTTCCAACGCATTTCTTGCTAATGTGAATATTCCTTCATTTCCTCATACCCTAGATTCCTTCTGGCCATTTAAACATTTCTGGGAGATTGTTTGTGACGCCGATCCCAAGAGTACTGTTTAACTCGTCTGCATTTTCCATGTTCCATAATAAAATTCCACCTTTTTCCGACTTCAAGGGTCCAAATTTTGGGGATAACTCTTTTTTTTCCTTTCACATACCCAAAAAGAAGCTTTTAATAACTCCTTTTAGTCTTGTCAGCTTACCTTCGTGCCTTTCTTTTCTTCCCGTATTTGCTTTTTTTTTTATTTCTGTTGCTCTTTAACGGTTACCTCCTCTGGCTTACTGCTTCATTCTTTGCTCTGTGGTACTTCTTTATTTTTATACTGTTCTCTGAATGCCCTTGTCAACCACGGTCGCCTTACTACCCTTGGAAATATTTATTCATTTGGACTGATCCAATCCTGCACCCTCTGTATTATTCCCGCAGAAAAACTGCCCTGTTGTTCCCCCCCGCCTGTTTAGGTGCCAACCCATCTTTTTGTACATTCGCCCTTCCCACAAAGAAGATTCCCAGTGTCTAAAACTCTATATCCTGCCTGCACTATTCATCAGCCACAATTGAGCTCCTCTATCTCCTGGTCCTTCCTCACAACGACGAGGAACTGGAGCAAACGGAGATAGATACCCCTCTGGTGGACCCTGCTTTTCAGCCACCTTCCAAAGATTCGGATCACGCTGTATAGATGTCTTTCTCTTCCTCCGACGCATTTGATGCTGCATACCATCAGTGTCACCTTCACCCTTGAGGCAGCTCGCAATCGGGTCAGTGACGTTGGGGTCTGGCAGGGAGCAACTCACCATCCTTGACTCCCACCGGTTGTGGCAGAACCCCCTGTCTGTCCCGACTGCACAGTCTGCATGGACGTCTGTCTCTTCGGTTATCGCCTCGTGACATCTTTTGGACTAGCGACTGTCCTTCTCTTTCAGGTAAACTTTGTTGGTAACGAGCGTTGTAGGTCCGGTCCGGAATTTTCCGGATGATCTGAGATCTTAAGGTGTTGAACTGGAACCACCTTTGCTAGAGGGAGGAAAAACATGTTCCCGATGTTGGGGGAGATCAGAACCAGGGGCCATAGTTTAATTAAGAATAAGGGGAACGCAATTTAGAGAGGGTAGGCTATTGGAGACTTAAAATTACTTAACAACCCGAAAAACACACACTTGACTCCAACTTAACAACCAAAGCTAATAAGACTAAAAACTTAAGGACGCTAAATCCTGGCTGATGGTCCACATCCCAGGGTCTAAAGGAGGGTGGTTCTAGAATTAGTGGATGCATGGTGTTAATTTTTCCAATGTTCAATAGATTCACGATCAGTACTGTGGATGGAGGCTCGCTAATGTTCATCACCTTCAAGAAAGGATTGAGAGAGACCACAGGGATTTCAGGACCAGTTTGCCAGACTTCGTTGTTGGGAAAGATGTGGAGTTAATTATTAAATAGTAATAATGGGGCATTGGATAGGCAGTAAATAGGAATTAACAAGTAACATGGATTTATGAAAGGGAAATCATGTTGACCTCATCTTCTGGAATTTTTTGAGGATGTGGACAAGTACAATGGATGTTATGTGGTTAGATTTCAGAAAGCCGTTGATAAGGAAACTGTGTGACCAAAATTGCGAAGATGGTACTGGGGTATAGGATGATGATGTGGACCGCAAATTGGTTGCAGGAGTAGGAGTGAACAGTTTTTCACGACTGGCAGGCAGTGGGAATGGAGAGTGCTGCAAGGCTCGGTGTTGGGGCCAACAAAAGTTTACATATCTATTAAGGATTTGGAATAGGGTGAAACTAAGGAACAACACTATTTAAGTTTGGCTGATGAGAAAGGCTGGTGGCAGTGTGAATGTGAGAGTGGGTTTACGGGAATGGGGGTGGTGTGGGAGTCGGGGGGATGTTGATGGTGATTGGAGATGGTGCTTGTTTTACACAGAGGCGGGGAAGCGTTGGTGCGCGAGGGTGCAGTTACTGCGCTGTGAGTAAAATCTAGTGCGGGGGGTTGCTTTTTCACAGAGGGCCGGGGAGCGTTGGTGCGAGAGGGTGCAGTTATGCCTTGTGAGACCGAAATCTGCAACGTTCCATCTTTGGTTCCATTTTCCAGTGAGGGGAATCTGTGGAAGCCTCTGATTGGTGAAGAGGACAGAGGAAGCAGCTGATTGGGTGCAACCGGGGTTTTACATTTTTACATTTCATTAACACATTAATACAGGGAGTTAAGGATTTGGAAGTTAAGGGTTCAGTTTTATTAGTAAAGTTTAAAAGGATAAGTTTTTGTGTTTAATAAAAATAACAAATAAAAATATATAATAAGATTTATATAGGGAGGCCCTGCAGGGTGCGTGGGAGGAGCCACATCACGTAACGTTCCATTCGCAGCTCGCAGTTAAAATTCGAGCTCGCAGTTGAGAAGCCGTGATTAGGTGGAAGGAGACGATGAGGGAGAGTGATTGGCAGAAGATCCTGTGATTTCTTTCGCTAATTCTTGTATTGTATTGTAAATTGTATAGTCTTGTATCCAGGGTAAGGGGGGTGGATGAGTTGCCAGGGCGTTTACAGTTTGGATGTCAGATTGTGGGAGGTCATGAGTAAGTCAGAATAGCTCTCAGACATCACTCTGGACAGGTGATCAGATGGAGCTTAAATAGACCTTTCGGTAATGGAGCGCAGCTCGCTGATCTCGTTTGTCAGGGAGAGTGAGGGAAGCCTTAGGAGGGAGCTACAGGACAGGTGTTCATTCCCAAACTACAGGAGGAGAAAATTGCGGTCCACGGTTTAGGAGAGGCAAGGGGCAGAGGCAGGGACTAGAGAGTGCCCCGGTGAAATAGGGATAGTATCAAAGAAAAAAGATGAAGCGTACAAATTAGCCAGAAAAAGCAATCAGCCTACCCAGGGGACTGGGAGAAATTCAGAGACCAACGCGTCGGGACAAGGCTTAATTAGGAAAGGGAAAAATGGAATATGAAAAGAAAACTGGGCAGGAAACATAAAAAACTGACGGAAATAGCAGGGGATCGCGGGTCAAATGAGATCGTAGGAAATGATGTGAAATCATAGGTAGCCGGAAAGTGGTGTTGGGGTAAATTGATGGATTAAAGGCGATAAATCCCCAGGGCCAGATAGGGCTGCATCCAGGGTCCTAAGGAAGTACCCAGAAATAGCTGATGCCTTAGTGATAATTTTTCAAACTCTTAGATTCTCGAGTAGTTCCTGAGGATTGGGGGTAGCTATGTAAAACCCCACTTTTTAAAAAGGGAGGGAGAGTGGAGAACACGGGAATTACAGAAGTTAAGTCCAACATCGGTAGTGGGAAACTTCTAGAGTCCAATTATTAAAGAATGGGATAGCAGCGCTTTTGGAAAAAGTGGTGAAATCATTGGACAAAGTCAGCATTGGATTTACGAAGGGTAAATCATGTCTGAGGAATCTATTGAATTTTATTGAGGATGTAAAGTTAGAGTGGATGGAGAAAGTGCATGTGTTGTATCTGGACTTTCAGAAGGCTTTCGACAAGGTCCCACACAAGAGATTGGTTCTACACACTTAAAGCACAACGGTTCAGTATTGATGTGGATCTGAGAACTGGCTGCAGGCAGGAAGCAAAGAGTAGGATGAACGGGTCCTTTTCAGGAGGCAGACAGTGACTAGTTGGGGTGCCGCATGGCTCCGTGCTGGGAACCCAGCAATTTACAATAATATATTAATGATTTGGACGAGGGCATTAAATGCCACATCTCGAAGTTTGCGGATGACACGAAGCTGGGGGGCAGTGTTAGCTGTGAGGAGGATGCTAGGAGGCTGCAGGATGACTTGGATAGACTGGGTGAGTGTTAGGCAAATGCATGGCAGATGCAGTATAATGTGAATAAAATGTGAGGTTAACCTTTGGTGGCCAAAAACAGGAAGGTAGAACTATTATTTGAATGGTGACCGATTAGGAAAATGGGGGGAGACGCAGCGAGACTGGTGTCATGGTACACCAATCATTGAAAGTAGGCATGCAGGTGCAAGCAGGCCTGTGAAGAAAGCGAATGGTATGTTGGCCATTCATAGCAAAAGGATTTTGAGTACAAGAGCAGGGAGGTTCTACTGCAGTTGTTTGGTGAGGCCACCCCTGGAGTATTGCGTACAGTTTTGGTTCTCCTACTAATCTGAGGAAAGACATTCTGCCATAGAGGGAGCACAGAGAGAAGGATCACCAGACTGATCCTGAGATGGCAGACTTCCAATATGAAGAAGACTGGATAGACTTGGCTTGTACTCGCTGGAATTTAGAAGATTGAGGGTGATCTCATAGAGACTTACAAATCTTTAAGGGTTTGGACAGGCTAGATGCAGGAAGATTGTTCCCGATGTTGGGGAAGTCCAGGACAAGGGGTCACAGTTTAAAGGATAAGGGGAAGTCTTTTAGGACCGAGATGAGAAAAGTCGTTTTTTCACACAGGAGTGGGAATTCTCTGCCACAGAAGGTAGGTTGATGCAGTTCGTTGGCATATTTTAAGAGCGGGAGTTGATGTGGCCCTTGTGGCTGAAGGGATCAGGGGGTAGGAGAGAAGGCAGGTACAGGATACTGAGTTGGATGATCAGCACTGTATCATATTGAATGGCGTGCAGGCTCCAAGGGGCGAAGGGGCTCCTGCACCTAATTCTTATGTTTCTATAATATAGATAAATGTGAGGGCAAAAAGAAGGGGGCAGGTATTATTATCTCAAGGGGCCAGGTTTGATAAGGGGAAGGTGCAGCGAGACCTGGGCATCCTTGTACACCAGTCACTGAAAGTTGGCGTGCAGGTACAGCAGGCAGTGAAGAAAGCTATGGAATGTTGGCCTTCATAACAAAAGGATTTCAGTATAGGAGTAAAGAGGTTCTTCTGCAGTTGTAAGGGCTTTGGTGAGACCACATCTGGGTAGTATGTGTACAGTTTTGGTCTCCTAATTTGAGGAAGGACTTCCTTATGATTGAGGCAGTTCACGAGATTCACAGTAGGTTCACGAGATTGATACCTGGAATGGCGGGTCTGTCATCTGAGGAAAGATTGAAAAGAGTAGGCTTTGTAATCATGAATTTAAAAGGGGGATTCTTATAGAAACATATATCTATATATTTTTAAACTCTGTGTGTGTGGGTTAGGTCATATTTTTGCCCTTTGATTCGTTACTCCGCCAAAATCAGCATGCAAAAACGTCGAGGACTTTTCCATTTCGCTAGATTGCACTTTTCCATTCGCACATCCACTCATCATTAAAATGTAGTCATTTTTCTGTACACATTTTTAATAAACCCCCCCCCCCCCCCCCCCCGCCCCCCCCAATCAATTCATTTTGCCGCCTCCTGCTGGCCACTTCTTCTCATACCATCTCCCACGCGACCATACAGGTGCTAATCATCCTTTTCCCCCATGCCCGGCTCTGTCACGCTGGCGGAAGGCAAAGATCGGCATAGGTCTGGCCGAGGCTCACTCGACATCACGCCCACCGCCCACTCACATCCCCCCCACCCCCATCCCCGTATCGGGGTCTGAAGCATCGAGGATGCGAGGCCTCACAGTCTCAGATGGGCCACTTTCACAGAATTAAACCATGAATGGCCCCCGCATTTAACAGGGCTCTGGGAACTCGGCATCTGAAGGGACGAGAGGCTTCCACAGTTAGTTCAGTTCGGTAAACAACGTCCCACTCCTCCCCCCCACTTCTCCACTCCACTTCTCCTCCACATCTCCCTCTCTCTCACCCCTCACCCCTTCGCTCCCTCCCATCCATACCCCCCTCTCACCACTCCCCCTCACCCCTCTCACCCCTCCCCCTCTCATTCCCCCCCCTCTCCCCTCCCCCATCTCTCCCCTCCATTCCCACCTTCCCCTCCATGATGTGTGTGATGCCGCCATGCTGCCTCCCCCCCCCACAATCGCACGTTGGGGTGTATGTCATTTTGCCTTTGACTTTGATTTTGCCTTCGATTTTTCCCTTTGATTTGTTACTCCGCGAAAACGCCGAGAATTTTACCATTTTGCTAGAGATTTTACTTTTACATTCACATATCCACTCCTTGGTCAATTATTTCCCCAGATTTTGAGTAATATTTATCACAAAACTCAATTTTTTTAAATCTAAATGGCTCTTACCAGCTGTTGACGTCACAATGCCCACATGCTGACCAATCCAAGCCGCTTCTCTCTCTAGCTTCATTTGGCAGCCTGGCATTCCTCCACTTTTCCCCCGCTCCAAGTTCGCTCACGCCCACTCCTCCCAGCTGGACGCGCCCCGTGCGACGGTAACACCTACTGCCGCCCGGCTCTCCTCCACTAGCCCCCCCTCCCCCCCGTTCGGCCCGGCTCTGTCACGCTGGCGGAACCACAGATCGGCTGCCCCCCCGCTGCTTTCGCCATCCTCGCTCCAGGGCTCACTTGGGATCACGCCCGCCAGCTCACTCAACTTTCTCCCCCCCTCCCCGTACTCGAGGTCTGAAGCGCCGAGGATGCGAGGCCATGGAGCTGAGGCCCCTCTCCTCCCTCCCTTCTCCCCCCCTCCCTTCTCCTCCACTCTCTCCCCTTCCCATCTCTTCCCCCTTTCTCTCTCCCCACCCTCTCTCTCTCTCCCCCCTCTCTCTCGATCGGCTGGCCCCTCTGCTGCTTTTAATCGTCCGCTCCACTCGCACCAGCAGGGTCGCCCACTCAAAAAGCACCGCAAATCCGAAACCCCAGCTCCAAAAGGCAGGAAGCTCCCCAGTCTCTGTGTCCTTCTCTGTGCCTCCATGTCCCTCTCTGTGTGCCTCCGTGTCGCTCTCTGTGCCTCCGTGCCCCTATGTGCCTCCGTGGTCTCTCTCTGTGCCTCTGTGTCTCTCTCTGTACCTCCGTCTCCCTCTCTGTCCCTCCATCTCCCCATCCGTGCCTGCAAATTGGGGGCTATGTGTGAGTGGATAGGACAGGGCATGGGGTAAAAAGAGTGAATTAATATTTATTATAATATCAATGGGGTGGTTAGTGTGCGTGTGAAGAGGTTGGTTAGTGTGTGTGAGGCCTCAGGTCTCCCCCTCCCTCGCAACTTGCTTTGGTGGAGCAGACCCAACGGGTCTGCACTTGGTCTAGTATAAAGCTACAAAAGGACTAGACAAGCTCCAATGCAGGAAAAATGTTCCCAATGTTGGGTGAGTCCAAGAACCAGGGGCCACAGTCTTAGAATAAATGGGAAGTCCATAAATGACTGAGGTGAGAAAAAACTTTTTCACTGAGAGAGTTGTGAATTTGGCCACTGTAAAGGACTTATGATGGATGAATGGAAAGATAAAGCGGGTACTGATTTGCAACAACAGTTGGATGATGTAAACCGTAAAAATGGTGAGATGGAGTTGCTGCTGGATACCAAGTTAGAACCTATTAAAATCTCACTTAACCAACAAAATGATGCAATAAAAGAATTAACTGAATCAGCCGAGAAGCGTCTTGCCGAGAACAAGCGTTTATCAGAATTATTACACAAAATAACTGAGAAATGCATTGACTTGGAGGGACGTCAAAGGCGTCAGAATCTGCATATTGTTGGATTGAGTGAACGCCGAGAGGGAAATCAAGACCCTCGAAAATCTGCTGCAAACTCCTAAAAAATATTCTGAAACTTGACCAAGAAATCTCTGCTGGGCCGAGCACACAGGGCATTGAGACGTACCCCTAGGAGGGATGCTCCCCCAAGACAGATGATTGTCAAGGGCTTACGATCATGTTTTTGAAGATATGATGAAGATAATAATACATAAGAAAAATATCAAATATGAGGGGAGACAACATCAGTATCTTCAGAGATTACCTGCGGAAGTGGCCAAGAGAAGATCGTTATTTACAGAAACAAGAGGTATCCTGAGGAAATAAAGACTCAGAGATATGGCCTGATGTACCCGGCAACATTAAGAGTAAACTTATGATAACAAGAGCACCACTTCACCAAACATACAGAACCTCTTGAATTCGCTCGCAACATTCAGAAGAAACTGGAAGAGGAAGACGTACAGGAAGAAGTAGATGAAAATGAAGAATACTGAATATTATCAATCACTTACTTGATGATACTGCCCATCCACAGAAAAGGAGGAGGATTCACACTGAAGGAGGATCCACAGGGAATGAGGAGGAACAATGGACATGGACTCTATCTTGGGGTCAAGGAGGGATGGATGGATTATTAATAAATATAGTTTTGTATTAACTACCCCTTAAAAATGTATGTTAGCTCTCTAATATAGTGCTATGACACTAACTATATTTGGTTATTAGTAGTATTATTAATTATTAAGAATATAAATTTAATACCCCACCCCGACATATATAGCCCTTAAGGCAAAAACGGAGCTGATACTATTATTAACATCTTTTTTTAGTCACGGACGTCCGTAGATTAATAGCTACACTAGTGTGGCTTACACAAATACTAACTGCACTATTATAGTTGTTGTCACTTTTTTTTCCCCTTACACTTTACTAACATCACTTACTTTACTCACATTTTTTATTATTACTTTTTTATTATGCATTTTATTTCATATTATATATTATATAGATTTAGTATGATTGGTATTATAATAGTTTAGTTTAAAGATGCCTGTGTATAAGACAATGGACACAGATATTAAATTTTCATCGATCTGAGGTTTGGGTATAAGATTGGGTTAGATGAGCTGAGACATCTACATTATAAACCACCTTAATAATAACATATATGACATAAATACTAGGATTGGGGGTGATGGAATCACCTTCTGTGGTTGGAATGTTAAGGGAATTAACAAACCAATTAAAAGAGGTAAGGTTTTAGCTCAATTAAATAGATTGAAATCTGATATTATTTTTGTCAAAGAGACACCTTAAAAAAGACATGCAGTATAGATTAGCAGCAAAATGGATTTCCAAAGTATATCACTCTGCATTTACACATAAGTCTAGAGGGGTAGCATTAATTATTTGTAAAGGTATACCTTTTAAACAAAGCTCAATAATAGAAGATGTTGAGGGTAGATATATAATAATTACAGGTGAATTAGATTCTAAAAAAGTAATCCTTACGAATATATATGGTCCTAATTTTGATAACCCATTATTCTTCAAGAAAATATTTAACAATATCCCTATATCCACTCAACATAATCTAATAATTGGAGGTGATTTTGATTGTACCTTAGATAATTATTTAGATAGATCATCAATGAAAAGGAAAACACTTCTTAAGTCAAGTACACTTATAAATTATTTTATTAACACAGCAATGTTAAGGATATCTGGAGAAAAAGATAACCCATCTGGTCGAGAATATTCATTTTTTTCCCCTGTATTCGGAACCTATTCAAGGATAGACTATTTCTTATTAGATTCACAACTAATCCCATTTACGTATGACTCAAAATATCATAATATTATTATCTCGGATCATGCTCCATTAACATTTAAGATAAAATTAAAAGACATAACTATTAAAACCTCTAACTGGAGACTCAACCCCCAAATATTAAATGATAAGGCTTGTTATGATTACTTGGTAAAACAGATTAAATTATTTTTTGAAACTAATGACAAACCTGGAATTTCACCATCACTGCTTTGGGATACATTTAAAGCATTTATGCGTGGTGCATTAATATCAGCACACGCTTACTTTAAAAAGGAAAATCGAAAGACTCAACAAAAGTTGGAAAATGAAATAAAACAATTAGATATTGAAAAATGCAATATCCCTTCAAAGGGGCTAAGTAATAACATTGCATCATTAAAATATAAGCTAAATAAAATATATTCTAATCAGATTATTAAACTTTTTCAACAGACTAAACAATTACACTTTGAATTTGGGGATAAACCACAAAAATTACTGGCACGCCAGCTTAGAAAATTAGATGAGGAGAAACTGATAACATAAAATTAGATCTGAACAAGGAGAAATATTGACTTTACCAAAAGATATCAATTATACATTTTTACAATATTATCAAAATCTTTACTCATCTAAACTAGCAGGACAATCAGATGGAATGGAAACATTCCTACAAGAATGTCATATTAATAATTTGGATCAGGAAGGTAGAGACTTGTTAAATGCTGATTTATCAGTAAAAGATATTGAAGAATGAATTGGATCATTAAATAACCATATAACCATATAACCATATAACAATTACAGCACGGAAACAGGCCCTCTCGGCCCTTCCAGTCCGTGCCGACCATTTGTTTTCCCCTAGTCCCATCTACCTGCTCCATTCCCTCCATACCCCTCCATTCCCTTCACGTCCATATACCTATCCACTTTACTTTTAAATGTTAAAATCGATCCTGCCTCCACCACTTCTGCTAGAAGCTCATTCCACACAGCCACCACCCTCTGTGTAAATAAGTTCCCCCTCACGTTACCCCTAAACTTCTGTCCCTTAATTCTCATGTCATGCCCTCTTGTTTGAATCTTCCCTACCCTCAATGGGAAAAACGTATCCACGTCAACTCTGTCTATCCCTTTCATCATTTTAAAGACCTCAATCAAGTCCCCCCTTAACCTTCTGCGCTCCAAAGAATAAAGACCTAACTTGTTCAACCTTTCTCTGTAACAGAGTTGCTGGAACCCTGGCAACATTCTAGTAAATAACGGAAAAGCCGCAGGCCCTGATGGCTTAAGTGTTGAATTTATAAGAAGTTTTATGATCTGATCTCTCCACGTTTACATATAATATATAAATATGCTTATGAACAAGGAAAGTTACCAGAATCATTAAATTAATCAACAATTACACTTATCCCTAAAGCTGATAAAGATTTGGAAGACCCTGGATCATACAGAGCAATAGCTCTTTTAAACACTGATCAAAAAATACTAACTAAAATTTTATCTCGGAGGCTAAGTTTAGTGATTAATAACTTAATACATCATAACCAAACAGGTTTTATCCCAAAACGCTATTCATCTTATAATCTGAGACGTCTATTCAATATCATATACTCAAAAAGAGTGAATGATATTGAATTAGCTGTCATATCCTTAGATGCTGAAATAGCATTTGACCAGGTTGAATGGCCATATTTATTTAAAATAATGCAGAAATTTCAACTGGGGGATAGATTTTCCAAATGGGTAAAAATCATATACTCGAATCCAACTGCAAGAATATTAACAAATCAAATGTTATCAGCAAAATTTAATCTCTTTAGGGGCTGTAGACAAGGATGCCCGTTATTACCATTACTATTTGCTCTGGTAATAGAACCATTAGCCGAAATTATTAAATCAGAACCAGAAATATATGGATATAATACCAAAACTACAACAAATATAATATCTCTATACGCAGATGACATCTTAATTTATATCACAAAACCGGAGATTAGTATTCCCAATCTACTTAATGTTATAACTAAGTTTGGCACATTTTCTGGGTATAGAATTAGCTGGAATAAAAGTGAAATTATGCCTATTACTGGAATAAAATTAAATATATTAGAACAATTCCCACTTAAAATAGTCACGGACAAATTTAAATATCTAGGAATTAATGTATCTAAATCCTATAACTGTCTATTTAAATATAATTACCCTCAATTGTTAAATAAATTATAAAAAAATATTTTATATTGGAAAACACTACCTATTTCAATGATCGGTAGAATAAATGCTATAAAAATGATTTTTTTTACCACAATTGTTATATTTATTTCAAGCCATCCCTTTATATCTCCCTAAAATGTTTTTTTTTTTAATAGATACTTTGGTTAATAGTTTTATTTTGGACTATAAAAATCATCGAATAAGTGAAAAACATCTATATAAATCTAAAATAAATGGTGGACCAGCATTACCAAATTTTTTATATTATTTGTGGGCAGTTCAGATTAAGAATATGAATTTTTGGTTGGTAAATTTAGATTATGAGCCAAACTGGCTAAAGATGGAAAAGGAAGACTGTTTGCATTTTGATGTGGGTTCGATTCTTTTTGCACCGAGGGAAGTACAAAAAAAACTTATGGTGATAACCCTATAATTCATAGCAATAGACGTATTTGGAAACAAATAGTTAAGACCCTACGTATGGATAATTTGTCACTTTGTTTGCCAATTATAAATAATCCTTTGTTTAAGCCCTCTGTATTGGACAAGGGGTTTAGACACTGGAATGATTTAGGAATTAAAAGGATAGAACACCTTTACAAGAAAGGAAATTTTCTATAATTTCAAGAGTTACAGGATATCTATGGATTGCAGTCAAATAACATATTTAGGTATTTACAAATTAGAAACTATATTGTGAAATACGCAAGACTATAAAAATAAAAAAACAGGGTGTTTATTAAACAATTAGATGAATTGTTTAATAAACACCCAAATACAGAAAAATTAATAGCGTATATATACAATACTATCTTGGATAGGGAAATCCCAACTTTGGAAATATATCGACAAACATGGGAAAATGAAATAGGTTTATCTATAACGAAGGAAACTTGGGAAGAAAGCCTACAACATATACATTGTTGCTCATTAAATGCTAGACATATATTGATACAATTTAAGGTATTACACAGATTACATTATTGTGATAAATGTCAGAACTTGGAAGCTAATTTAACGCATAGTTTTGTAACATGTATAAAACTCAATTATTATTGGACAGAAATCTTTAGAGTTATCTCTGAAGTTCTTAAAATTAAACTGGACCCAGATCCCAAATTAATAATATTAGGAGTTCCGGATTCAAATTTAATATTAACAGTAAACCAAAGAATTTTTTTGGATTACTGTGTCATAATAGTGATAATAGTTTCATATTATCCCCCACAATTAAAATGTGGACTGTGGAAATGTTGGAAACGTTGCATTTGGAAAGAATCAGATTTGTCCTAATGGACAAATACTAACTCTTTGAACAGATATGGTCTCCATATACAGAATATTTGAAGGGGTAGATGTTCTTGGCATCACAACTCAATGGGTACCCGGCAAGATTAGATGAAAATAATTCTTTTTTTTTTGATTTGTATACATGTCTCTATTGATATCGTTATTTGAAATTGTGTTATTCACTATTAAGATGTATACTATAATCTTTTTTTTAATATATATAATACTTTGTTTTAATTGAATATATATAACAACATTTTTTTCCACTTTCTTTTCTCTTTCTCTCTCTATATAATCAAAATTATTAGTTAATCACTATTCTAATTGATTAAAATCTATTCTTTTCCTTTTTCTATTTTCTAAAAAATAGAAGGTTATAAGAATTATTCGTAATATCCGTATACTTATTGAAATAAGTTGGTTGTGTATTTGAAAAGATGTTATACCGTTGTTATGATGGATTACTTCTAATAAAAATATTATTTAAAAAAAAGAGTTGTGAATTTGTGGAATTCCCTGCCACAGAGGGCAGTGGAGGCCAAGTCATTGGATGGTTTTATGAGAGTTAGATAGAGCTCTCGGGGCTAGTGGAATCAAGGGATATGGGGAGAAGGCAGGCACGTGTTATTGCTAGTCAGTGGAATTCGCTGCCTCAGAGGGCCGGTTCTCTGGATACTTTCAAGAGAGAGCAAGATAGAGCACTTAAAGAAAGCGGAGTCAGGGGATATGGGGGTAAGGCAGGAACGGGGTACTGTGGATGATCAGCTGTGATCATATTGGATGGTGGTGCTGCCTTGATGGGCTGAATGGCCTACTCCTGCACCCATTGTCTATATTTCCATGTAAAACCTTTTCACTCCACATCACCGTCTACATCTCTCTTGCGAATCTCAGTCTGAGGAAGGGTCTCGACCCCAGAACGTTCCCCATTCCTTCTCTCAGAGATGCTGACCGTCCCACTGAGTTACTGCAGCATTTTGTATTCCGGCCCTCCTTGAGGTTTTATCTCAGGTTTGCAGCCTCTGAAGCTGCTGTGATTGTTTCCCCTCCCTCCCCGAGGGCGATCCTTCGGCCAGCGACCCGAGGAGCGTGCGGGCGGAGGGGGATGTCAGTGAGTGAGTCTGGGCATCCTCTGGCCCTCTGGTCCTCCGACTACAGCGTTAACCTGGCGGTGGGAGGCCGCGGTGTAACATATCGACGTTCCCCACAAACGCTGGCGGGGCGGTGCCGCAGTCCCCACCGTGACATCAGGACGCCGTTCGTGCGTGCTGTGCACGTGTGGGGCGGGGGTATGTCATGGCGCAGGGCAGGGGTACGTCATGGGGCAGGGCCGCCCCCTTTTTCCTCACCCCACGCCCTCCTCCCCCTCACCCCCCCCCCTTCAAGCACTAATGTGCACGTGTTAATAATGTCCTGTTTGCCAGCTTGTTGACCGTCTGCAGGGTGAGAGTTGAGAGTGAGAAACTGCGAGGGAGCGCAGCGACCGGGGTGGGGGGTATCCCCCCTCCCACAATAAGGAGCTTTTACATTTTTCAGCTTGAAATTGTGCAATCTGGTGCATACTGTAGCTAGTTTTTTAACTTTCACTTGGATGCAACATTTATGCTTTAAATTGGATTAGGTATGAATAAGATTAGGTTAAATTACATTCCTAATTACATTCCACAATAGAGCCAGTCCCTGCTCAACAGGTGCAGCACATGAACGACTATATTCATGTATGGAAATCAGATTATATTCATGCTGTTATGCATATATATAGAGAAATACTCAGAGAAACAAAGCAAAAGTCAGACTTCCATCACTGTTCTGCACAAATAAATCAATCAACCTTGTTCAAGAAGGAACTGCAGATGTTGGAGAATTGAAGGTAGAGAAATCAGCGGGTGTGGCAGCATCTATTGAGCGAAGGGAATAGGCAACTTTTCGTGCCGAAACCCTTCTTCAGACGGATTCAACCTTACCCTTTGAATATAGAATCAAGATGAAAATAATGCCACATATTCAATCATATATGGTTCAATGAAATTAAGATATATATGTAAAAATATATATGAAAACAGGCCCTTCAGCCCACCAGGTCCACACCGACCAGCAATCTATCATATACCAATTCCATCCATCACACTAGGGACAATTTACAGAAGCCAATGAACCTACAAACCTGCACTTCTTTTGGATATGGGAGAAACCAGAATATCCAGAGAAAACCCATGTAGTAGTAAGGCAGCAACTCTACCGCTGCACCACCGTGCCACCCCATTAACATAGAAACATAGAAATTAGGTACAGGAGCAGGCCATTCGGCCCTTCGAGCCTGCACCGCCATTCAATATGATCATGGCTGATCATCCAACTCAGTATCCTGTACCTGCCTTCTCTCACAAGGGCCACATCCAACTCCCTCTTAAATATGGCCAACGAATTGGCCTCAACTACCTTCTGTGGCAGAGAATTCCACAGATTCACCACTCTCTGTGTGAAAAACGATTTTCTCATCTCGATCCTAAAAGACTTCCACCTTATCCTTAAACTGTGACCCCTTGTCCTGGACTTCCCCAACACCAGGAACAATCTTACTGCATCTAGCCTGTCCAACCCTTTAAGAATTTTGTAAGTCTCTATGAGATCACCCCTCAATCTTCTAAATTCCAGCGAGTACAAGCCGAGTCTATCCAGTCTTTCTTCATATGGAAGTCGTGCCATCCCAGGAATCAGTCTGGTGAACCTTCTCTGTACTCCCTCTATGGCAAGAATGTCTTTCCTCAGATTAGGAGACCAAAACTGTACGCAATACTCCAGGTGTGGCCAAAGAGTAGAGAAGAGACGCGACGTCACTCACAGCCATCAACTGATGCGCTTCCCCAGACCGCACAGATCGCTGGCAGGCAGCACAAAGGGACAAACTGGCACAGGGACTGAGCTCAGCGTAAGAAATCGGTCAAGAACGTGAGGGCATGAGAATTTGCTCCAAGGCGTGATTCTCACGCTGAAAGCGTGAGAGTTGGCAGCCCTGCCGTCTGTGCTCCCGTCCTGCAGGGTATAGAAGCCGTTGCTGAGAGACGGGGACGTGAGTGGCCATTGAGGGCAGCCAGGGAGCCAGTGAGCCCATATCCCCATCTGCCCGGTGTGCGGGCTGAGCTTCAAGGGGCTAAGCTTCGATGGAGGACCACATGACGGGGCACAACAAGGAGAAGCATTATGAGTGCGATGTGTGTGGCAAAGCCTGGCAGCACCCGAGCAATCTGAAGACCCACCAGCGGGTGCACACGGAAGAACGCCCCCATCAACTGCACGGTGCACGACAAGCGCTTCAAGACAGCGAATGACCTGGAGGCCCAACGGCGAGTGCACACGGGTGAAAAACCCTATGGCTGCTCTACATGGGGCAAGAGCGTTACCTGGTTGTCGGGGCTGCGGGAGCACCAGTGGGTGCACAGCAGAGAGCAGCCCTTTACCTGTTCTGACTGCGGCAAAGGCTTCAAGTCGTCGACCGAACTGAAGGCGCACGGGCACCTGCACACCGGGGAGCGGCCCTTCATCTGCAGCGACTGCAGCAAGAGCTTCACCCAGTCCCAAAGCCAGCTGGTGCACCACCGCACCCACACCGTCGAGCACCCCTACACCTGTGTTCAGTGCGGCAAGGGCTTCACCAGATCCAGCAATCTGCTGGAGCACCAGCGCACCCACACCGGAGAGCGTCCCTACATTGTGCCCAGTGCGGCAAGGGCTTCACCCAGTCCAACGGCCTGCTGAAGTACCAGCTCACCCACACTGGCGAGCGTCCCTACACCTTTGCCCAGTGCAGCAAATGCTTCACCCGCTTCGACAGCCTGCTGGAGCACCAGCGCACGCACACCGGCGAGCGCACCTTCCCCTACCCGTCCTATGGTAAAGGCTTCACCCGCCTTGACCACCTGCTCTGCGCGAGTCCACACCAGTCTGCGCCACTTCACCTACCCGCTCTCTGTGGCAAGGCCTTTGCCTGCTCCTCCAGCCTGCCGGCACACCACCACGTGGATAGGCGCTGATTAGGTAAACACTAAGTGCTGCAAGGAATGAGTAACGTTTCTGGTCGACACCCTCCTCAGTCTCGACCCGAAATGTCACCGAGTCCTTCTCTCCAGAGATCCTGCCTGTCCAGCTGAGTTACTCCAGCATTTTGTTTCCTTTTTTGTAAACCAGCATCTGCAGTTCCTTGTTTTTAAACCATTCTGGTTAACCATCTCTGCACCTTCCCCAAGGCCTCCACATCAGTCCTGTAATGGAGTGACCAGAACTGTATGCAATACTCCAAATGCTACCTGACCAATGTCCCTTAAAGCTGCATATATACATTCCTCTCTCCTTATCTCACATCCTTTTATTTCCTTATTTTCCCTCGCCTCTGTCACTTATTACACTCATCTGCCGATCACCCCCTCATCTGTGAACATAGTGTCAGTCTGAAGAAGGGTCCTGACCCGAAATGTCACCTATCCATGTTCTCCACAGAGGCTGCCTGATCCGCCGAGTTACTGCAGCACTCTGTGTTAAGAGTCACAGAGTGATACAGTGTGGAAATAGCACCTTCGGCCCAATTGGCCCACACCGACGAACATGTCCCAGCTACGCTACTCCTACCTGCCTGTGTTTGGTCCATATCCCTCCAAACTTGTCCTTTCCATGTACTTGTCTAGCTGTTTCTTAAATGTTGGGATAATCCCAGCCTCAACTACTTCCTCCGGAAGCTTGTTCCATACACCCACCACCCTCTGCTGAAAAGTTACTCCTCAAATTCCTATTAAATCTTTTCCCCTTCACCTTGAACCCATGTTCTCTGGTCCTCAATTCCCTCATTCTGTGCATCTAACTAATTTGTGTTCTATGCAAGATTCTAGCATCTGCAGTTTCTTGTCTCTCCCTCACCTATATCCACTTATCACTTCTGAAGAAAGGTCTCAACCTGAAACATCACCCATTCCTTCTCTCTAGAGATGCTGCCTGTCCCGCTGAGTTACTCCAACATTTTGTATCCACCTATCACTTGCCAGGTTTGTCCAGCCCCCATCTCTCTTTTCCAGCTTCCTCCCCCCACCCTCTCCAATCAGTCTGAAGAAGGGTCCTGACTCAAACGTTGCCTGTCCATTCAGGCGACACCTGTAGATCTAAGGCGAACACTCCCACCTCTCCTTTCCACCTTTCTCCACCCCCCACACCAAGCAGTCTGAAGAAGGGTCCTGACCTAGAATATTGCCTGTCCGTGCTCTCCAGAGGTGCAAGTTACTACAGGAGATTGTGTCTCCTTTTGTAAACCAGTGAGCGGTATCGGGGGAGGTGGGGGGGGGGGGGTTTGAGGTGGGGGGGGGGGGTGGAGGGAGTACCGAAGAACTGTGGGGAGTGAGGGGGAGATGGACGGGAAGAATGAGAGCCGGACTGTGTGGAGAGAGAGGGACGGAGGAGTGTGGGAGAGAGAGGGGGTGTTGTGGGGACAGAGAGTGGGGGTAGTTGTGAGAGAAATGTCTGGAGGAAAACAGGAGAGGGGATAGAAACATAGAAACAGAAAATAGGTGCAGGAGGATGCCATTCGGCCCTTGAAGCCAGCACCACCATTCATAGTGATCATAGCTGATCGTCCCCTATCAATAACCCGTACCTGCCTTCTCCCCATATCCCTTGACTCCACTAGCCCCTAGAGCTCTATCTAACTCTCTCTCAAATCCATCAAGTGACTTGGCCTTCACTGCCCTCTGTGGCAGGGAATTCAATAAATTCACAACTCTCTGGGTGAAAATGTTTTTTCTCACCTCAAAGTCTTAAATGACCTCCCCTTTATTCTAAGACTGTGGCCCCTGGTTCTGTACTCACCCTACATTTTCCCTGCATCTAGCTTGTCCTGTCCTTTTATTATTTTATATGTTCCTATCAGATCCCCCCTCATCCTTCTAAAGCCTAGTGAATACAAGCCTATTCTTTTCAATCTTTCCCACAATCTTTTCAATGACAGTCCCACCATCCCAGGGATCAATCTCGTGAACCTACGCTACACTGCCTCAATCACAAGGATGTCCTTCCTCAAATTAGGAGACCAAAACTGTACGCGAATCTCCAGATGTGGTCTCACCAGAGCCATATACAACTACAGAAGAACCTCTTTACTCCTATACTGAAATCCTCATGTTATGAAGGCCAACATTCCATTACCTTTCTTCACTGCCTGCTGTACCTGCAAGCCAACTTTCAGTGACCGGTCCAAGGACACCCAGGTCTTGCTGTACCTCCCCCTTACCTCACCTAACCCTATTGAGATAATAATCTGCCCCCTTGTTTTTGCAAAAGAAAAGTGGCTAACCTCACATTTATCTATTTTATGCTGCATCTGCCCACTCACTCAACATGTCCAGGTCACCCTGCAACCTCCTAACATCCTCTTCACAGTTCACACTGCCACCCAGCTTTGTGTCATCCGCAAACTTGCTAGTGTTGCTCCTAATTCCCTCTTCCAAATCATTAATATATATGGTAAAGAGTTGCGGCCCCAACACCGAGCCTTGCGGCACTCCACACGCCACTGCCTGCCATTCTGAAAAGGACCCGTTCACTCCTACACTTTGCTTCCTGTGTGCCGACCAATTTTCTATCCACGTCAACAACCTACCCCAAATACCATGTGCTGTAATTTTAGTCACCAATCTCTCATGCGGGACCTGAAAGTCTATACACTACATCCACTGGCTCCCCTTCATCCATTTTACTTGTCACATCTTGAAAAAATTCCAGAAGATTAGTCCAGCATGATTTTCCTTTCATAAATCCATGTTGACTTGGACTAATCCTTTTACTGATATCCAAATGCCCCATTATTACCTCTTTAATAATTGGCTCCAGCAGCTTTCCCACCACCGAAGTCAGGCTAACTGGTCTGTAATTCCCCGTTTTCTCTCTCGCTCCTTTATAACACCATTTTAACTCCGCTCCTCCCTTACTGAGCGGCCCACAGGAGCCGTTGGAAGAGGAGGAGGGGGAGGAGCGACACCCGACCGGTAAGGTTTAAAATCAAGCGCGGGGCTTGTTTTTACCTAAATCCATAACATTCCATTTGGAGAAGTGGGTTTTTTTGAGGAAGCCGCTCATTGGTGGGAAGTGGACTAGGGTAAGCAGCTGATTGGCAGTCAGATTCCAGCAGTTTGTTGTGTACTTCGTATTGTGTTGATATTGTATCCTGTGTAAGGGGGTAGTATGAAGGCAAGGGCAGTGTACTGTTCTGGATGTCAGATGTGGGAGGTCAGGGAATCTGATAGCCCTCCAGACATCCACATCTGCGCCAGGTGTGTTGAGATGGGGCTCCTAAAGGACTGTGTTAGGAACCTGGAGCAGCAGCTCGATGACCTCCGTCTGGTCAGGGAGAGTGAGGAGGTAATAGAGAGGAGCTACAGGGAGGTAGTCACTCCCAGACCACAGGAGGCAGACAAGTGGGTCACAGTTAGGAAGGGCAAGGGGCAGAGGCAGGGACTAGAGAGTACCCTTGTGACCATACACCTGGAAAATAGGTACTCGGGTTTGAGTACGATTGGAGGGGACAGCCTAGCTGGGGACAGCAACAGTGGCCGGGCCTCTGGCACAGAGACTGGCCCTGATGCTCAGAAGGGTAGCAAAAAGAGGAGGGCAATTGTAATAGGGGACTCTATAGTTAGGGGGTCGGATAGGCGATTCTGTGGAAGCAGTCGGGAGACCCGGATGGTAGTTTGCCTCCCTGGTGCCAGGGTCTCGCATGTGTCAGAACGTGTCCAAAAGATTCTGATAAGGGAGGGAGAGGAGCCTGATGTTGTGGTACACATAGGTACCAATGACATAGGTAGAAAAGGTGATGAGGTCCTGAAGGGAGAATTTAGGGAGTTGGGGGGAAAGTTAAGGAGAAGGACCAAAAGGGTAACGATTTCAGGATTACTGCCTGTGCCGCGTGACAATGAGAGTAGGAATGAAATGAGGTGGAGGTTAAATGCGTGGCTGAGGGACTGGTGCAGTGGGCAGGGATTCAAGTTTCTTGATCACTAGGACCTCTTTTGGGGAAGGCATGATCTGTACACAAAGGACGGGTTGCACTTGAACCCGAGTTGAATGCAGGGAGATTTGCAAAGGCTACTGGGGAAACTTTAAACTAGAAAGGCTGGGGGGAGGGACTCAGGTAGAGGGGGCTAGGGGTCAGGGTGTGGGGAAAGAGGCAGAGAAGGGAAGCACTCGGTCCCAAAATGTAGGCGAGAAAGATGAAAAAGATAATAGACAGAGAATAAGGGACGGTGGGTTTCTTAAATGTGTATATTTTACTGCTAGGAGCATTGTAAGTAAGGTGGATGAACTTAGAGCCTGGATTGACACCTGGAAATATGATGTTGTGGCAATCAGTGAAACATGGTTGCAGGAGGGCTGTGATTGGAAACTAAATATTCCAGGATTTTGTTGCTTCAGGTGTGATAGAATTGGAGGGACCAGAGGGGGAGGTGTTGCATTGCTTGTCAGAGAAGATATTACAGTAGTGCTTTGGCAGGATAGATTAGAGGGCTCGTCTAGGGAGGCTATTTGGGTGGAACTGAGAAGTGGGAACGGTGTAGCAACACTTTTAGGGGTGTATTATAGACCGCCAAATGCGGAGCGAGAATTGGAAGAGCAAATATGTAAGGAGATAGCAGATATTAGTAGTAAGCACAAGGTAGTGATTGTGGGAGATTTCAATTTTCCAAAAATAGACTGGGAAACACATTCTGTAAATGGGCTGGATGGTTTGGAGTTTGTAAAATGTATGCAGGATACTTTTTTGCAGCAGTACATATAGGTATCGACCAGAAAAGGAGCAGTGCTGGACCTCCTGTTAGGAAATGAGGCAGGTCAGGTGACGGAGGTATGCGTTGGTGAGCACTTCGGGACCAGTGATCACCATACCATTAGTTTCAATATAATTATGGAGAGAGTCAGAACTGGACCTAGGGTGGAGATTTTTGATTGGAGAAAGGCTAACTTTGAGGGAATGCGTAAGGATTTTAAAGGAGTTAATTGGGACACTTTGTTTCATGGGAAGGATGTAGAAGAGAAATGGAGGACATTTAAAGGGGAAATTGTAAGAGTATAGAATAGTAAGATTAAACGAGAACTCACCTGTTCGAAGTTTGATCGTTATTTTACGAGGAGTTACGATGAGGGATTACGTGAAGGAGCCCGCCTCACGCTGGTAACGGCATACTTCAAAGCAACGGCATGAAAAACACAGAACACCAAAGCCGGAGTAACATAGTAAGGCTCATAAAAAGACTTAGAACCACCATTTGATCATTTATTTTACGAGGGTGGGAGTGGAGGGCAACGTAATCCCTCATCGTAACTCCTCGTAAAATAACGATCAAACTTCGAACAGGTGAGTTCTCGTTTAATCTTACTATTTTACTTCGGAGTCACGTGAGTGACTACGTGAAGAGTTTTAAAGCTTTCTGTGTTTTTTATGTCGTAGAATTAATCCGTACGACAGTCCGGCTAAGTAAACACATACATGAGAAAGCACACAAATGTTAGATCTTTTCACAATTAAGTTTTTTAATGGCTGAAAGACCATATAATACCCTCCTTATATTTGAGGGAAAAAATGATTACAAGTGACAAAAGATATCAGTGACTACACAAACTGATTATAGCAATTAATAGCAAACAAAGCAGGTGATTATAGTGCTCCCAACACCGCGTGTCCAAAGCTTGTCATAGTGTGAACAGGTTTGTTGTAGAACTTTGAAAAAGTTTCTTCTTTTACTCCACCCTGCGATTTTTTAAAAATATGCTCGAGAGGTACGTCCCGCCCCTTCGCCGCGGACGTAGCTGCCGCCCTGGTGGAGTGAGATTTGAAGACATCAGTGTCTACTCTCCGCTAAAACCAACACCTGTTTTCAACCATTTGAGATAGTTTGAACTGAAGCTTTTGTGTGTGGCTTTTTGTGCGTAAGCAGCAATGTCTTTTCGTTTCCTCGAAAAGTGTCCGTTACTTTAATACATTGGTTCAAATGTCTAACCACACACAAAGCAAGCTCAATATGAAAAGCTTGAAAGGTTACCTTTGTTCCAGATCTCCCTGGTCTACTTTGTTTGATCAGATCGTAAACATAGAATACAACGTTATCTGTAGTCACATGCATACAGTCTAAACGCAACATTTGTAAAGTTTGCACTCTTTGGGCTGAGACCAGTGACATTAACATGACCAATTTCAATGTTAACCTATCCAATGACAACCCTTCAATTGGCGTCCATTCTCTAAGTAGAGCAAGTACTATGCTCACATCCCAAATCTCTGTATATCTAGGTTTTGGCGGATTCATGTGAAAAATTCCTTTCATGAATCGTGATATTAATGGATGCGACCCAATTGATTTCTCACCAGTCATAAGTCCTAAATAGGACGACAAGACACTGCGTGCAGTGTTAATGGCACTGTAACTTAAATGTTGGCCAAAGCGCAAAATTGGCAAGGAATTCCAAAACATGAGTAACATTCACATAATCATCAGAAATATTTTGACTGTGTGCAAAATTCTTCCTATTTCTTAATATGTGTCATATATTGTTTCTGTGTGCTATCTCGCCATGATGTGCCAATAACTGTCAAGTTTGGTCCGACAATCCCAGTTCCTGTAGTGGTCTGGTCAAAACCTGCAGATTAACAATTTCATATATGCATATAATGGGTAATCTTCATTTGTTACTGGATTAGTCAAGATATCACTACAGTTAAGAATCTGCATATACGGTTCTTTAATCATATTCAGCATAACTGGGAACCAAGGTTGAGTTGGCCAATTTGGCACTACCAACAATCCGGAAGCTGAATCTTGCTCTATTTTCTTCAAGCATCTCTGGATCAGAGCAAATGGTGGAAAAGCATAAAAGAACATTTTTCCCCAGTGTAATAAAAATGCATCTACTGCAACTGCGTCCGGATCGTGTTCTCAAGACACATAATGAGGCAAGTGATGATTAAGCCTGGATGCAAACAAATCAATTTCTGGCAACCCAAATCGTCGAACAATATTCTTAAATATTGGTGGCTTAAACATCCATTTCGTATTATCTTTAAAAATCCTGGACCTTTCATCTGCTACCACATTGTCTTTACCTGGAGTATAGCTTACTGCAATCCATATCTGCCGACCAATACACCATTGCCATATCTCATTGACCAGACAATCACATGATACTGATCCAACTCTCCCCATGTGATTAATGTAAACCACAGCTGTTTTATTGTGTAATTGTATTAACACATGCAGACCTTGTTTAGCACAACAATATGCTTTAAGCCCATAAAAGGCCCCCAATAACTCCCAATAGTTAATACCATACTCTTGGAGAAACACTTGTTCTTCAGTTTTCCATCTACCTCCACAACTGGAGGATAAATCTGTGGCCCCCCATCCGAGAGCACTAGCATCTGTATGTAAAACCATTTCAGGCTGTTTAATCATAATATTTATTAGCAGCTTGTGGGACATTTTCCTTTTTTAACCCACCATTGTAAATTCCAATACAGCTTCTTTTGTTAATTACATAGGCCTGTCAAATGGCCTGCCTTCTCTTTGAGAGCTTGTATCTTGTACCTTCGAAGATATCAATAAATGTAATGAACCAAATTCTACTGCAGGAAAATGCTGCTAGCAGTTCACCAATGGTTGTCACCATTTCTCGGATGGAAGGATAAGGTTTTGAATGAGATAATGACAAGTTACCAAAATATCATCGACTTTAACTGTTGGTAAGGTATTAACATAGTCACTGAGTTAATTACAAACCCCCAAAAGTAAATTGTTTGTGCTGGCTGCAGCTGGGGCTTAATTAGATGAATTAAGAACCTTAGCTTACCACAAAGCTTTAGTAACTGAAACTGAGTCCTCAGCTGACTCCTGATAATCACTAATGACCAGAATGTCATTGAGATAAGCCATAATGATGTGCATTTTGTGCTCTAATTGGGCTAAACTGGTTTCAACAGTTTCGTAAAGAGTAAAAAGCTGAACTCAGTCCATTTGGCAAAGCTTAACTGCCATAATTGTCACAACCAATTAAAATTTAAGTACTACCGAAACCTGATGCATAGGTACAGAATAATAGGCGTCTTTTCATCAATCTTAGCCATATAACAACCTGCTGAATTAAATATTTTGCAGTATTCAATGACTCCATTTGAACATGTTTGTATTCTACAAACTTATCCAGAATACTTCTGCAACCATCATCTGTAATGCCTTCTAACATTAAAGACAAATTTATGCTTGTGTTCAAAATCTTTTCCATTACCTCTTTTCCAGATAATTAGGCAATGTGAACATAAATCTCTGCTTTTTTCAATTGCAGGAAAACACGAAACATAAGCAGGTTTATTCTGTACAGGAGGATTAACCTCTTTTTTTTTTTTTTTTTTTTTTTTTTTTTTAAAAGTAATAGTAGTTAATGAAACTGCTCATAATATACTGATCAAAAATAATAGTAAGCCAGTCTTAATAAACTTTTTGTAATCTCCCTCTAACTGGAGATTAATCCGCAGTTTCTTTAAGCAGGGAACAAGTCTTTAATTCCTCTGCATATGAGCGTGGTGGTCTCCTTATCCCCTGAATTCGGGTAAGTATTTGGTTGTGCAATACAATAAAACTTCCTTGACATATTTCTGCCTCTATTTCCAATATCAAATCCCCTTCTGGGCGAAAATACCTTTTCGTCCAAAGACGAAGGTTTCATGCAGCTAAAATATTTAGCTTTTCATCCAATTTCTATAAGTTAGGCAGATTATTCCAAACAGATAACCAAGAGCTTAAACACCACTTGCTCGACACAGGTATGCAACCTTGGGTGAAAAATGGGCCAAATAGCCATTTATATTATATAAAATTTCATAGAAAGAATTGCACAATAGCGTCTTTATTTTATGTTTTCCTTTCATCTGCCCAAAAGCCATAATAGCAGCAGAATAATTTGTGAGGATTTTTAAACCTCACTATTTGACGCTCTCATATTTGGAGTCATGGATGCCCATATTAAACGGATAAACCGTAGGCTCTTCCAATGAGGCACAATTTCCTGTGCTGTGCAATTTTAATATTTCAATCATCACAAAATCATGAAGTTGGTGAGATACCATATATATATGTTGGCAGCTAGGATTTCTTCCATAGCCTCACCACTTCCTTCATATATAACAAAACCTTTTGCTATTCCAGGCATCTTTGGCCTCTTTTCATATTTTTTCATTTTATTTTTATTTTTATTTTGTGGTGTGCTTTCAAAATGCAAATCACCATCAACAGGGTCTGCCTTCTGCAGCCCTAAATCAATTGGGATTTCATCCCATGAGACTTCTTCCGGCCCAAATCCTGGGTCCGGAGTTCCAACTTCCAATTAGGCCCATGGCCATATTCAGAATAATTAAACCCCTCAGGGCTAATTTTAGGAAACCTTCAGGGTACTTTGACCCTAGTCTCATAATTATTTGGAGAACTTTCTCCATATGCTCCATAATCAGTTCCACATAGTTTACTTATCTGGAGGACTTTTCAATGTCAGAGTCATCAGAACCACGGGCCTCTCAGATTTTTATTTTATTTTTATTTTCCATTTTTCATATTCGGGGGCATTTCTCTCCGTGGTTATCATTTTGTAAAACTAATTCGCTAACGGGTATATCTGCGGCCACCGGTATCGGAACCGGCTCCGCACTAGCTTTCCCGTATATTTATTTTTCACCCCAGGAAGCATTTAACCCGCGAATATAAGTTTACTTCATCATCTGTGCTTAACCAGCACTAATATGACTCTGACCTGATTTAATATATTTCCTATACTGCTGGACCTACCCAGCGCCCGCTAAGAAAACCCAACTTTACTGTTCTTACCTGCGGGCCGTTCCGACCGCTGCGAGGAGCTGCTCCTTACTGCAGCTCCACCTTCTGCCGTCAGCGTCGACGTCATGCCGTTACCAGCGTGAGGCGGGCTCTTCACGTAGTCACTCACGTGACTCCGAAGTAAAATCTTTATGTCCCTGTTAGGTTGAAAGGAAATAGTAAAAATTGGAAAGAGCCATGGAAATTGTACACTTTCGAAAAAAGAGAGATATCTACAATATTTTTAGGAAGCATGGAGTACATGAGGTGCTAGAGGAGTATGAAGAATGTAAAAAGAATCTTAAGAAAAAAATTAGGAAGGCTAAAAGAAGATATGAGGTTGCTTTGGCAAGAAAGGTGAAAGTAAACCCAAAGGGTTTCTACAGCTATATTAATAGCAAAAGGATAACGAGGGATAAAATTGGACCATTAGAGAACCAGAATGGACAGCTATCTGCAGAGCCAAAAGAGATGGGGGAGATATTAAACAATTTATTTTCTTCGGAATTCACCAAGGAAAAGGATATTGAACTCTGTGAGTTAAGGGGAAAAAGTAGAGTAGCTATGGAAACTATGAGATTCAAAGAGGAGGAAGTACTGACATTTTTGAAAAATATAAAAGTGGATAAGTCCCCTGGTCCTGACAGGATATTCCCTAGGACATTGAGGGAAGTTAGTGTAGAAATAGCAGGAGCTATGACAGAAATATTTCAAATGTCATTAGAAACGGGAATAGTGCCGGAGGATTGGCATACTGCGCATGTTGTTCCATTGTTTAAAAAGGGTTCAAAGAATAAACCTAGCAATTATAGACCTATTAGTTTGACGCGTCAGTGGTGGGCAAATTAATGGAAAGGATAATTAGAGATAATATATATAAGCATCTGGATAAACAGGGTCTGATCAGGAACAGTCAACATGGATTTGTGCCTGGAAGGTCATGTTTGACAAACCTTCTTGAATTTTTTGAAGCGGTAACTAGGGAAATTGATGAGGGTAAAGCGGTGGATGTTTTCTATATGGATTTCAGTAAGGCCTTTGACAAGGTTCCCCATGGAAGGTTGGTTAAGAAGGTTCAATCTTTGGGTGTTAATGGCGGAGTAGCAAGATGGATTCAACAGTGGCTGAATGGGAGATGTCAGAGAGTAATGGTGGATGGCTGTTTGTCAGGTTGGAAGCCGGTGACCAGTGGGGTGCCTCAGGGATCTGTGTTGGGTCCACAGTTGTTTGTCATGTACATCAATGATCTGGATTATCGTATTCTTTTATCGTATTTTTGAAGTTGGTGAGATACCATATAATTAATGTAGGCAGCTAGGTTTTCCCATAGCCTCACCACTTCCTTTAGATATAGCAAAACTTTTGCTATCTCAGGCACACCTGGCCTCACTTTTATTTTTATTTTATTTGTGGTGTGCATTCATAATTCACATCACCACTTGCAGGGTCTGTCTTTTGCAGCCCTGATCCACTTGGAATTATATCCAAAGAGACTTCCTCCACCCTATCCAGGGTCAGAGTTTTTATATCTCAATTTGGCACATAGCCATATTTTGTATTTTCAAGCCCCTCAGGGTCTTTTTTGGGGAACTGTTTGGGTACTGTGACCTGGTCTTTAGTACATTCAAGCCCCTCGGGGTCTTTTTTGGGGAACTGTTTTGGGTACTGTGACCCTAGTCTCTTTTTTTATATATTATGGAGTACTTTCTCCATATAGTGAATTTTATTAACTTTTTTTAAAAAATACAGTCTTTCTGACTTTTAAAATATCCTGCCAAAATTGTGGAGCATCTAAACCTTTCTACCGTATTTTAAACGGTACCAGTATCGGAACCGGCCCGTAATTATCTCTCGTCCCGATCGCTGGGTATTCCCCTGGGACGTTCTTTTTAAAACTCCGTTATTTTAACAGAGTATATCTGTTCAATTTAGACTTTTAATTTGTTTTTAAAACCTTTAAATCCTGGTTTTCCACCAGGCACGGAGTTTTCAAGTCCTAAAAAATTTTTTCAACAGCACTTACCTGCCGGTTCCGAACCTACCGCTGTCGAGGAGCTGTCTGTGCAGCTCCTGCTTCTGCCGTCAGCGTCGACGTAATGCCGTTTGCCAGCGCCAGGCGGGCTCTTCACGTAGTCACTCACATGACTCCGAAGTAAAATCCTGCTGCTCAACGCTCTGACAGTCCGGCACATTTTAGTTGCCAGTCGGCTGCGGGGTGAGAGCAAGGGGGAGGACCGCAGTGACCCGGAGATGGAGAGCAGGAGGAGGTCTGTGGTTTTACTCTTCACCATCTCCGGCAGCTTCATCCTCCTGTGGCTGCCGTTTGTGGTGAACTTCGTCTTTTATCAGATCACAGGAATTGTAAATTATCTACATGTTACTGATTTTGTCTTTGACCAAGTTGGGTATTTTCTGAGGAATCTCAACTGCTGCATGAACACATTTATTTACGCGGCGACCCAGTCCAAGTTCAGGGAACAGGTGAAGAGCGCGTGGAAATATCCGCTCACCTTAGCGTTTCAGGTCATTAATAAATCTGCGCAATGTGAGTCCCAGGCAGACTGCGCCCGTGATCAGGATCGAAGCCGGGTGTGAAAGTTGGGCCAATGGGCCTGTTGCCGCGGTGTCGGGCTGAGGGCAGAGATTGGAATCGCCGTGACGACCGTGGGAGAATCCCGGGGAATGGCGGGTTTTAAAACTCTTGTTCAGAGTTTGACAAAAATGGCCGCCTGCTCAGGCAAAATGGCCCTCTCCTCATCTCTGTAACCCCCTCCCCTCCTGCCCCTGAATCCCCTCCCCCGTCACATTTATTTGTATAATAAAGCTCGTACCACAACGTAAATGGGGTATATCTTTATTTAGCAACTTTAGACAGCAGCCACCTGCTCGTGTGCATGCCCAGGCAACTCCCTAACTGCCACACCCCCGGGTTCCCACGTCACCTCTGGCCACCACATTCCTTACACTCTTATCCCCATAATACCACATCTCCCTTTCTTTGAGAACAAAGGGTGGACTACCTTTGGCTCTGCAGATCTTAAGGGGTTTATTCTGCCCTTTTGCTGGAAGACCTGTCCCTGATACAAGCATGCAAAATAGAAATAAAATAACTTCCGTGTTACCATACTGTGAACTATCACTTTAGCAGGCTGTGTTCTTCACAGGGGAGCCGTTGGTGCGAGAGGGTGGCGTTCCCTGCGCTGTGAGTATAAATCTAGTGCGAAGCTTGCTTTTCACAGAGGCCCGGGGAGCTGTTAGTGCGAGAGGGTAGAGTTACCTGCGCTGTGAGTATAAATCTAGCGCGGGGCTTGCTTTTCACAGAGGCCCGGGGAACCGCTGGTGCAAGAGGGTAGAGTTACCTGCGCTGTGAGACCAAAATCTGCAGCGTTCCATCTTTGGATCCATCTTCCAGAAAGGGAATCTGGTGGAAGCCTCTGATTAGTTGAAAAGGACTAGAGGAAACAGCTGATTGGGTGCAACCCGGGGTTGACATGTTTACATTTCATTAATACATTAACTGGGAGTTAAGAATTCTGGGAGTTAAGGGTTCAGTATTTATTAGTTTAAAGGATAACGTTTTGTGTTAAATAAACATAAATATATATATATATATATAATACAGATTATATATAGACAGAGGCCCAGGAGCGGTTGCAGTAGGAGGAGCCCAAATCCGTAATGTTCCATTCGCAGCTCGCAGTTCAAAACTCCCAGCTCGCAGTTGAGGAAGCCGCTGATTGGTGGAAGACGACTCGAGGGAGCAGCTGATTGGCAGTCAGATCCCTGCTGATTTCTTTCAGCTAAAATCCTTGCATTGTATTGTACATTGTATTGTATTGTATCCAGGGTAAGGGGGAGGATGAGTGCCAGAGCAGTTTACTGTTCTGGATGTCAGATGTGGGAGGTCATGCAGTCAGATAGCTCTCCAGACGTCCACATCTGAGCCAGGTGCGTCAAGATGGCGCTCCAAGTGGACCGTATTTGGTACCTGGAGCAGTAGCTCGATGACCTCCGTCTGGTCAGGGAGAGTGAGGAAGCCATAGAGAGGAGCTACACACAGGTGGTCACTCCAAAACCACAGGAGGCAGAAAAGTGGGTCACGCTTAGGAGAGGCAAGGGGCAGAGGCAGGGACTAGAGAGTACCCCGGTGGCTGTACACCTTGGCAATAAGTACTCCTGTTTGAGTACTGTTGGGGGGCACAGCCTACCTGGGGGTAGCAACAGCAACCGGGCCTCCGGTACAAAGACTGGCCCTGTTGCTCAGAAGGGTAAGGAAAAGAAGAGGAGGGCAGCAGTAATAGGGGACTCTATAGTTAGGCGGTCAGATAGGCGATTCTGTGGACACAGTCAGGAGACCTGGATGGTAGTTTGCCTCCCTGGTGCCAGGGTCCGGGATGTGACTGAACGTGTCCAAGATATCTTGAAATGGGAGGGAGAGGAGCCAGAGGTCGTGGTACATATAAGGTACCAATGACATAGGTAGAAAAAGAAAGGAGATCCTGAAAGGAGAATTTAGGGAGTTAGGGAGAGTGTTAAGGAGAAGGACCGCAAAGGGAACAATCTCAGGATTACTGCCTGTGCCACGCGACAGTGAGAGTAGGAATGGAGCAAGGTGGAGGATAAATGCGTGGCTAAAGGACTGGTGCAGAGCGCAGAGATTCAAGTTTCTGGATCATTGGGACCTCTTTTGGGGAAGGTGTGACCTGTACAAAAAGGACGGGTTGCACTTGAACCCGAGGCGAACCAATATCCTGGCGGGGAGATTTGCAAAGGCTACTGGGGTGACTTTAAACTAGATCGGTTGGGGGGAGGGACTCAAATAGAGAAGGCAAGTAGTCCGTTTGTGAGGCAGGAGGCAGAGAGAGAAGCAGTCAGACGCAACACGTAGGGAGGAAAGAAGAAAAAAATAACAAACGGAGAATAGGAAGTGGAGGGTTTCTTAAGCAGAGAGACAGAGGTGTGTAAAATGAGGATAGGAGCAATAGGTAGCGAGGTGAAAAGTGGCAGGAAAACAAATCCAGGGCAAAAATCTAAAAGGGCCACTTTTCAACATAATTGTAAAAGGGCCAAGAGTGTTGTAAAAACAAGCCAGAAGGCTTTGTGTCTCAATGCGAGGAGCATTCGTAATAAGGTGGATGAGTTGAATGTGCAGATAGCTATTAATAATTATGATATAGTTGGGATCACGGAGACATGGCTCCAGGGTGACCAAGGCTGGGAGCTGAACATCCAGGGATATTCAATATTCAGGAAGGATAGACAGAGAGGAAAAGGAGGTGGGGTAACGTTGCTGGTTAGAGAGGAGATTAACGCAATAGAAAGAAAGGACATTAGCTTGGATGATGTGGAATCAATATGGGTGGAGTTGAAAAACACTAAGGGGCAGAAAACGCTAGTGGGTGTTGTGTACAGGCCACCTAACAGTAGTAGTGGAGTTGGGGATGGCATCAAACAGGAAATTAGAAATGCGTGCAACGAAGGTAAAACCGTTATAATGGGTGACTTCAATCTACATATAGATTGGGTGAATCAAATTGGCAGGGGTGCTGAGGAAGAGGATTTCTTGGTATGTATGCGGGATAGTTTTCTAAACCAACATGTGGAGGAACCAACGAGAGAGCAGGCTATTTTAGACTGGATATTGAGTAATGAGGAAGGGTTAGTTAGCAGCCTTGTTGTGCGTGGCCCCTTGGGCAAGAGTGACCATAATATGGTTGAGTTCTTCATTAGGATGGGGAGTGACATTGTTAATTCAGAAACACGGGTCCTGAACATAAAGAAAGGTAACTTTGAGGGTATGAGACGTGAATTGGCCAAGATGGACTGGCAATTGATTCTTGAAGGGTTGACGGTGGATATGCAATGGAAGGCATTTAAAGACTGCATGGATGAACTACAACAATTGTTCATCCCAGTATGGCAAAAGAATACATCAGGGAAGGTGGCGCATCCGTGGATTACGAGGGAAATCAGGGATAGTATCAAAGAAAAAGATGAAGCGTACAAATTAGCCAGAAAAAGCAGCCTACCAGGGGTCTGGGAGAAATTCAAAGACCAACAGAGGAGGACAAAGGACTTAATTAGGAAAGGGAAAATGGATTATGAAAGAAAACTGGCAGGAAACATAAAAACTGACTGCAAAAGTTTTTATCGATATGTGAAGCGCAAAAGATTAGTTAAAACAAATGTAGATCCCTTGCAGTCAGAAACGGGTGAATTGATCATGGGGAACAAGGACATGGCAGACCAATTGAATAACTACTTTGGTTCTGCCTTCACTAAGGAAGACATAAATAATTTGTCGGAAATAGCAGGGGACTGCGGGTCAAATGAGATGGACGAAATGAGTGAAATCCAGGTTAGCCGGAAAGTGGTGTTGGAATTCAAATTGAATGGATTAAAGGCCGATAAAACCCCAGGGCCAGATAGGCTGCATCCCAGGGTACTTAAGGAAGTAGCCCACAGAAATAGCAGATGCCTTAGTGATAATTTTTCAAAACTCTTTAGATTCTGGAGTAGTTCCTGAGGATTGGAGGGTAGCTAATGTATCCCCACTTTTTAAAAAGGGAGGGAGATAGAAAACAGGGAATTACAGACCAGTTAGTCTAACATCGGTAGTGGGAAAACTGCTAGAGTCAATTATTAAAGATGGGATAGCAGCGCAACTGGAAAGTGGTGAAATCATTGGAGAAAGTCAGCATGGATTTACGAAGGGTAAATCATGTCTGACGAATCTTATTGAATTTTTTGAGGATATAACTAGTAGAGTGGATAAGGGAGAAGCAGTGGATGTGTTTGTATCTGGACTTTCAGAAGGCTTTCGACAAGGTCCCACACAAGAGATTGGTATACAAACTTAAAGCACACAGTATTGGTGGTTCAGTATTGATGTGGATAGAGAACTGGCTGGCAGACAGGAAGCAAAGAGTAGGAGTGAACGGGTCCTTTTCAGGATGGCAGACAGTGACTAGGGGGTACCACAAGGCTCAGTGCTGGGACCCCAGCTATTTACAATATACATTAATGATTTGGACAAGGGAATTAAATGCAACATCTCGAAGTTTGCGGATGACACGAAGCTGGGGGGCAGTGTTAGCTGTGAGGAGGATGCTAGGAGGCTGCAGGATGACTTGGATAGACTGGGTGAGTGGGCAAATGCATGGCAGATGCAGTATAGTGTGGATAAATGTGAGGTTATCCACTTTGGTGGCAAAAACAGGAAGGTAGACTATTATTTGAATGATGACCGATTAGGAAAAGGGGAGATGCAGCGAGACCTCGGTGTCATGGTACACCTGTCATTGAAAGTAGGCATGCAGGTGCAGCAGGCTGTGAAGAAAGCGAATGGTATGTTGGCATTCATAGCAAAAGGATTTGAGTACAAGAGCAGGGAGTTTCTACTGCAGTTGTACAGGGTCTTGGTGAGGCCACACCTGGAGTATTGCGTACAGTTTTGGTTTCCTAATCTGAGGAAAGACATTCTTGCCATAGAGGGAGTACAGAGAAGGTTCACCAGACTGATTCCTGGGATGGCACGACTTCCATATGAAGAAAGACTGGATAGACTCGGCTTGTACTCGCTGGAATTTAGAAGATTGAGGGGTGATCTCATAGAGACTTACAAAATTCTTAAGGGGTTGGACAGGCTAGATGCAGGAAGATTGTTCCCGGTGTTGGGGAAGTCCAGGACAAGGGGTCATAGTTTAAGGATAAGGTGGAAGTCTTTTAGGATCGAGATGAGAAAATCGTTTTTCACACACAGAGTGGTGAATCTGTGGAATTCTCTGCCACAGAAGGTAGTTGAGGTCAGTTGAATGACGGTGCAGGCTTGAAGGGCCGAATGGCCTGCTCCTGCACCTAATTTCTATGTTTCTAAAACCTAAACTCCCAGGTTTCAGGTAAATGTACCAGGTTTACAGAACAATTTTACATCACATTTCACTCTCTTTTTTTCTTTATTGTAGAAAACAGATCAATAAATCACATATCAAGTCTCTTTGGCTTTCTAACCTCTGTCCCACACTTGGTCCGCAGTCTCTGTGGTGGGACCCTCTCTGCTGGGTGATGTTGTCACTGGTGGAGCTGGCTCTGGTGGAGCTGAATCTTCTCCCATCAGTGGCTCATCAGCGTCGACTACCCCACTGTTTGGTCCGCAGCGGCACCAAGTGCTGCCGGTTCCTCCTCAGTGTGCCCTGAGGCACCTGGACGATATAAGAGCGATGGGTATTGTGTGTAGATAGCACTTTGCCCTGGACTCGTGCATCACTAGCACCTCCTCCCCAGGTACTAGTGGCTCCAGATTTCTCGCTCCGTGCCTCTTGTCGAAGGATCTTGCGTCGTTCCACCTCTTCTCCCTTTCTTTGGCCCCCAGCGCGTTGTAGTCAGGCAAAACTGGATTCAGCAGGGTTGGAAGGGCAGGAACAGTAGTGCGGAGGCGGCGCCCCATCAACAGCTCAGCCGGGCTATAGTCGTTCTGTAGAGGGGTTGCTCTGTAGGCCAGCAACACAAGATATGGGTCTGACGCTTTTGTTAGCAGGTTTTTCACGGTTTGTACAGCGCGTTCCGCCTCACCATTGCTCTGAGGAAACCTGGGGCTGCTCGTGATGTGCACAAAGCCATACTCTGCTGCAAAGGCTTTAAAGTGGCTACCTGAGAACTGGGGCCCATTGTCACTTTTAAGAACTTCACCAATTCCATGACGAGAAAACATGGATTTCAGGTGTACCACCACATCTGTGGACCTTGTGGGTGACAGCAGCGCAACTTCCATATACCTTGAGAAATAATCTACTACTAGTAGATAAGTCTTGTCTTTCAGTGTGAGTAGGTCAGCTCCCAAGGTTTGCCAAGGCCTGTCTGGCATCTCCGTTGGCATCAGCGGCTCTTTGACATTCCTTCTCTCTTGGATGCAGGTTCTACATTTCAGCACCATGTCATTCAGCTGGCTGCTGAGTCCTGGCCACCATACCGTCTGTTTGGCCCGGCCCCTGCACTTTGTCACCCCCAGGTGTCCCTCATGTAGTTTCTGCAGCACATCACCTTGTAAGGCTGATGGGATGACGAGCCTCGTGCCCCACAGCAGCAGCTCATCGTGCACAGTCAGCACTGCTCTATCAGCCCAGTAATGTCTCAGCACTCCCTGCAGTTGGCTTTTGTCGGGCCAGCCGTCTGTGCAGTACTCCATCAGTGCAGAGCATGTGCTGTCTGCCCGCAGGTGCTCATGTAGGCTGCTCAGATAATCTCCACTGACAGGAATGTTGCTGATGACAGAGATGACAGAGTCTACATAGATGTTGGTGACCTCTAATAGGCTTGTGTCTGCGTGTGTTCTTGCGGCTCTCAGAGGAGCACGCGATAAGGTGTTGGCTATCCCCAGGCTTTTGCCAGGGACATGATTGACTGTATAGTTGTACCTCATGTCTCATCCTAAATCTTTGGACTCTTGGTGGGAGGTCATCCAAAGCTCTCCCTCCCAGCAGACTCACCAACGGCTTGTGGTCAGTTTCCAGCTCGAATGGTCTACTCAGGATGAAACAGCTGAACCTTTCACATGCCCACCTCGCAGCCAATGCCTCCTTCTCTACTTGAGCATAAGGCTGCTCTGTTGGTGTCATTGACCTGGACGCATATGCCACAGGTGACCACATGGCATCACTTTTCTGCAGCAGGACTGCCCCCAGGCCAAAGGAAGAGGCATCAGCAGAGATCTTTAGAGCACTGTTTGGGTTGTATAATGTGAGCACTGGTGTGGATGACAGCTCTGTTTTTAACTGATCAAAGGCGGCCTGCTGCTCTGTCCCCCAGTACCAGTGGTTCTTCTTGGACAGCAGGTCTCGTAGCACTTTGTCTTTTTCAGCCAGGTTAGGCAAGAGCGGCCCAGCTGATTGACCATGCCCAGAAAATTCCTGAGTTTGCTGACATTTTTGGGTGCATCCATTTCTTGTACTGCTCTCGTCTTCTCTGGATCTGGCTTCACTCCATCTGCTGAAATCACATGTCCCAGGAATCTGACTGTGTGGCGTGCGAGCTCACATTTGTCCATGTTGAGCGTAATGCCGGCCTTATATGCCTTCTCTAGCACCGCATGCAGCCACACATCATGCTTCTCCTGCGTCTGTCCCCAGACCAGGATGTCATCCATGTGACACAGTACCCCCTCCAGGCCACCGGTCACTACTGTCATCATCATCCTTTGAAAGTGCTCGGGTGCTGATGCTATGCCAAAGGGTAGACGGTTAAAATAGTAGCGCCCAAAAGGCGTGATGAATGTGGTGTATTTGGCAAAATCTTTTGTCAATGGGTACTTGCCAAAAGCCAACGTTGGCATCTAATTTGCTGAATACTGTTGCGTCAGCTAGCATGCCCAGAGTGTGCTCGACAGAAGGAAGGATAAACTTTTCTCTGCATACAGATCCATTCATCATTGTGAAGTCCACACAAATGCGAACATCACCTGTTTTCTTCGGCACCACCACCATCCCGGCACACCAATCAGTCGGCTCCTCAATCTTGGTGTTTACGCCCATCTTCTCCATACGGTCTAGCCCCTTCCTCACTTTTCCCATAAGCGGCAGAGGGACTCTGCGTGGCGTGTGGAGAGAGAAGGGCAGAGCCTCTGGCTTCAATTTAATTGAGTATGGCCTCCAAACAAGACCAAAGCCGCTACCCAGCTTCGGATATTGTTGTTTCACTGATTCCATGGTGATGCCGTTAACCCTGCACACCAGCTGAAGCCGTTCTATGGCAGGCCTTCCCAACAGTGCAGTGTGCAGGTCTTTTACTACATAAATGTTCTCTTTGGCTGTCTTTTTGCCTCTGCACAGTGTTTCTCTGGCTAGACCCAGGACAGAGAGTGCATCGCCCCCTGGCCCAAACAATGGGCGTGTCGACACTGCCAGGCGCTTCACATCATGCCCCCCTGTAATGCCATGGTACTCCTCGGCTGGCATGGCGGTGACATCAGCACCAGTGTCTATTTTAAAGCACACTTTTTTTTTGTATCACTTCTAGCTGAACCGTCCACGGCTCCCAGGAAAAAGCTCTCTTCTTCCTCTGTAGTGACAGCATTGAGAGATTTTGCACTGTTTCGGCACACTCTACCATAATGTCCCTTTTTGCCACAGTTGTGACACACAGCATCTTTAGCAGGGCATTCCCATTTCCCATGCGAGGGCATTTTTCCACATCTATAACAGGCCTTTGAACCTGCTGAGGACGTGTATTAAGTCTATTTTTGCTTGGTGTTTGTGCTTGTGGCTGAGGCTTTGAGGGAAATTTGGGTTTTCTGTAGCTTTTAGCATGCTCAGCGTCAACATTAGAGCACTTGCTAACACTGCTATTTTCTCCTCTTAAATCAGACCACTGTCGTCTAACTTCTGCAGACTGCCTTGTTTTTGTTATTGCAGTTGCAAGGGTTAGGTCTCTGTCTAGCTGTAGCTTTACTGACAATGAGACGTTTCTCAGCCTGACCACTAACCTGTCGCGGATCAGCTCGTTCTGTAACTGTCTATAGTTGCAGTGTTCAGCTAATCCGTATAGAGCAGTGATGAAGGAATCCACCGTTTCTCCTGGCAGTTGCGCATGCTGATTGAACTTGGCTCTTTCATAGATTACATTCTTTTTAGGTACAAAAAATGCATCAAAGCCCGCCTTGACATCCGTGTACTCGCTCCTCTCATCTGCAGTTAGCGTTAGCCCCTTTAGCACATCTTCGGCCTCATCGCCCATGCAATACACTAACGTGTTCACCTGGTTTTCTGCCGACGCCGTGTTTAAATTGCTTGCAAGCCAAAAATGGTTGAATCTCCTGATCCAATGCTCCCATTCTTGAGGCTTGGTGAAATCGAATGGCCTCTGGAGGTTGTATTGTGAACATAGCAGTTGGTGTGGGTTGCGCCATATCTGCAGGCCTCGTCTCCCATTTCGCGCCAAAACAAAATTTTTATTTTTATTTTTTGCTTACAAGGATCCCTCCTCTGACACCATGTCGCTTTTATTTGTCAATAAAGCTCGTACCACGATGTAAACGGAGTACATCTTTATTTAGCAACTCTGTACGGCAGCCGCCTGCTCGTGTGCATGCTCGGGCAACTCCCTAACTGCCACACCCCCGGGTTCCCACATCACCTCCGGCCATCGCATTCCTTACACTCTTATTCCCATAATACCACACACCCTCGTCTCTGTGACCCCCCTCCCCTCTGGCCCCTAAAACACCCCCCCCTCGCCTCCTGCCCCGTCTCTGTGTCCCTATCCCCTCCTGCCGCTGCACCACCTTTCCCCGTCTCTGTGACCCCCACCCCTCCACCCCCTCTCCCCATCTCTGTAACCCCTCACCCCTCCTGCCCCTGCACCCCTCTCTCCATCTCTGTAACCCTCACCACTCCTGCCCCTGCACCCCTCTCCCCGTCTCTGTAACCCCCTCCCCACCGGCCCCTACTCCCCCGCTCTGTAACCACTGATCTCTGACAATGAGAATGCATTGAGATACAGGACATTCTCAGGATCCAGTAAGCGTTTCCATGCATACTAACACCCTCCTCCTCTGTGTGGAAAAACAACCTCCTAATTCACACTGCCCATCCTGTTACTGTTATACATTTTTTTCGGTGAGTTATCTCTCTGTCTCTACCCCCTCTCTTATTCTCTCTCTCCCGCTTGTCATTAACAATTGTCTTATGTCTATACATTTTTTTTGCAAGTAAGAAAAGATAGAGAAAAATAAAGTAAAAGTAAGAAATCAAAAATAAAGAAATGAGTGGAGTATTAAAAAACTTATCCATCATTGGAGATATATCCATGATTTGTTATACGTGATTCTTTATCTATTCCATTATTCAGGCTTCAGTCAGGCTCTCGTACCGAGCCATTTTCACCCTTTAGATATTCAATAAATGGAGACCATATTCCTCTGAAAAGATCCGACTTGGCCAGTAGGACAAGCCTTAATCTTTCCAGATGAAGCGTCTCCGACATTCCAGTAATCCACATTTTGATTGTGGGGGATGTAGGACCTTTCCAGAATTTCAATATTATTTTTTTCCCAATTATTAAACTGTAATCAATAAAGATTCTTTGATTCGTTGTTATAAATTGATCTGTTTCTAATATTCCCAGTATTATTAACTTTGAGTCAGGGATCAGATTCATATTAACATAATTCGAAATTATCTTAAATATTTCTGTCCGAAATTTAGTAATTTTTACACAATTTGTAAATGAGTGCGTTAAGTTAGCTTCTAAGTGCTGACAGTTATCACATATGGCAGATACATTTGAAAAAATACTATGTAGTTTGGATTTTGAATAATGTAGTCTATGTAATATTTTAAATTGTATAACAGAGTGTCTAGCATTTAATGAGCAGTGGTGTATATGTTGTAAACTTTCATCCCATACTTCAGGTCTAATGATATGACCTAATTCGTTTTCCCATGATTGCCTATATATTTCTGTCATTAGGACATCGTTTTCCAATAAAATATTATAAATATATGATAACAATTTTTCTGTGTTCGGGTGTTTATTTAGACATTCATCTAAAATTTCTGTCTTTCTATTTCTAATTTCCTGTGTGTTTGCTTTTACATAGTCTTTAATTTGTAAATATCTAAAGTAATCTTTTGAATGTAATCCATAAATTTGTTGTAATTCTTGAAATGAAAGGAAAGAATTTTCCCTGTCGAGATCGCCCATCTTATTAATTCCATAGTTTTTCCATTGTAAAAAAAACCTTTGTCCATCATTGAGGGTTTAAATGTAACGTTATTTACAATGGTAAGGGCTAGTGGTATACATTCCGATTTTAATGTTTTCATTATTTGTTTCCAGATACGTTTTCCACTTTCTATTATAGGGTTTTCACTATAGGTTTTCTTACCTAGTTTAATATTGGCGAATAAAGAGGGCATGACATGAGAATTAAGGGACAGAAGTTTAGGGGTAACGTGAGGGGGAACTTCTTTACTCAGAGGGTGGTGGCTGTGTGGAATGAGCTTCCAGCAGAGGTGGTGGAGGCAGGATCGATTTTAACATTTAAAAGTAAAGTGGATAGGTATATGGACGTGAAGGGAATGGAGGGGTATGGTCTGAGTGCAGGTAGATGGGACTAGGGGAAAACAAATGGTCGGCACGGACTGGAAGGGCCGAGAGGGCCTGTCTCCGTGCTGTAATTGTTATATGGTTATATGGTTAAATCGAACTAATTTCAAAAGGCGAACAATCTTCTTTTTCCATTTTTAACCAGATTGGTTGTTTATCTGTTTCTACTAACCAAAAATTCATACTTTTAATATTAACTGCCCAGTAATAAAACATAAAGTTTGGCAGTGCTAGACCTCCATTTATTTTTGATTTATATAAATGTTTTTTATTTATTCTATGGCTCTTATAATCTCAGATAAAGTTGGTGACTGTAGAATCCACCTTCTTAAAGAATTTTTTAGGAAGATATATCGGAATCAATTGGAAAAGATACAGTAATTGCGGAAGAAAAATCATTTTTATTGCATTACTTCTACCTAGCATTGAGATAGGTAGTATTTTCCAATATAAAATGTTCTTATTTAATTTATTCAATAAGAGTGGAAAATTGGATTTAAATAAAGAATCAAATCTTTTTGTTACATTAATTCCAAGATATTTAATTTTTTTGTTTGCTATCTTAAAAGGAAATTGTTGTAATATATGTAAGTTATTTACCATTATTGGCATGAGTTCACTTTTATTCCAATTAATACTATATCCTGAAAATAATCCAAATTCAGTTATTAATTTTAGTAAATTTGGGATACTAATTTCCGGCTTTGTAATATAAAGTAATAGTCTCAGCATCAAATACCTCATCCGGCAGCTTGTTCCATACAACCTGTGTGGAAAATTTACCCCTCAGTTTCTTTTAAATCTTTCCCCCTTCACCTTAAAACTATGGTCCACGTTTCCTGACTCTAGGCAAGGGACTATGTGCATCTACTGATCTATTCCACCTCGTGATTTTGTACACCACAACAAGATCACCCCTCATCCTCCTGCGCTCCAAGGAATAGAGTTCGAGCCTGCCCCAAACCTCTCCCTGAAGCTCAGGCCCCTCGAGTCCTGAGAATATTCTCGCCCTTTCCCATTTAACAGCATATTTCCTATATATACATATATATATATATATAGATAGAGAGAGAGAGAGAGAGAGAGAGAGATAGAGATATTTTGTTATATAGCATGGAATCAGCGCCTTACCCCCACCGTGCCAACCAACGATCGCCGTTTCACACTAGTTTAGTTTAGGGACAGTGCAGAAACTAAACTGATGTTTGATACATCTTCTCCCCTTCCCTTTCCCTCCCCTCGCTCTCTTCCCCCTTTATCTTCTCCACCCTCTCTCTTCTCTCTCTCTCTCCACTCTCTTTCCCCACTCTCATTCTCCGCCCTCTCTTGCCCCTTCCCTCTCTCCCCCTCTTTTGTCCTCTCCCACCCTACGCGCTCGCTCTACCCCCCATTCTCTCTCCCTCCCCCCCTCTCCCTACCTCTCTCCATCTCTCCCATCTGGCACTTTCTCCCCGCTCATTCCCCATTGTCACTCTCTCCGCCTCTCCCTGCGGAAACAGGCCGAGTCCGCGCTGGACAGCAATCGCACATTCACACACTAGTTTAGTTTAGAGATGCAGAGCGAAAAACTAAACACATATTCGATACGCTCTCACCCGCCTCCCTCTTTCTCTCTTCACCCTTCCTTCCCCTCTCTCCCCGTCCACTTTAAAACAATACATTTACAATAAGAAATAAAACAAAACTAATATTTGAACCCTCCACTTTATTATAAATTTACAATAAATTAAATTGATATGTGTTACCCATCCTTTCTCCCTCCCCTCCTCTCTGCCCTCTCCCCTCTTTCTCTCCCCCTTCCTTCCCCCTTCCACGTCATAAGAATACGTTTACAATAAATTAAAATAAACTAATATTTGATAACCCTCCCCCCCTGCTCTCTACCCCCTTCCCCCCTTCCCATTCTCTCCCCTCTCTCCCTCTTCCTCTCTCACTCTCCAAACTCTCTCGCTCTGAAACATGACCACCAGTAATGCAGTGTAGATATTGACCACCATGGGGACTCTGGATAAGGGGGGGGGGGGGGGGGGAAGTGATTTTCCGTGGGCATTGGGGGGGGGGGGGGGGGGACGACGACAACAACAACCATTTTCTAGCCCTCCACTGGGTATAGGAGGCAAAAGTCGGCCATCTTGAAACAGGCCCCAAACTCTCACCCTCCTCTCCCTGCTTCACTTTACCCCTTTTTACTTCAGAGATACAGTGCAGGAACAGGCCCTCCGGCCCACGCCAACCAACGATCGTCCATTAACACACCATTTTAGTTTAGAGACACAATGTGGTAACTAAACTAATATTTGATACACTCCGCTCTCCCCCCGCTCCCTCTTTTACATTCACCCCCTCTCTTTTAACTAAATAAACTAAATTAAATTCAACTAAAAACTAAACTATCTCCTCTGTGTCCCCTTCTCTTTCTGCCCTCTCATTCTACCCTCTCCACGTTGTTATAATAAATTTACACTAATAAACCAAAGCAATATTTGCTAAACTCCCCTCTCCACTTTATAATAAATTAAACTAATATTTGTTATCCCCACTCACCCCCTCCCTCCCCTGTCGCTGCCCCCTCTTCTCACTCCCCTTTCTCTCACCCTCCACTTCATAAGAACACATTTACAATAATAAATTAAACTAATATTTATATCCCCTTCCCATCTCTCTCTCCCCTCTCCCTCTCTCTCTAACCCCTTCGCTCTCTCTGCCCCCGCTTCTCCCCACCTCTCACTCCCCCCTTTCCCCATCTCTCACTCTGCCCCCTCTCCTTCTTTCTCTCCTCCCCCGACTACACCTCTCGCTCTCTCCCCCTCTCCAACACCTCCACCCCCTTTCTCATAGCCCTCTCACTTACCCCTCTCTTTCTCTCCCATCTATATCTCCCCCTCTCTCCCTCCCCCTCCCCCTCCACTCTCTCCCCTGTTCCGTGATCTGAAGCACCAATTCCACCCTCCCCTCCCTTCTCCCCCTCTTCCCCCACTCTCTCCCCTCCTCTCTCCCCCCATCCCTCTCCCCCTCCTCTCCCCCCCCCCCCCCACATTAGCTTGGTTTGGTATAAACAAATACACATAGGAGATGGCTCAGGATGCCCAACGGTTGATTACGTTGATATAATTGCAAGGAGTGATTAAGACAATTTATTAATAGCATTACTAAGTCTCCCTCAATTTATTTATTTATTTATTTAAAACAGAATAAAAGAATAAAAAGCAAGTGTGAAACACCATACAAAAAACAAAACAAGAATATTTATAAAGTGTCATAAACGGTATCTATAAATAAATGAAATTGTATGTGTCCGAAAAGGAGCAAGAAGAAGCCAAAGCTTATTAATTCCCACCCTTATTCAACTGCTCATAATTATCTTATACAAATTTAGCAGCTATATGTAGACCATATGTACACCAAATTATTTACATTTATACACTAATCAAATATTTACAAAGCCATACAAAAAAAGAGAAAAAAAGAAAAAAGATAAAACCCTCATATACTATACATAGAAACATAGATACATAGAAATTAGGTGCAGGAGCAGGCCATTCGGACCTTCGAGCCTGCACCGCCATTCAATATGATCATGGCTGATCATCCAACTCAATATTCTGTACCTGCCTTCTTTCCATACCCTCTGATCCCCTCAGCCACAAGGGCCGCATCCAACTCCCTCTTAAATATGGCCAACGAACTGGCCTCAACTACCTATACAGCATCTCTTAGTCATATATACAACCCATCGCCCTATAATCACCCTTCCCAATACAATCAATATAACACTCACAATCACCTATCCTCATCCCAATATCATTAAAAAAAAATGTTTTTGTACATCTTTTTAAACTGAATTATGTTTGTGCTAAGTTTTACCTCCTGTTCCAGACCATTACACAAATTCACCCCACAGATTGCTATGCACATACTTTTAAGAGTTGTTCTGACATTGAGTTTTTTTTAATTATGTTCCCCTCTCAAATTATACCCACCCTGTCTTTCCATAAACAGTTTTTGTATATTTCCTGGAAGTAAATTATTTCTTGCTTTGTACATGATTTGTGCAGTCTTAAATTTAACCAGATCGTTGAACTTCAGTGTATGTGACTTTAAGAATAATAAATTGGTACGTTCAAGATATCCAACGTTATTGATAATTCTTATTGCTCTTTTTTGTATAATGGCTGTAGGTTGGTTTTGTAGGTGTTACCCCACATCACCACACAGTAAATCAGATATGGCAATATGAATGTATTATACAGAGTATGTAATGATTTGTGGTCCAGACTGTATCTTGATTTTCCCAATATTGCTAAAGACTTTGCCAATTTTGCATTGACGCGGTTTATATGTGGTTTTCATCAGATTTTGTGGTCTAAGAAATTTATTTTCATATACTCTTTCTATACATGTTATCTATTTTCAATTGTACTTGACGGTTTGTTTTTAATGTTTTCCAAATAGCATAATCTTTGTTTTGCATTAATTTAGAGACAATTTGTTGACATCAATCACCCACATTGCAAGGTTGCAACACATTGCCCAGCAAATCTAACTTTGTATCAAGAATCCCAATATATTGTGTGGTTTTACAGGTTTACTTCCACACAGAGCAGGACGGTAGCTCAGACAGCGTCTGCCGATTTGGACATGGTTCGAACATATTGGTGCTGTTCTGTCAATGAGTGACATTCTTAACTGGTGTAGTTCAGCTTAGGGATACAGTGCGACTGGGACCCTGTCCATGCATTGCATTGTATTGCATTGTGCTGTATTGCATTGTGGTGGCTCATGTAGTAGACCACCCTCTAGACCGGTGCTGCAGTGTCGCGATGTTGTTCAGTGAGTGCGCAGCTCTCTAGACTGGTGATGCCTGTGTAGTGGTGTTGTCACAGTGTGTGAGGGGCTCTCTAGACTGGTGATGCAGTGCAGTGATGTTGTCACAGTGTGTGAGGGGCTCTCTAGACTGGTGATGCAGTGTTGTGGTGTTGTCCCAGTGTGTGAGGGGCTCTCTAGACTGGTGATGCAGTGCAGTGATGTTGTCACAGTGTGTGAGGGGCTCTCTAGACCGGTGATGCAGTGTTGTGATGTTGTTCCGGGAGTGAGGGGCTCTCTAGACTGGTGATGCCGTGTCGTGGTGTTGTCACAGTGAGTGAGGGGCTCTCTAGACCTGTGATACCGTGTCGTAATTCAACGACATTCCGTGCCGGTTTCGCTCACATTGTAAGGGAGAGGGTGCTCGCTGTGATAGGGAGGTGATACTGTTCAAATCAACAATGATCCGACCCAAAATCAGGATCTGGCAAGTGTTTAGTGATTTCGGCACCGTCGTATTAAGTTAGACATGGGCTAACGTTCCAACTGTAATCAACTATTCACGTTTCCTTGCCGGACGGTAAACCAGTAACTGACATTGTTCTGTGAATGAACAGTTTGAACAATGCCGCTGTGTCACCATCATTCAGCAGCAGGAGTGGGGGCCGCTGATGTTAAAGTAGGCATGCCCAGTATGGGAAAGATCCACCTATGCCAAGAAGCTGGACCTACCACTCAATGCTTCCTGCAGACTTGTCACACGTTGTCTCAACCAACAAGTACTGTCAGCCTCTACCTCTTGGCAGGCATAGCCCCGCCAGACATCAGAAGAGCAGGAGCCAGCATGAAGGAGCGCCAACGGCAGATAACAGATGAACCACATCCAATGTTCGGCCAGACTCCATTTCCGAGCTGCCTAAAGTCGAGGAACTGTGTGACTCCCCTTGAGGCTGGCATTACAAGTGAAATACGAGTCTCCATATGGGATGATAGAATATCCACTCTACCTCCCTCAACTACCATGGGACTAACGGCAAGAATGAAGAATAGTTGATCCTGTGCTTGACTCAATGTTTTACTGAACTAGGTTAAGGGGGTAAGCTGTAGGAGCATAATTACAGAGCCAGCAGCAGATAACAGATGCACTACATCCAATATATGTACCAGACACCATTTCCGAGCCGCCTAAAGTTGAGGAAAAGTTTTCGTAACTGTGTGACTGCTCTTGAGGCTGGCATTACAAGTGAAGCCCGAGTCTGCATATTTGATGATACCTCCCTCAACTACCATGGGACTAACGACAAAGTGAGCAACTCCCTCCTGGTGTAGACGCAAGTTGGGCCAGATGGAAATGCCTAATCGATTGAGAACTGGTGTTGACAGAGCCACGGTGTCTCTAAACAAGTGGGGATATAACTCCAACAATGTCACCTGCGAATGTGGTATTCAACCTGCAAAATTGCAATACCTGCTGAAGTGCCCTCAACTGGAAAACCAATGTAATCAGCCGATCTCGCTGCCTACAATGAAGAGGCTGAGAAGTGTGCTCAGCTCTGGATGAACAATATCATAATCTTGTGATGTGGACTCGATAAGAAGATGATAAAGTCACATCCTAGATTGCTGCAATTCACCCGTGTCAAACTGGTGGCAGCACCGGATATCCGGCATCAGCAGCAACGCCTCGTGTCACAGCCCGCCCGGCCCGAGCCGGGAACCACTGGGGTTTAAACCCGGAGGACGGACGTTTAAAGGGGTGGGTGGGAAATTGGCCAAAAATATTCCTATTCCCTGTGAGGTGACGTTCACACAACGAGATGTTCACAGCTCCACACACAGCCCGGGTCTGATTCCACGCAGACTCTCCAGCTGGTTCCGTCCATCTGCACTGAACCGATTCCTCCCCAGCCTGAAACAGTCGAGGAACAAAGAGGAAATGAACAAATTAAACAACAGTGTCAATAACAGGGGACTGCGATTACTATTTCTGTAATGGCATTTTCAAACTATTCCACGCTTCAGATTTCCATTTCCGTTACTACACAGGCAAGGAAGAGTGATCGCACGCAGCCGATAGCAGTTTCCAGTTTAATTGATTCTTTATTGAAATAGTTGTACGGCTAAAGAAGTAAACATACCAGACCCTCTTTATCCTTATACAACTCGTACCTTATTTTTCTTACTGTCTTATCTGGTAAAAAAACTATATTGTTTCTCTCCTGCTGGCTCCAGTTGATCTGATCACTGTGGTTTCACGAGCCTCACCCGATGTTTGTCACGCCCATCTATGTATCAAAATCCCACCCCCAAGCGTACAGAATAATTCTGCAAGAAATATCTAGACAAAATAATAAAATATGCTAACAGTAACTAGTCTAAGCAAGAATGGCTCCTACAATTTCAACACAACTTACAAATATCACCAGAGAAGCCAGCGGATTCCCTGATATTTTAACACATTAAATCATTAACACAAATACTCACCTGATCCGTTCCAGACTTGGGAGGGCAAGTATGAGGCGGCAAAGAGAGGCAACAGATCGGTCTGTGAGGGAGTTTGATCCCAGCTCCAGCTCCAGCAGTGAGGGCTTTGTACTAAGAGCGGAGGCTAGATCATCGAGTCCAGAATCTGTGAGATTGATACCTTCCAGCCTGGAGATGAGAGAGTGAGGGTGAGGTTCACAGAGAGAGAGACACTGTAAATCTCCAGTAACACTATTACTAATCATATTAATGTTTGGTGTCAGACACCAAGACACTGCAGAGACAATCTCATAGTCTGAAACTTACCACAGTCGCTGTATTTCACAGTCAGGGTTCCTAACAACTGCTAACACCAGTTTCACTCCAGAGTCTCCCAGTTTATTGTTTCCCAGTTTCAGCTCCGTCAGTGAGCGGTTTGTGCTGAGAGCAGAGGCGAGATCATCGGCTCCAGAATGTGTGAGACCAACAGCCCACAGCCTAGAGATGAGAGAATGAGGGTGAGACAGGAGACAGTGCAAATATTAATATTCGGTGCAGATACCCAGTCTCCCAGTAAACACAATCTCACAGTCTGAGACTTACCCCAGGCTCTGTATTTTACAGTCAGGGTTCCTCAGAGTCGCAGACACCAGTTTTACTCCAGAATCTCCCAGGTCATTCCCTCCCAAGTCCAGTTCCGTCAGTGAGGGGTTTGTACTGAGAGCGGAGACGAGATCCTCGGCACCTGAATCTGTGAGACCGACAACGTCCAGCCTGGAGATGAGAGAGATTGAGGGTGAGGGACACAGAGAGACAGGAGACGGAGCAAACCCCAGTGTTTATCGATACAAAATTAGTGATTATATTAATGTTAGGTGTTAGACACCCAGTAACTGTAAACACAATCTCTCTCAGTCTGGGACTTACCACAGTTTCTGTATTTTACACTCCGGGTTCCTCAGAGCCACAGACACCAGTTTCACTCCGGAATCTCCCAGTTTATTCTCACTTAGCTCCAGCTCCGTCAGTGAGCGGTTTGTACTGAGAGCAGAGACTAGATCCTCGGCACCAGAATCTGTGAGACCGACACGATGCAGCCTGGAGATGAGAGAGTGTGAATGTGAGGGACACAGTGAGACAGGAGACGGTGCAAATCACCAGCGTTTATCAGTGGCAAGATTACTGATCATATTAATGTTCAGTGTCAGACACACAGTGACTGTAAACACAATCCCTCACAGTCTAAGACTTACTGCAGTCTCTGTATTTTACAGTCCTGGTTCCTCAGAGCCGCAGACACCAGTTTCACTCCAGAATCTCCCAGCTCGTTTCCTCCCAGGTTCAGTTCCATCAATGAGCGGTTTGTAATAACTGCGGTGACGAAAACCTCTGCACCAGAATCTGTGAGGCCGATACGCCACAGCCTGGAGATGAGAGAGACTGAGGATGAGGGACACAGAGAGACAGGAGATGGTACAAGTCCCCAGTGTTTATCAGTGACAATATTACTGATCATATTAATGTTCAGTGTCAGACACCCAGTGACTGTAAACACAATCTCTCACAGTCTGGGACTTACCCCAGTCTCTGTATTTTACAGTCCGCATTCATCAGAGCCACAGACAGCAGTTTCATTCCGGAATCTCCCAGCCTGTTCCCTCCCAGTCTAAACACAAATAGACAGAGCATGAAACAATCTGATACCAACACCCGGGCTGGAAAAACTTCTTCCAAACTGATATTTCTGGAAGCATTGCAAATGATTGAATAAATATCCGTCGTTGTGGTGTTTGGTGACTTTCACCATTTAGTCTCATTCCCAGACGATGGTGGAAATGTTCCCTGTGTGGAAAATGGCTGCAACACACCTGACAAGGGGGAGGTGGGATGGAGTTGACCACCGCAGACCTGGAGGAGGGGGCGGCGGAGTCGACCACGGGCGACATGGGGGGGGGGGGGGGATGGAGTCGGCCACGGGCGACACGGGGAGGGGGGGACGGTGTCAACCACCGGCGACACTGGGGAGGGGGGACGGAGTCGATCACCGACGACACGGGGGAGGGCGGGACGGAGACTGAGTCGACCACCGGCGACACGGGGCAGGAGGGTACGGAGTCGACCTCCGGCGACACGAGGGAGGGGAACATAAGAGGGGTGTCGCGCACTTAGGCAAAGGTGACAGCCGGCCACATAGAAGGGGTGCAGGACGGAAGAACAATATAGTGAAACAATTTTACAGTTCAGTGTTAGCATCAAACAGACAGTTACCCCAAGTACTGACACTTGTGCAACACCGGTCCCAGCCGCCGGAGACCGTCACACTGAATGCGGCAGTATTCCAGATCGAGGTGTTTGATTGTATCACACAGCCCAATGACATGGGACAGGACCGCACAGTCAATCCGGGTCAGTTCCAGTCCACAAAATGAAAGTGTTTCCACACTTCCCAGTGTCTGCTGAGCCAGTGCAGGATTCTGAGACTCAAACATGTAGTGCATTGTGTTCAGGAGGTTCATTTTATCAGCTTTAGTCCATGTGTTTCCAGCCCGGCGTTTAACCTCCTCCTTCACCAAGTCAAGCACTCGGCAGGTTGTTTGATGAGGAAATCGACCCAGAAACTCCTCCAGGCCCCGAGCTGCCCCGGGAGAGGCGAGACCAGCGACAAAACGGAGAAATACCTCAAATCGCCCATCTGTCGTGCTCTGGGCTTCACTGAAGATTTTCAATATATTCCTGGAATCTGGAGTCAGGAATTGTGCGAGTGCGGCTACAAACTCTTGGATGGTGAGGTGCGGGAAGGTGTATACCACGCTCTGGGCTGAATCCTCTCTCTCCAAAAGTTCCATCAGGAACCCGGACAGGAACTGGGAAGGCTGCAGATTGTATTTGATCAAATCTTCATCTGTGAACACAATGTTCTTCTCGGCCACTCCTGTGAAGGCCATCTGACCAACCCTCAGTAACATCTCACGGGGGTTCTCAATCTCGCGGCCGTGGTTTTTCAGGATGTTGTAAATAAAGTTGCAATATAGTTCGGTGATGGTCTTGGGAACTCGCTGTGGGTCCCAGTGTGTTTGTGTGAACAAGGGGCCCAGTGTCAGGCTGAGGATCCAGCAGTAGGAGGGGTTGTAGCTCATGGTGTACAGGATCTCGTTCTCCTTCACATGTTTGAAAACAGCTGCTGCCACCGTCTGATCTTCAAAATACCTGGTGAAATATTCCTTCTGTTCCTCACCAACAAATCCCATGATTTCAGCCCAGACATTTATCTTCGCCTGTTCCAATAAATGTAACGCAGTGGGGCGGGTAGTCACTAGCACTGAACATCCTGGGAGCAGCTTGCGCTGGATTAAACCGTACACAATGTCAGACACTTTACATCGGAATTCAGGAACTGGGCACTTGTGCTGAGGTTCTGTATCTCTCTGACTCTCAGCAAAACTGATTATGCCCTTGAATTCATCCAAGCCATCAAATATAAATAGCAATCCCTCTGGGTTCTTCCAGACTTCTCCCAGGAAATTCCTAAAGTAAGGATATCGACTCAGAATCAGTTCGTTCAGGGTTATCCTGTCTTTAATCGTGTTTAAATCTCGGAATTTGAAACTGAAGATAAACTGGAATTGGTGGAGTATTTTCTTGGTGGCCCAGTCATAAACAATTTTTTGCACCATTGTTGTTTTTCCGATCCCTGGAACTCCAGCCACAGCAGACGAACTGCCCGATTTGGATTTCCTCACCGAAAAGCACTGGAATAACTGATCAGTTTGGATTTTTTCAAACTCTTCCCCGAGTTGTTCCTCTCTCCACTCTTCATGGTCCCGGCCTCTTGCCAACAGCTCATGTTCCTCTAGTTCCCGATCTCGAACAGTGGAGATGATCGTGAGCTCAGCGTATCGATCAACCAGTGGGAATGCCTCAACCTTCTCCTTCATCAGGAACATGTTCACTCTCAATGTTTCTGTCTGTGCCTTCAGTATCTCCCTGTGCATCTGCTGAACATCTTTTATCAGGTGAGATAAACAATAGTTCCAGAAATTAGCTTCATCGTGAAAAGAAAAACACATTCACAGTATCCTAATGTTACGGTTATTTTGACTTTATTATTGATTGTGTTATCTGCTTGCTATTGTTGGCTCTGGGCCAACTAAGCAGAAAAAAATTGAAAAAGATATATGGACAGGTCAATGGATTGGAAAGGTTTAGAGAGATACGGGGCAATCACGGTAGGTCAGGATAGCTTAATTGGCCAAATTAGACCGAAGGTCGTGTTTTCATGCTGTATGACACTATAAATCTATCACTACTCTAAGCTCTAAACTCAAGAGTATGCAAAGAGGTAATGAAACAATGTCCCGAAAAGCGAATGGTGTGAGAGTTATTCTAGTGTGCCGTCATTATTAGATTGTGTACTTCCAATATTATTAGATGGTGTACTTCCAATGACCTGTCTATCAATAAATCTATCAAAGCTCTATAGTCTAGCAAAGCTCAGGATATGTATGTCCCCGTTAGAGTGAAGGGTAAAGCAGGCAAACGTAAGGAAGCTTCGCTAATGAGGGAAATTGAGGTGTTGGTCAAAAACAAGAAGGATGCATGGGACAGGTAGAAGCTGAGTTACCCCAGCTTTTTATGTTTATCTTTGGTTTGAACCCGCATCTGCACTTCCTTCTTACACAAACTGAAAAAGCAGATCAGTATGGCAAAAAGGGGCCAGGAAATAAGTAGCATTAAGGACAATCCCAAAAGATTTTATAAATACATAAGGGGGAAAAGGGTGATGAGAGAGAGTGGGACCTCTCAGGAGTTAAAGCAGTCACCTCTGTGTGGAGCCACAGGAGATGGGCAAGGTCCTCAATTAGTATTTCTCCTCTATATTTACCGAGGAGAAAGATAGGATGGAGGAACTTGGGCCAGTCAATGGAAGTGTCTTCAGAGCACTCAGTGTTACCGTTGAAGAGGTAATGAAGGTACGGGCTTGTATGAAGGTAGACAAATATCCAGGACTTGATCCGATATGTCCAAGGATAAGGAAATTTACGAATCGTCCTTAAATACAGGAGAGGTACCAGAAGACTGGAGGGTGGCAAATGTTGTGCCTGTTTTCAAGAAAGGCTGCAGGGAAAATGTTGGGAACTATAGGCCGGTGATTTTAATAGCTGCAGTTGGAAAATTACTAGAGAGTATTCTGAGGGATAAGTTATACAGGTATTTGGATGGGCAAGGGCTGATTAGGGATAGTCAGCATGGTTTTGTACGTGGGAGGTCGTGTCTCACAAATCTGATTGATTTTTTTGAAAATGTGACCAAAAAGGTCGATGAGGGCAGAGCTGTAGATGTTGTGTAGATGGATTTCAGTAAGGCATTCGACAATGTTCTGCATGGTAGGCTGCTCTGGAAGGTTAGATCACATGGGATCCAAGGAGAGATAGTTGAATGGATAGCAAATTGACTTTATGGAAGGAAGCAGAGGGTGATGGTGGAAGGTTGCTTCTCGGACTGAAGTGCCTGCTGGGCCCGTTACTGTTTGTCATCTACATCAATGATTTGGATGAGAACATACAGGGGAAGATTAGCAAGTTTGCTGATGATGCAAAAGTGAGTTTTGCAGATACTGAAGATGGTTGTGAAAGATTGCAGCAGGATCTGGATCGATTGGCCAGGTGGGCGGAGGAATGGTTGATGGAATTTTAGAGAAGTATGAGATATTACATTTTGGGTTGTCGAACAAGGGCAGGACCTACACAATAAATGTCATGTCTCCGGGTACTGTTGTAGAGCAGAGGGATCTAGGAGTACAGGTGCATGGTTTCTTGAAAGTCAAGTCGCAGGTAGATAAGGTGGTCAAAAAGGCTTTTGGCACTTTGGCCTTCATCAGTCAGAGTATTGAGTATAGTTGGGAGGTCATGTTGCAGTTGTATAAGACGTTGGTGAGACCGCATTTAGAATATTGTGTTCAGTTCTGATCACCATATTGTAGGAAAGATATTGTCAAGCTTGAAAGGGTTCTGAAAAGATTTACGTGGATGTTGCCAGGTCTAGAGTGTGTGAGCTATAGGAAGGGGTTGCTTAGGCTGGGTCTCTAGTCCATGGAGTGCAGGCGGATGAGCGGGGATCTTATGGAAGTGTACAAAATCATGAGAAGAATAGATTGATTTGATGCAGAGTCTCTTGTCCAGAGTAGGAGAATCGAGGGGACCCAGAAGATAAAGATGCATGAGATTCACGGTGAATTGCTGGATTGGATTCAGAGCCGTTTTTCTGATAAGAGGACAGATGGGTGTTTTGGAAGGGGTTATCCTTGCTGGATGTGTCTGTGTCTGATGGAGTTCAGCAGTGGTCTGTGCTCGCAACTGTGCTGTTTATAATACATATACAAATGACTTGGATAGAAACATAGATGGGCTGGTTAGTCGATTTGCAGACACAATCAAAATTGGTGAAATTGCAGACATTTGGGATGGTTGTCAAAGTATGTAGTGGGAAGATGAGCTGCTAAAATAGTCAGAAATATGGCAGGTGGAATTGAAATACAAAGGGCAAGTGTCATGTATTGCACTTTGAGAGATCAAAAGGTATAGTTATGGCAATGTCCTCGACAACGTTGATGTGCAGAGGGATCATTGTGGTAAAAACCCATAACCCCTGAAAGTGCCGACAGTAGATAAAGTGGTAAAGAAAGAATATGCTATGCTTTCTCCTATTGGGGAATTCAGTATGAGAATCAAGAATTCCCGCTGCATCTTTACAGGAAAAAAAGGATAGTGCTGGAGTAACTCATGAGATCAGGCAGCATCTCTGGAGAACATGGGTAGGAGGCATGTCATGTCAGGAAACTTCTTCAGAGTGTTTATAGTGGGGGTAGGTGGAGAAAGCTGGAAGACCAGCTACGTCACAGTGCCAGAGACCCGGGTTCGATCCTGACCTCAGGTGCAGTCTGTGTGGAATTTGCACCTTCTCCCTGTAACTGCCTGGGTTTTCTCTGAGTCATTCGCTTTCCTCCAACATCACAAATACGTAGGTTCATTGGCCCTCTGTAAATTGTTTCTAACCTGTAGGGAGTCGATATAAACATTTGACAAAATAGGACGAGCATGAACGTGTGATCAAAGGACAGCGTGTACACAGTGGTCCGAATGTAATGGTTCCATGCTGTATCTTTAAACTAAACTAAGCTAAACAAAACATGCAATTGAATACCTTTCAGTTCAGCAGGTAGTTCCAAGGAAGCCTGCATGGCTTTGAACAATTCGATCAGATCACAAACTGTTGGAATCAGTTCATGGAATGAGTGCGGGTTGTGTTTTGATAATAACAAATTCCATACAGAACCATGCATGTCCTGTACCATCTTCCTCCATTGCTTTCAGCAATTCCTCTAATTTGGAGAGCAGGTTGTGCATTTTCACGAAGCGTTTCCATATCAGTTTTCGGACCCGGGGTTCTTTCTCGGTCACCAGTTTGAGGAGAAGTCTGGAACCGGCCACACAGCTTCCTCTATTCGTGCGTTTGATGACTTGCTGTGAAGAGCGTAGAGACATGCAGTTATAGAGCTCTACAGCACGGAAACGGAACCCTCGGCTAACCTTGTCAATGGATTTACTGGAGACATGGTGCCATAAATGGTAGAAACATAGCAACATACAAAATCGATGCAGGGGTAGGCCATTTGATCCTTTCAAGCAGCATCCCATTCAATACGATAATGGCTGATCATCCAAAATCAGTATCCCATTCCTGCTTTCTCCCCATATCCCTAGATTGCCCTTAGAGCAAAATCTAACTCTCTTGAATATATCCAATGCATCAGCCTCCACTGCTTCTGTGGCAAAGAATTCCACAGATTCAGAACTCTCTGGGTGAAAAGGTTTTTCCACATCTCAGTTCTAAATAGCCTACCCCTTATTCTTAAACTGCGACCCCAACATCGCAAACATTTAATGCATCTAGCCTGTCCAATCCCTTAAGAATGATATATGTTTCTATAAGATCCCTCTCATCTAAATTATAGTGAATATAAGCCCAGTCGAACCATTCTTTCATCATTTGTCAGTCACACCATCCCAGGAATTAACCTGGTAAACCTATGCTGAACTACCTCAATAGCAAGAATGTCCTTCTTCAAATTAGGAGATCAAACTGCACACAATATCCAGGTGTGGTCACACCAGGGCCCAGTAATAAATGCAGCATGAACTCCTTGCTCCTATACTCAAATCGCCTCATAGAAACATAGAAAATAGGTGCAGGAGGAGGCCATTCGGCCCTTTGAGCCACCACCGCCATTCATTGTGATCATGGCTGATCGTCCCCTATCAATGCCTTCTCCCCATATCCCTTGACTCCACTAGCTCCTAGAGCTCTATCTAACTCTCTCTTAAAGCCATCCAGTGACTTGGCCTCCACTGCCCTGTGGCAGGGAATTCCATAAATTCACAACTCTCTGGGTGAAAAAGTTTTTGTCTCACCTCAGTCTTAAATGACCTACCCTTTATTCTAGACTGTGGCCCCTGGTTCTGGACTCGCCCAACATTGAGAACATTTTTCCTGCATCTAGCTTGTCCAGTCCTTTTATAATTTTATATTTTTCTATAAGATCCCCCTCATCCTTCTAAACTCCAGTGAATACAAGCCTAATCTTTTCAATCTTTCCTCATATGACAGTCCCGCCATCCCAGGGATCAATCTCGTGAACCGATGCTGCACTGCCTCAATCACAAGGATATCCTTCCTCAAAATAGGAGACCAAAACTGTACGCAATACTCCAGATGTGGTCTCACCCAGAGCCCTATACAACTGCAGAAGAATCTCTTTACTCCTATATTGAAATCCTCTTGTTATGAAGGCCAACATTCCATTAGCTTTCTTCACTGCCTGCTGTACCTGCAAGCCAACTTTCAGAGACCGGTGTACAAGGACGCCCAGGTCTTGCTGCACCTCCCTAGGGCTCTCACATAACTTTTTTTCCCTGTTGCCATCTGGGCAACCTTAGCAGCTTTTTATGTTGCCAAATGACAGTTTAGGTGGTCATTTAAAACGGTTTGCAAGACACGTGCGATAACATGCTCGGACGAAGTGCGTAGTTACCAGTCGGAATTATGCTCAATGAAGCATTCACATATTATTTCTGCTTCAAATAAAGTCACAAACTAAACATATTCACCAATCAAGACATGATAAAGAACAATGACATGCAGCAAAATTATAATACAATATCTCAACTCTTTTTACACATTGCAATTAATGTGATTTCTATTAGTTCTTTCCACTTCCAAACAAAAATGTGGTTGGATTATTCAGCGTATGATCAACCTGTTTCAATAAATCCTGGACCATGGTAACATATATGCTTAACCATGCACACTACAGATTGATGCAAGCATGTTTTCTGTGATGGACAGAAAATTACCATGAAATGGCCATAGCATGCGTCGTTTTTGCTATTGGTACAGAAACACTCTCGCTTCCCACATAATTTATCCACAACAAAATATACAGGTTGCAAGGAAATTTCTAAAGGCATTTTATGATAATAGCTGTTAAAACTGACTATACCCATCTGACTGGTTAAACATTATACTAACTGACAAGAGATGGCCAAAGGACATAACTGCAGCAAATGTTCTTTTGGTAATATGTTTAAAGGTGTCAAAACGCCACATTAACGGACATTCAGATTAGATGTATGTGTTGTGAGCAGCAATGAAGATACCAGTTTGAATGCACCAGATTTTTAAAAATTAATTGATAAACGCTGTTTCTATCATTCCCACTTCAGAATTAACATTAAAATTTCAACTGAAATATCTCCTGACCAAATTTGTGATGTATATGACCAACTGTAGAAGTAAAACCTGGATAAATCCAACGTATAGTTGTGAATGTTGCTTATTAGATAATTACAGTACTGATACCCCATATTAAGAGCATTGATTTGCCGTTAAAATGAATTCTGTAACAGCGTGTCAACAGTAGCAGTGACAATCGAACACTGCGGTTTTAATGTTTCACGTGTTCACAATTTAATTAATCCATCTTTATGGACTAAAATAAATAATAACATTGAGGTTTAAATCACATTTGATTGCATTCCGTTATCAAACATAGTCAATGTTCGCTCTGAAGACATTTCCAGCACAATAGGGTCGGGGGGGGGGGGGCGTGAATCAGTGCGGGTGGATAGATGGCCGTGGGGGGGGGGGGTTGAGAAGGGAATCGGTGCGGAATGGATGTATTGAGGCAGGTGAATTAGTATGTGTTGATTGGAGTATGTAAAATTGTGAGGGGAGAGGGGGATGTCAGTGGTGTTGAATGGGGGGATCAGTACGGGATGGATGGGGGGGGGGATCAGTATAGGATGAATGGGGGGTCAGTACAGGATGAACGGGGATAGACAAAAATACTGGAGAAACTCAGCGGATGAGGCAGAATCTGTGGAGCGAAGGAAATAGGCAATGTTTCGGGTCGAGACCCTTCTTCAGACTGTTCCCCCATTCTTCTTGAATGGGGGGGGGGGTCAGTACAGGATGGATGGGGGGGATCAGCGCAGGATGAAGGGGGGATCAGTACAGGATGAATGGGTGGGGGTCAGTATAGTGTGGATCGGAGGGTCTGTGCAGGATGAATGGGGGATCACTACAGGATGAATGGGGGAATCACTACAGGATGAATGAGGGGATCAGTACAGGATGAATGGGGGGTTCAGTACAGGTTGAATGGGTGGTTCAGTAAAAGATGAATGGGGATCAGAAAAAGGTGAATGGGGATCAGCAAAAGGTGAATGGGAGATCAGTACAGGATGAATGAGGGGGATTAGTATAGGGTGAATGAGGGGATCAGTACAGGATGAATGAGGGGATCAGTACAGGATGAATGGGGGAGAAGTGCATGATGGATGGGAAAGGGGGTCAGTACAGGATGAATTGGAAGACCAGTGTAGGATGGATGGGGAGTGGCGGGAGAATCAATCCGAGGTGGAAGGGGTGTTCAGCACAGGATGAATAGATGGGGGGGGGGGGGGGGGGGAAATGGGGAGGGGAGCACAGGGGATGTCAGTGAGGACTGAATAGAGGGCGGAATGGGGATCAGTGCGGGATGGAGAGGAGGGGTCCCAGGATAAGGGGGGGGGTGTGGAGGGGGGCGTACAAGAGAGAGAGAGAAAGAGAGAGAGGGGAGGTGGGGAGGAAGGAAGGTCAGCGCTCTTCGGAGAACATCGCCCCACTGCCTTGGTCGTCCCTAACAAAGACTGCCAAGTGCCACGCCAACGGGGGAGGCGGTTGGGATCTCCTCCCAACCGCCTCCCCTCCTCCGCCAGCCAACAGCAAGGTGCAGGGCCAAGCAGTGCTTTGGGATCTTTAGTGCAGCTGCTTCAGACGGCGGAAGGAGGCCTCCCCCTCCCTCGTTCCTCCCGCCCTCGGCGTGCAGGAGGGGTTATTTTGAAAGTGGCGTTGGCAGAGTGGCAGGCAGCAGCCGCTATCAGGGCGGGTGGGGTGCGGGAGGAGGAGGGGGCGATGGAGCCGCTGTCGCGGCCACTGCTGTCGCTGTTCGGGGCCCGTCATTCGTTCTGACCCTTCGTCACCATGCACTTAATATCTTTGCCCCGCAATACAGCCGCTGCCGACACAAAACGTCACATTCCCTTTCTCCAGAGATGCTGCCTGACCCGCGGAGTTACTCCAGTTTTTTGTGTCTATCATCGGTATAAACCAGTATCCGCAGTGCCAAGCCGGGCAAAATGACTCGGCATTTAGGTTGCCCGGCGGCATTTTGGGTAGTCATTGGCACCCGGGCAACCGCTAATTTCGAACCCTGATCCCTCTTACCTAACATAACCCCATTGAGATAATAATCTGCCCCCTTGTTTTTGCCAAAAAAGTGGATAACCTCACATTTATCTATATTAAACTGCATCTGCCCACTCACTCAACCTGTCCGGGTCATCCTGCAACTGCCACCCAGCTTTGTGTCATCCGCAAACTTGCTAGTGTTGCTCCTAGTTCCCTCTTCCAAATCATTAATATATATGGTAAACAGTTGTGGCCCCAACACGGAGCCTTGCGGCACTCCACTCGCCACTGCCTGCCATTCTGAAAAGGACCCGTTCACTCCTACTCTTTGCTTCCGGTCTGCCAACCAATTTTCTATACATGTCAACACCCTACCCCCAATACCATGTGCTCAAATTTTATTCACCAGTCTCCCGTGTGGGGCCTTATCAAAGGCTTTCTGAAAGTCTAGATACACTACATCCACTGGCACTCCTTCGTCCATTGTACTTGCCACATCCTCAGAAAATTCCAGCAGATCAGTCAAGCATGATTTCCCTTTCATAAATCCATGTTGACTTGGACTAATCCTTTTACTGCTATCCAAAGGTCCCATTATTACCTCTTTAATAATTGACTCCAGCATCTTTCCCACCATCAAAGTCAGGCTAACTGGTCTGTAATTCCCCGTTTTCTCTCTTGCTCCTTTCTTGAAAAGTGGGATAACATTAGCTATCCTCCAATCCACAGGAACTGATCCTGAATCTATTGAACATTGGAAAATGATCACCAATGCGTCCACTATTTCTAGAGCCACCTCCCTGAGGACCCTGGGATGCAGACCATCAGGCCCAGGGGATTTATCATCCTTCAGTCCCATTAGCCTACCCAATACTATTTCTTGTCTAATGAAAATTTATTTCAGTTCCTCTACCCCCTGAGATCTTCTGTCCTCCAGTACATCTGGGAGATTGCTTGTGTCTTCCTTAGTGAAGACAGTGAAGACAGATCCGAAGTAATTTCACCCGTGTCTGCCTTCAAGGGACCCACATTTGAATTTGCTACTCTTTTTCCTTAACATATCTAAAGAAGCTTTTACTGACCTTCTTTATATTCCTGGCCAGCTTCCCTTCTTACCTCATCTTTTCAGCCCGTATTGCCCGTTTTATTTCCTTCTGTTGTCCTATGAAATTTTCCCAATCCTCTGGCTTCTGGCCACTCTTTGCTGTGTTACACATCTTTTCTTATAGTTTTATCCTATCCCTATCTTCTCTTGTCAGCCACGGTTGCCTCCTACTCCCGGATTATGCCCAGAAATCCATGCCATTGCTGTTCCACCGTCATTTCTGCTAGGATCCCTTTCCAGTCTACCTTGGCCAGCTCCCCTCTCATGCCTCCATCATCCCCTTTGTTCAACTGCATCACTGACACTTCTGATTTAACGTTCTCCTTCTCAAATTGCACATTAAAACTAATCATATTATGATCACTACCTCCAAAGGTTCCTTTGCCTTGAGTTCTCTTATCATATCTGGTTCATTGGACAACACTAAATCCAGAATTGCCTTTTCTCTGGTCGGCTCCATTACAAGCCGCTCTAAGAATCCATCTCGGAGGCATTCTACAAACTCTCTTTCTTGGGGTCCTGAACCAACCTGATTTTCCCAGTCTACCTGCATATTGAAATCCCCCATCACCATAGTGGCATTACCTTTGTTATATGCCAGTTTTAACTCCTGCTGCAACTTGCACCCTACATCCGGGCTACTATTTTGGGGGCTGTAGATAACACCAATTAGTGTCTTCTTGCCTTCCTCAACTCAATCCACAGTGACTCTACCTCGCCAGTCCCTATGTCTTCCCTTGCAAGGGACTGAATTCCATCCCTCACCAGCAGAGCTACCCCCCTCCTCTGCCCACCTGCCTGTCCTTTCTTACTATGAAGGTCAACGTGCCATCTGCTTTCTTCACTGTACCTACATGTTTACTTTCAGCGACTGATGTACAAGGACACCCAGGTCTCGTTGCACCCCCCCTTTTCCTAATCTGACACCATTCAAACAATAATCTGCCTTTTCATTCTTGCCTCCAAAGTGGATAACCAAGTCAACCTGCAGCCTCATAGCATCCTTCTCGCACCTCACACTGCCACCCAGTTTTGCTTCATCTGCCATCTTGGAGATGTAGCATTTAATTGCTTTGTCTAAATTATTTATATTATAAATAACTGGGGTCCCAGCACTGAGCCTTGCGGCACCCCACGAGTCACTGCCTGCCATTCTGAAAAGGACTGGTTAATTCCTACTCTTTGCTTCCTGTCTGCCAACCAGTTCTCTATCCATGTAAACACACTACCCCCAACACCATGTGCTCTCATTATGTGCATGAACCTCTTATGTGGGACCTTGTCAAAGGGTTTTTGAAAGTCCAGATACACCACATCCACTGGCTCTCACTTATCCATTCTACTTGTTACAGCTTCAAAATATTCCAAAAGATTTGTCGAGCATGATTTCCCCTTCATAAATCCATGCTGACTTTGCTTTCCAAATACGCTACTATTACATTATTAATAATCGACGCAAGCATCTTCCCCAGATTCCCGTCCTCCAGGCGCGGAATTAAATAGCAAATAACTGAGGGGCAAGAATTCACCCCTGGGAAAAATAACAAGTTACATCTTCCAACTTGAAAACATGTCCAACTGCAATAAGCAGCTTGCAACCCACACTTACACACTCCCTTCAATACTAGGATATCACAGCTGACAACGCTGAAGTGGGCTGGATTTCAAATGATGAGACAGAGTGCATAAAGGAGATTGAGAACCTCATCATCTGGTGCCAAGATAACAATCTCCGTTAATGTCAGAAAAACAAAGGAAATTGCGATTGACTTCAGGGAGTGAAGCAATACACAGACCCCGGTTTACACTGATGGAGCCGAAGTAGAGATGGCCGATAGCTTCAGATTCTGAGGAATAAATATCACAAGTGATTTGTCCAGGACCAGAGACATCGAAACAATGGCCACCAAAGCACACCAATGCCTCTACTTCCTTAGAGCGTTTTGGAATTTTGGCATACCCCAATAAACCTCACCAACTTCTACAGATGCGCTGTACAAAGCATTTTATTGGGTTAGAGCACAGTTTGGTTTTGGGATAGCTCCATGCAAGGCTGCAAGAAATTGCAGAGTTATAACCATATAACAATTACAGCACGGAAACAGGCCCTCTCAGCCCTTCAAAAGTTCCCTTTTGTTGCAGCTGTAGTGTCTCTATAACGGAATTATTGTCAAATAACATTTAAGAATGAACTGGAAAATGTCAGTAATCTGTACCGTATTGAAAATAACATTAACATTTAAACAAAATAATTTCTGATCCTCCTCAATAGGAATGTACTGCTTTTTTGGATGCTATCCCTGCACTCTGCAGTGAGCACATTCATGGCTTGATGTGACAACCATAAAACCATATAACAATTACAGCACGGAAGCAGGCCCTCTCGGCCCTTCCAGTCCGTGCCGACCATTTGTTTTCCCCTAGTCCCATCTACCTGCACTCAGACCATACCCCTCCATTCCCTTCCCGTCCATATACCTATCCACTTTACTTTTAAATGTTAAAATCGATCCTGCCTCCACCACTTCTGCTGGAAGCTCATTCCACACAGCCACCACCCTCTGAGTAAAGAAGATCCCCCTCACATTACCCCTAAACTTCTGTCCCTTAATTCTCATGTCATGCCCTCTTGTTTGAATCTTCCCTACCCTCAATGGGAAAAGCTTATCCACGTCAACTCTGTCTATCCTTTCATCATTTTAAAGACCTCAATCAAGTCCCCCCTTAACCTTCTGCGCTCCAAAGAATAAAAACCTAACTTGTTCAACCTTTCTCTGTAACATAGTTGCTGGAACCCAGGCAACATTCTAGTAAATCTCCTCTGCACTCTCTCTATTTTGTTGACATCCTTCCTATAATTAGGTGACCAAAATTGTACACCATACTCCAGAATTGGTCTTACCAATGCCTCGTACAATTTTAACATGACTTCCCTACTCCTATATTCAATGCTCTGATTTATAAAGGCCAGCACACCAAAGGCTTTCTTTACCACCCTATCTACATGCGATTCCACCTTCATGGAACTATGCACAGTTATTCCTAGATCTCTCTGTTCCACAGCATTCCTCAATTCCCTACCATTTACCATGTACGTCCTATTTTAATTTGTCCTGCCAAGATGTAGCACTTCACACTTATCATCATTAAACTCCATCTGCCATCTTTCAGCCCACTTTTCCAAATGGCCCTTGAACCTTGTCAAAGGCCTTACTGAAATCCATATAGACAACATCCACTGCTTTACCCTCATCAATTTCCCTAGTAACCGCTTCAAAAAATTCAAGAAGGTTTGTCAAACATGACCTTCCAGGCACAAATCCATGTTGACTGTTCCTGATCAGACCCTGTTTGTCCAGATGCTTATATAAAATTATCTCTAAGTATCCTTTCCATTAATTTGCCCACCACTGACGTCAAACTAACAGGTCTATAATTGCTAGGTTTATTCTTTGAACCCCTTTTAAACAATGGAACAACATGCGCAGTATGCCAATCCTCTGGCACTATTCCCGTTTCTAATGACATTTGAAATATTTCTGTCATAGCTCCTGCTATTTCTACACTAACTTCTCTCAATGTCCTAGGGAATATCCTGTCAGGACCTGGAGATATTTTTATATCCACTTTTATATTTTTCAAAAGTGTCAGTACTTCCTCCTCTTTGAATCTCATAGTTTCCATAGCTACTCTATTTTTTTGGGGGGGGGGCATCAGAATAACAAATGACCAGACTCATCCGAGTCACTTCATCATTTCCCCTCTCACATCAGGTAAAAGGGACAGAGGAACGAAAATGCATAACTCCAGATTCAGAGACAGTTTCTTCCCAGCTATTATCAGGCTTCTGAACCGTTCTCTCACCAGGTCGAGTGTGATCCCAACCTATTAGCTACCTCTTTGGAGACCTTTGCCTCGGATCTTTAAGTGGACTTTATTTTGCAATAATCGTTGTACTCTTGATCCTTTAACCTATACTCTGTGCACGATGATTATAATCATGAATAACCTTTTCTTTGACCGGATGGCACACAACAAAAAGACTTTCTCTCTACCTCGATACACGTGATAACAATAAACTAAACTATGATCCCGATACTTGCATTTTACGAGGTTCATTGTCAAATGCCATTCGAAGGTCCATTTAATGCCACAGGTTCCCCTCAATCTGCTCCAAAGAATGGCCCCAACCGGAAATGTAGTCTATCTGTTTCATTCCACCAATGTTGCCAGGCCCGCTGAGTTCATCCAGCACTGTTTTTTGCTTACGATTGCAGCACCTGCAGTTCCCAGTGTTCCCCTCTATGCAGACTGCGTGTTAAATCTTCAACCTACTTGTTACAGCCTCAAAATATTCCAGTGGTGAGTCTCTGGAATTCTCTGCCACAGAAGGCAGTTGAGGCCAGTTCATTGGCTATATTTAAGAGGGAGTTGGATGTGGCCCTTGTGGCTAAAGGGATCAGGGGGTATGGAGAGAAGGCAGGTACAGGATACTGAGTTGAGTGATCAGCCATGATCATATTGAATGGCGGTGCAGGCTCGAAGGGCTGAATGGCCTACTCCTGCACCTATTTTCTATGTTTCTATTAAAATACATTTCAGACGCAATTTGCCGTCATAAAAGCATGTTGACATTGTATGATTACATACTGCTTTCCTAAATAATTTGATATTTTTGCTTTGATTATTGAGCCTATCATCTTGCGAACAATTGATGTTAAACAAAATGGCCTAGTCGTTGATGTTGGACTTCCTGAAATGTAGAAGAGCATTAGGTAAGTCTGTTACAAGCGTTTACATACTAAGGAAGCATGTTGGGAAGAAAGGTAAACATATTGAAGGTAAATTACACCTCATACTGGGTGGGGCAATTATAGATTCAGAAAGTATTTAGATTACAAGGCATAGCTGGCCGGAGTAAATATACGAGTTTGTAAACCAGGATGAGGCCATTCAGAGTGACCAGAAAATAACAGAAGGTAGACAAAAATGCTGGAGAAACTCTGTGGGTGAGGCAACATCTATGGAGCGAAGGAATAGGTGACATTTCGGGTCGAGACCCTTGTTCAGAGGGTGGGGGGAGGCGGGAGGAATCTGGGGGTCCTTGTTCATCAGTCAATGAAAGTAAGCATGTAGGTACAGCAGGCAGTGAAGAATGCGAATGGCATGATGGCCTTTATAACAAGAGGAGTTGAATGCAGGATCAAAGATGTTCTTCTGCAGTTGTATAGGGCCCTAGTGAGACCACATCCGGAGTATTGTGTGCAGTTTTGGTCCTCTAATTTGAGGAAGGACATTCTTGCTATTGAGGGAATGCAAGGTTAATTCCCGGGATGGCTGGACTGTCATATGCTGAGAGAATGGAGCAGTTGGGCTTGTATACTGTGGAGTTTAGAGGATGAGATGGGATCTTATTGAAACATATAAGGTTATTAAGGGTTTGGACATGCTAGAGGCAGGAAACATGTTCCGGATGTTGGGGGAGTCCAGAACCAGAGACCACAGTATAAGAATAAGGGGTAAGCCATTTAGAACGGAGACAAGAAAACACTTTTTCTCACAGAGAGTTGGGAGTCTGTGGAATTCTCTGCCTCAGGTGGAGGCTGGTTCTCTGGATACTTTAAAGAGAGAGCTAGACAGGGCTCTTAATGATAGTGGAGTCAGGGAATATGGGGAGAAGGCAGGAACGGGGTACTGGCTCGAAGGGCCCAATGGCCTTCTCCTATACCTATTGTCTAAAGAGGGAGAAAGCAAGAAATACCTGAAATTGGAGAAGTCAATGTTCATACTGCTGGGGTGTAAACTACCGAAATATGAGGTGCTGCTCCTCCAATTTGCAGTGGGCCTCACTTTGGCAATGGAGTAGGCCCAGGACTAGAAAGGTCGGATTCGGAATGGGAGGGGGAGTTGAAGTGCTGAGTCACCGGAATACCATCAGGTTGGTATTGCGAACTGAGCAGAGGTGTTGGGCGAAGCGATCACCAAGCTCACAGATGTAGAGCAGCTGGCAACTAGAGCAGCAGATGCAATAGATGAGGTTGGAGGAGGTGCAGATGAACCTCTGCCGCACCTGGAAAGACTGCTTAGGTTTAGCAACACCGCAAGCTGGAGGAACAGCACCTCATATTCCGCTTGGGGAGTCTGCATCCTTTGGGCTTGAATATTGAATTTTCTCAATTCTGTTAACCCTTGCTGTCTCCTCCCCTTCCCACCTCTCCCTCAGCCCTCGGGCCCTGGCATTCCCTCTATCTCTATCTCTCTCCCCCACCCCAGTCGCACCAGCTTCTCATTTTCACACCACAAAAAGCTTACAATGGCTTGTTCCCTTTATCACCGATACTTTTTTGCATATCTTTCATTCATTGTTCCTTATCTCTCCACATCACCGTCTATATCTCGTTTCCCTGATCCCTGACCAGTCTGAAGAAGGGTCTCGACCCGAAACGTCGCCTATCTCCTTCGCTCCTTAGATGCTGCTGCACCCGCTGAGTTTCTCCAGCTTTTTGTGTACCCTCAATTCTCCAGCATCTGCAGTTCCTTCTTTAAAACTTAGGTCCTTGGATGGAGTTAAGGGGGAGGTAAAGCGACAAGTGTAGCATTTCCTGCGGTTGCAAGGGAAAGTACCAGGGGAGGGGGTGGTTTGGATGGGAAGGGACAAATTGACCAGGTAGTTACGGAGGGAGCGGTCTCTGTGGTAAGCCGAAAGGGGAGGAGATGGAAAGATGTGGTCAGTGGTGGGATCCCGTTGTAGGTGGAGAAAATGTCGGAGGATTATTTGTTGTATGTGACGGCTGATAGGGTGGAAGGTGAGGACAAGGGGGACTCTGCTCTTGTTACGAGTGAGGGATGGGGAATGAGAGCAGATTCACGGGGTATAGAAGAGACCCTGGTGAGAGCCTCATCTACAGTCGATGTCCTCATTCCCTAAAGGATGAGGACATCTTTGATGCCCTAGTTTAGAACACCTCATCCTGGGTGCAGATACGGCGTAGACAGAGGAATTGGGAATTGGGGACAGAGTCCTTACAGGAAGAAGGGTGGGAAGAAGTGTAGTCCAGATAGCCATGGGAGTCAGTGGGTTTGTAGTAGATGTCAGTCAGTAGTCTGTTAACAGCGATGGAGATAGTGAGGTCTAGAAAAGGTAGGGAGAAGTCGGAAATGGTCCAGGTGAATTTGAGTGCCAGATGGAAGTTAGTGGTGAAATGGATGAAGTGAGTGGGTTCTGCATGGGTGCAGGAGGTAGCACCAATGCAGTCGTCGATGTAGCGGAGGTAGAGTTCGGGGATAGGGCCACGGTAAGCCTCGAACAAGGATTGTTTGACGTACCCTACAAAGAGGCAGGCATAGCTGGGGCCCATGCGCATGCCCATAGCTATGCCTTGGATTTGGAGGAAATGGGAGTAGTCAAGCGAAAAGCTGTTGAGGGTAAAGACCTGCTCCGCTAGGCGAGGGAGGGTATCGGTAGACGGGGATTGGTTCAATGGTCGAGGAAGAAACGGAGGGCTTTAAGACCCTCCTGGTGGTGTATGGAGGTGTAGAATGACTGGACATCCATGGTTAAGATGAAGGAATGGGGGCTGGAAAATGGAAGTCATGGAGGAGATGAAGAGCGTGTGCGGTGTCTTGGACATAGGTAGGGAGGGATTGGACCAGAGGGAATAGGATGGAGACGAGGTATGTGGAAATAAGTTTGGTGGGACAGTCACAAGCAGAAACAATGGGTCTGCCAGGACAGTCACGTTTGTGGATTTTGGGGAGAAGGCAAAATCGGGCCGTGTGGGGCTGGGGAACGATGAGGTTGGAGGCTTGGGAGGGCAGGGAGCCAGAAGTGATGAAGCCAGTGATAGTGTTTGAGATAATGGCCTGGTGCTCGTCTGTGAGGTCATGGTCCAAGGATATATCCCGTAGTTCTGCTCTCACTCCCCATCCCCCTTCTCGCCACAAGGGCAGAGACCCCTTATTCTCATCTTCCACACTACCAGCCGTCACATACAACAGACAATCCTCCGATATTTTTCAACGGAATCTCATCACTGGCCACATCTCCCCATCTCCTCCCCTTTCGGTTTTCCGCATAGACTGCTCCCACCGTAACTCCCTGGTCAATTCGTCCCTTCCCACCCAAACCACCCCCTCCCCTGGTACTTTCCCTTGCAACTGCAGGAAATGCTACACTTGTTGCTTTACCTCCCCCCTTGACTCCATCCATGGACCAAAGCAGTCTTTCCAGGTGCATCAGAGATTCACCTGCACCTCCTCCAACCTCATCTATTGCATCCACTGCTCTAGGTATCAGCTGCTCTACATCGGTGAGACCAAGCGTAGGCTTGCCGATGGCTTCGTCCAACACCTCCGATCAGTTCACAACAACCAACCAGTTCTTCCGGTGGCTCAGCACTTCAACTCCCACTCCCATTCCAAATCCAACCTTTCTGTCCTGGGCCTCCTCCATGGCCAGAGTGAATCCCACCGCAAATTGGAGGAGCAGCACCTCAAATTTTGCTTGGGTAGTTTATACCCCAGCGGTAAGAACATTGACATCTCCAATTTCAGGTAGTCCTTGCTTTCTCCATCTTTCCCCTCCCCTTCCCAGCTCTCCCACAGCCCACTGTCTCCGCCTCTACCTTTTTTTCTTCCTCCCACCCCCCCCACCCCCCCACCCTCACATCAGTCTGAAGAAAGGTCTCGACCCGAAACGTCACCTACTCCTTCAATCCATAGATGCTGCCTCACCCGCTGAGTTTCTCCAGTCTACCTTGGATTTTCCCAGCATCTGCAGTTCTTTCTTAAACAGGAAATAACAGAAGGCCTTAATTGTATCTATTTGGCAGAGAAGGTTATAAATTAGTCTGGAGAAAAACAAGGATGCAAGACTGCAATTAATTAATATTAATTAATTAATACACCTATTAATTATCCCAACAATGTGAAATGGGCATATAACTATTCTGTCGAGTGTGTTTTGAAAGTGTGCAAGCGATGTGAATCATTGAAACGCTTTGGGTTGTCTCAGAATGTTATCCACCACATCCTGAATATAACGACGTGTTTGAGAAACTCACCACCGCTGTAGGAGATATTCTTTGTGACTGCATCGTACTGAACTGTAATTATACAGAACGGTGCAGCACAAGTATGGACCCTTCGGCCCACAATATTTTGCATGAAAACATTTGAGTGTCGGTTCAAGTAATCTATTCCTCTCCTTACCTTGTGCTCTTGATCACTGAAATATCCCTCGTATGCTAGAATGAAAACGCCATTCTCCCATCACCCACATGACGGAGGTGAGTCGCTCCGTTCAGCGGTTTGCTGTCACACCATGTGCCGGATCTACTTACACACTGCATGGAGGGGGACCCGGCTGCTGTCCTCGGTTTGCCTAGACAATGATCCCCAGGTTGACGCTGTTATCTCCTGCTCGCTGCCTTATTCCCTGTGGCATCTAAACAATGCGGTAAGTTCCAATTCTTCCTCTCCCACTGTTCAATCCCACGGGTGCACGCTCTTTTTGATTCTAGATGGACACAATATCGCTACTTGTTGATAGAATACACCATTGCTGCATTAAACTCGACTTATTCTTGCACTTTAGCTTTAGGTTTCGAGTTCAGAATTCATAGACACAACATGGAAACAGTCCCTTCGGACCACCGAGTGCGCTCATAACATCAATCGATCACTAGTTCTATGTCATCAGGCGTTCTATATATTAGGGGCAAATTTACACAGGTCAACTAACGTACATGGCTACATGTCTTTGGGAAGAAATGCACGCCATCATGAGAAAAACGTGTAAACTCCACACAGACGGTACCCTTGGTTCGAATTGCATGCGAGGCTCAGGTGCAGTGAGGCAGCGGTTCAACAGCTGCACTATTGCATTGACACGTATTATTGTCACATGTACTGAGAAACAGTGAACATTTCCTGCTATCCAATCAAATCAGGTAATATCCTTATAGCTATAAAAGTGTGTGTGTGCGCGTGTGCTTGCGTGAGATTGGATAGCAGAAGAACTTTGCAAAATCTGAAGGGCATCTCCCTGTCAAGGATGGTGTGCATGCTGGTAAGAGAATGGCATTGAAGAGCTTTAAGATAGGGACATGGATATGCAGGGAATCGGGGAATATTGATTTGAAAGATACACAATAGAAACACGGTATTCAGTTTACCGACTACACGGAGACGATCGATCACCCAATCACACCAGTTCTACATTATTCCTGCAAACTTCACGTGAGCAGATTACTTTAACCTGGCATCATGTTCGACACATAGGCCGAATGGCCTGCTCTTGTATTATTTCAGATTGACTTCTCCAACTTCATTCGATATTTCTTATCCCCTTTCCATCTTTCATTATCCTGATGCATAACCTATTCCCTATCCACAAATTTCCCCCAACCCTTCCACCCAAATACCTCCACTGGCTTTACATTTCAATTCATTCAAACATCTTGTCGCCTTACGAGACCTTTGACTCATTTTCTCTTTAGTCTCATTTTAGTCCAGGTTTGTCGCTCTTTCATCTCTAACCACCTGCAATCAACACCCCCCCCTCCCTCATCCATATCCACCTTTCCCGTACCAGGCTCCCACCACTTTTTCCGCTTTCTCTTCCCAACTACAATTAATCCTTTTGGGTTCAGGCCTCTTTTGACCATCCTAATTCCTTCATTCTCTCTTTTCCCCATTTAACATCAAATGATTCACTGAGAATAGCTTCCTGTCCCTGACAAATGTTTACTTATTTTCCCTAAGCAGACCTTCAACATCCTTTGTTCACGAAGGCTTACAAAACGTAACTTCTTTGCTTGTTCCGCTAACTGCCATGCTGAGTATGAACAGTTCTCTCACTTTAAAAAACCTCTAATCATCACATGTTGGTCCCCCTCTAGTAGCTGCTCTCAAGTACTGCTTTATACGCATTAATTGACCCTAATACAAACAGATTTGCCCTACAATTCCTGTTCTCCCTCCGGATCAGGTCTGTCGCCCTTCCGTTGATCCCCTATTCCCGCTCCCCGTGCGTGCTGCAGGTCAGGGAATCTGATCCGGTCACATTGTTGGGACATTTATACCTGACGTAATTCCGGAACACACTGTCGTCTGTCCTCGTTGTCGAGGTCACTTGATCTCCTTGGTCCGCTCCATCAGCCGTGGTGGTGAATGCCGTTCGCACGCCCCGCTGCTCTGTAACAAACAGATTAAAAGCCAGTATTAGACAACAATTCCAAGGAGCAGGGCAACACTTTTGGCTGATGACATCTCACGTTGTGAACCGATTGGCTAACAGTTTCCCGTATGTTTAAGTTTCATCCCAATAACTGACAGTGATTTTTGAGGAATAAAAGTTACAAATGGATACCTCAGGATTTGGAACGTCTTGGGATGAGATACACAAATGCTACTTCCCCGTCCCCCACAATCCTGTCAGTCCCCAGTCCTGTAGTCAGATACAAGTCCCACTGACTTTAGAGTAGCGACACACCTCGGTTGGGCCCACCGAGCCCGCGCCAATACGCAATCGCCCCTACACTAACACTCTCCTACACATGGGACAATTTTATAACTTATCAAAGACAATTACCCGACACATTTGCACGTCTTTGGAGTATGGAAGGAAACCGGAGCACTCCGGGTAAATACACACAGTCACAGGGAAAACATGCAAACTCCACACAGACAGCACCTGAGGTCAGGATCCAACATGGATCTCTGACATTGTAAGGCAGCAACTCTAACACTGTGCCATTGTCGCCACTGGCTACAGCAAACCCTCAAGGGCCTGTCCCACTTGGGCGTCATTTGCGCATCACGCAGGTGTCGCACGATGATTTTGTGAATCCCAAAACCCTGGGGCGCCGCACGCGACTGCACTTCATTGGCTACGCCACCACGTGCCATGCGCACGTAATGCACGCCATGCACGCATCATGTGTGCGTCACGACGCGTAAATGATGTCGCGTAAATGATGTCGCGCAAATGACGCCTAAGTGGGACAGGCCCTTCAGTGCATCATATCCACCGTTGGTATGGTGGCATTTGCTCTCTTTCTGCTCTCTCTGCTGACGTGCGATCACCAGAGTGGAATAGAAATGTGTGAAACTCCTTGCACTTGATGCAGGTTGTTGCCATGATCATGCAGGAGGTCATAGAAACATAGAAAATAGGTGCAGGAGGAGGCCATTCGGCCCTTCGAGCCAGCACCGCCATTCATTGTGATCATGGCTGTCAATAACCCGTGCCTGCCTTCTCCTCATATCCCTTTACTCCACTAGCCCCTAGAGCTCTATCCAACTCTCTTAAATCCATCCAGTGATTTGGCCTCCACTGACCTCTGTGGCAGGGAATTCCACAAATTCACAACTCTCTGGGTAAAAAAGTTTTTTCGCACCTCAGTCTTAAATGTCCTCCCCTTTATTCTAAGACTGTGGCCCCTGGTTCTGCACTCACCCAACATCGGGAACATTTTTCCTGCATCGTGCTTGTCCAGTCCTTTTATAATTGTATATGTTTCGAGACTGTTTCCCCCACTCCCCACTCACTCTTCCTCACCCCCTCCACTCCAACCTCTCCCTCCCCGGATGGGGTTGAGTTGGATCAGCCATGACCATGAGTGAATGGCAGAGTAGAGTTGGCTTAATCCTGCTCCTCGTGATGAACTGACGGACATCCCCTTTCTGCCCCGAGCTGTATAGGGGGCTTGCATGCAAGGTCACTGGGTCATAGGGTTTGACGCACGGAGCCGTTCAATCCATCTGGAGGACATCCGTAACTTCCGGTATATGTTATTAATACAAGAAACGCGTACTTTCCTACCTGTTAAAAACCACCAAAATGTTGAATTTTTGCGCCGTAAAAAAATGTGGAAGTCGGGGTAAGCGTGAAAGACATGTACCCAACTTCAGAAGTCCAAAAATGAAGCGAAATGAAGGTAAAGAGAAGCGAGAGCTAAAGGGACAACAACAGCCAAAGTGCTTGGCGAACATTGGCCATGCAGATATCGGAATTGAAAATATTGGGAATTATCACGTTTGCTCACTGCATTTCATCAACAGTAAGGCATTATTTGTGTTTTTTCTTGATTTCTTTGGTATCTTAAAAGTCTCAGAAGTGATAAATCTGGCTGTAAATTTTGCTTCGTAGGCGTTTTCTTTTTGTATGTAAAAACCCACTTGAGAACCATGGGCGATTTTACAATTTTACAGCCAGATTTATCAGTTCTGAAAGTTTTTAGATGCCATTGGACTCAAGAAAAAACAAATAATGCCTTAGTTGATGAAATGCAGCGAGCAAACGGCCAATGTTCGGCAAGCTCTCTCTGGCTGTTGTTGTCCCTTCAGCTCTCGCTTCTATCTACCGTCATTTCTCCTCACTTTTGGAAATCTGATGTAGGCTAAATGTCCCTCACGCTTATCCCGATTTCCATATACTTATTTACAGCGCAGAAATTGACCATTTCGGCGGGTTTTAAAGGGCCCGCTACGCTGGAAACAATGTTAAGTGCCTACCTGCAGTTCATCACTTGTACTCCACTTGGCATAGCCTAGCACCAGTACGGGTCATGGGTCGTGACCCGACAGCGGGGCTGATGAGCTCGGACCCCGGCGACAAACGGCGCCGCTCTCTCACCGGGATGCGCGCGCACGCGCAGGATTGTTCTCGTCAGTCCGGGGAGCGACCGAGGGGCGGGGCTTGTGGGGGCTACGCCCTCCCCCGCGGGTCTGCAAATGCTATTGGCTGCGACGAGAGACGGACAGCGCCCTAGGCCAATGGGGACACAGTGGCGGGAGTGTCAGTGGGCGGGCGCTTCATAAGACACGCCTCGACGGGTCCGCCTTCGCCATTGGCCGCGGCTATTGACGGACAGCGCCGGCCGCCAATGGGAACAGACGGTCCTGCGCTGTCGGTTTGGGGGGGGTTCAGGTGACCGTTGCCTGCGCGTGCGCGGCCACTAAACCGTCACTGGACCGCGCGCGAGCCGGGCCGCTCCTGCGTGACGTGCACGCGCAAGGACGCGCACCCGGGGTTGACGTGCCGGTGGGAGGGCGATGACGACATGGCCCGGTGAATGACAGCCAATGGGGGCGGGCCCTTGGCTCCAGCGCTCTTCCCCAGCTCAGCTCAGCTCAGCCGGTGCCAGCGCCCCCCCCCCCACCCCCCGGCCGCCTCAGTGCTGCAGGTTCGATTCCCAGCCCCGACCGCAGGAAGACAGCACATCCAGTGCAACATATGAATAAAGATAATTTTTAATTAAAGGAAACTGAAATTAATCTTATGCTCGACCTCATTAAAACCCCGGATGAAAACAAATCTTGGTCTTTCTCCCCTTCTCCCCATTCGCAACAAGGACAGATTCCCCCCTGGTCATAGAGTGATACAGTCTGGCAACAGGCCCCTCAGCCAAAATCGCCCACACAAATCGCCCAACAATGTCCTAGCTGCACGAGTCCCACTTGCCCGCGCTTGGTCCATATCCCTCCAAACCTGTCCTATCCATGTACCTCACCGTCTACCCCATGAGCCGTCGCGTACAGCACATAATCCTCCAACACTTTCGCCACCTCCAACGGGATCCCACTCCTGGCCATATCTTCCCATCTCCACCCCTTTCTGCTTTCTGCAGAGACCGTTCCTCTGCAACTCCCTGGTCAACTTGTCCCTTCCCACCCAAACCACCCCTCGCCAAGTACTTTCCTGGTACGCAGGAGATGCAACACCTGTCCCTTTAACTCCCCCCTTGACTCTATCCAAGGACCCCAACAGTCTTTTCAGGTAAGGCAGACGTTCACGTGCACCTCCTCCAACCTCAGATACTGCATCCGCTATTCCATGTTTCAACTTCTGTACATCGTGAGATCAAGCGCAGGCTCGGCGATCGTTTTAGCTGAACACCTCCGCTCAATCCGCCTAAACCTACCTAATCTCCCGGTTGCTCAGCACTTTAACTCCCCCTCACATTCCCAATCTGACCTTTCTGTCCTGCACTTTCTCCATTGTCAAAGTGAGGCTCAGTGCAAATTGCAGGAATAGCACCTCATTTTTTTGTCTGGGTAGCTATGAACTTTTACTTCTCTAACTTCAAAAAGCCATTGCTTTCCCTCTCTCCACATCCCCTCCCGCTTGCCAGTTCTCCCACCAGTCTTTCTGCTTCAGACTACATTCTTTCTCTATCCTGCACACTCCCCTGACATCAGTCTGAAGAAGGGTCTCAATAGACAATAGGTGCAGGAGTAGGCCATTTGGTCCTTTGAGCCAGCACCACCATTCAATGTGATCATGGCTGATCATCCTCAATCAGTACGCCGTTCTCCCCATATCCCCTGACTCTGCTATCTTTAAGAGCCCTATCTAGCTCTGTCTTGAAAGTATCCAAAGAACAGGCCTCCAGCACCCTCTGAGGCAGAGTATTCCACAGACTCACAACTCTTTTGAATATATATTTTTATTAGAGTATTTAGACAGTGATTTAGCAAACATATGTTATGATAGCAATATTTCATGTTCAACGACATACATTATTAATATTGTCAGGTGTATCATTTTGACTCTAATATTTTTTTTTATAAAGAGAGAACAGTAAGAAAAATAAAATAAAAATCAACATCAAAAAAGAAAATCATAAAGAATGGAATAATTTACTATTAATACATCATAGGAGATAAGATCAAGGAATATAAAATATAACTTTTCATCTATTCCTAAGTCCAAGTTTCAGTTAGGGTTCCCTGCCAAACTATTCTACCCTTTTAAGTAATTAATGAAAGAAGACCATATTCTAACAAAAACTTCTTGTTTGTCCATTAAGGCAAATCTGATTCTTTCCAGATGTAGAGTCTCCGACATTTCCGTAATCCACATTTTAGTTGTGGGGGATATAGGGCCCTTCCAAAATTTTAATATTAGTTTCTTCCCAATTATTATACTTTAATCTAGGAGATTTCTTTGACTTCTTGTAAGAGTTAAACTTTGTTCTGATGTTCCAAGTATTATTAATTTTGGGTCCGGATACAGTTTAGTATTAATAACTTCAGAAGTTATTCTAAAAATCTCAGTCCAGAAATTCTTAATTTTTATACAATTTGCAAAGGTATGTGTTAAATTAGCCTCTGGATGTTGACATTTATCGCAGGTAGACGATATCTGTGGAAAGATTCTATTTAATTTAACTTTGGAGTAATGTAATCTATGTAAAACTTTAAATTGTATTAGAGCATGTCTGGAGTTTAGCAAGCATAGAATCAAATACACAGGACTAGATGTTAAGAAGTCCCTTGTGCCAGTAGGTGGGGAGCATTTCACGACATTCATTGATTGCTGAGAGTGGTCGACACTCAACATCAGGGGGGGGGGGGTACGTATACGTATATCTTGGCCTGGGTAACCTTCAGGACAGCTGGGCACAGGACACATCATCAGTAGTGTACCCTTGCATCACTGGGTGTTTCGGCCTTTTATCACTATACACCCTCCACAAGGGCGGCCCGCTGTAGGATGATCAGCCCTCAGCGTGTGTCCCGTGTCAAACTGCCTCAAAGATTCACCATGACGCAGATGTATGTAATGTAAGCTTTTGTCCCATATATCTTTCGTTATGGATTGATTTATTTCATTTTCCCATGTATGTCTATATGATTCCGTCGATGGTATCTCGCTATCTAAAAGGGTATTGTAAATATAAGTTGTTAATTTTTCTGTTTTAGGATGCTTATTCAGACATTCATCAAAGATTTCTGGTTCCCTATTCCTATAATCTTGTGTATTTGACCTAACATAATCTCTGAGCTGTAGATATCGAAAAACATTATTTGAGTGTAATCCATAAATCTGTTGCAGTTCCTGAAATGAGAGATAAGTGCCTTTCTTATAAAGGTGTTCCACCCTATTGATTCCATAGTTTTTCCATTGTATAAAGCCTTTATCCAGCATGGAAGGTTTGAATAAGGGATTGTTTACAATAGGGAGACAGAGTGGTATATTATCCAGTTTTAAAGCCTTTTTAAGTTGTTTCCAGATTTGTGTACCACTATATATTATAGGGTTTTCCCCATAAGTTCTTTTGTGCAATTTTGTCGGTGCAAATATAATCGAACCGATTTCAAAAGGTAGACAATCCTCCTTTTCCATCCTTAACCATTCTGGTTGTTGATCCATTTCTTCCAGCCAAAAATTCATGTTTTTAATATAAACTGCCCAAAAATAAAACAAACAATTTGGTAGAGCTAAACCTCCATTAATCTTTGATTTACATAAATGTTTTTTATTTATTCTATAATTCTTGTAGTCCCAGATGAAACTTGTAACAGTAGAGTCTACTTTAAAAAAAAAAAAATTTTGGGAATATATATTGGGATTGACTGAAATAGGTACAATAATTGCGGCAGAAAAATCATTTTTATAACATTAATTCTACCGAACATTGAAATAGGAAGTGTTTCCCAGTATTGAATATTCTTATATAGTTTATTCATTAAAGATGGGAAATTTGATTTAAATAAAGAACTATACCCCTTAGTTACATAAATATCTAGATAATTAAATTTTTCTTCAACTATTTTAAAAGGTGATTGTTGTAATATATGTAAATTGTGATCCATTATTGACATGATTTCACTTTTATTCCAATTAATTCTATATCCTGAGAAATGACCGAATTGAGTTATTAGATTTAATAAATTTGTACATCATCTGCATATAGAGAAATTTTATTCATTGTATCTTTAGTATTGTATCCATGTATTTCTGGATTGGATCTGACATTTTCTGCAAGTGGTTCAATTGCTAAAGCGAATAATAATGGAGATAATGAACATCCTTGTCTACAACCTCTTGAAAGATTAAATTTAGTTGATAGCATTTGATTTGTTAGTATTCTAGCTGTTGGGTTAGAATATAATAATTTAACCCATGCACAGTACTTCTCTCCCAATTGAAATTTTTCCATCACTGAAAATAAATATGGCCATTATACTTGATCGAAGGCTTTTTCAGCATCTAGTGATATAATTGCTAGGTCTGCATTAGCAATTCTGTTTGAGTATATAATATTAAACCATCGTCTAAGATTATAAAATGAATGACGTTTTGGGATAAAACCTGTTTGATCAGGGTGTATTAATTTGTTAATTACTAAGCTCAATCTATTAGATAGGATTTTAGTTAATATTTTCTGATCAGTATTTAATAGAGCTATTGCTCTATATGAGGCCGGGTCTTCTAGATCCTTATCAATTTTAGGTATAAGTATTATTGTAGATTCATTTAAATTTTCCGGGAGTTGCTGTTGAGTATAAACTTGTTTATACAGTGTTTGTAAGCGTGGAGAAATCAGATCATAAAATTTTTTATAGAATTCAGAACTTAGGCCATCAGGGCCGGCGTCCTTTCCATTTTTTAAAGATCTAATTGACTCTTCAATATCTTTGGTCGTTATTTCAGCTCCTAATAATTCCTGTTCTTGCAGATCTAAGCCTTTAAGGTTACATTTCTGTAAAAATGCTTCCATTCCTATTGATTGTTGTGTCACTTTAGTTGAGTAAAGATCTTGATAGTATTGTAAAAATCTGTCATTAATATCTTTGGGGAGTGTTAGTATTTTTCCCTTTTCTGATCTAATCTTATGAATCATTTTTTCTCCATCCAGTTTTCGAAGCTGGCGTGCCAATAATTTATGTGGTTTATCACCAAATTCAAAATTTAATTGTTTTGTATGTTGATAAAGTTTTATTATTTGGTCAGAGTATATTTTATTTAACTTATATTTCAGTGCAGCTATTTTATTATGTTTTACCAATGAAGGTGCACTTGCATTTTCTATGTCTAATTGTCTTATTGCCATTTCCAATGTCTGTTGTTTAGCTCTATTCTCTTTATTAAGAAAATGCCTGAGAGGAGATTAATAACCCTCGTGTAAATGCTTTGAATGTTTCCTAGAGAAGGGAAGCAGAGATTTCGGGTTGGTCATTGACCTCGAAGAACATATTAATCTGTTTTACAAGATATTCACAACATACCTGTTCTTTTAAGATTTGAGGATTAAGTCTCCATTGTGTCTGTTTCTTGTCCATTCCGTTTAGTTTAATCATAAACATTAATGGGGCATGATCCAAAATTATAATATTATGATATTGTGATTTATAAGTAAATGGAATTAGTTTAGAGTCTACTAAGAAATAATCTATCCTTGAATATGTTTTATGCACAGATGAGTAAAATGAGTATTCTCTTCCGGATGGGTTTTCAATTCTCCAGATATCCTTAATATTGGTATTGTTTATATATGAGTTTAAAAATTCACTTGACAGAGATTTTGACTTTCTTTGAGTTGATGATCTATCTAAATATAAATCCAGTGTACAATTTAAATCTCCACCAATTATTAAATTATTTTGTGTGCATTCCGGAATAATATTCAGTATTCTCTTGAACTATCAAAATTGGGTCCATATATATTAAGGAGAGTCACTTTTTTTGAATATAATTCACCTACCACTATGATATATCTACCATCAGTATCTTCTGTAGTTGATATATGTTTAAAAAGTATACCTTTACGGATTAGAATTTCAACCCCTCTAGATTTATGTGTGAATGAGGAATGATACGTTTGGGCAATCCATTTTGTTTTCAATCTGTATTGCGCTTCCTTTTTAAGGTGAGTCTCTTGGAGGAAAATTATGTCTGTTTTGAGCGATTTTAGGTGAGTTAATACTTTGCCTCTCTTAATGGGTTCATTAATTCCCTTAACATTCCAACTGCAAAATGTAATTCCTTCACCCCCAGTGTTCACTTTTACGTCTTGCATCATGATTAGGGTGGTCTATAATGGAGTAGATGATTCAGCACATTAAACCATACCTTACACCTGGATCTCAGATAGATGAATTTTAGATCCTGTAGGTTTTCTTCTCGGTCATATCTCCTTAAATAACAATTAAAATTCCATTCTAAATAAAGATTATACTGATTATAACATACTACAAAATAGAAAAGATAAGTGATTATTATATTAGTGAAGTGTGAAAGAAAAAAAAAACTACATCTATGGTTAGTGTAGTTAGTGATAGCCACCCTAATGTGGCTAGGCATCTAAAGGCTTCCGTAGCTTTTGGTAAAAAAAAATGTTACTAGCTCCGTTCTTTCCTTGAAGGAAAAATTTCAAATTCAGTAAAGAAAAACATTATGCGGGGGGGCGGGGGGGAGGGGGGGGGGGGGGTAATGGATATATTCCAATAATGGAATAATTATTAATCTCAAAGTAAATAAAATATTAGTTTCATACAACTAAAGTATTAGTCCATGATTAGTCTAAATAGTATCAAATATCTAGGATTAAACCTTCATCTTCTATTTTAATCATCTTATGGTTCATCCTTTTAACTAATTCTGAATTAATCCAATTAACTATAATTGATATTGATTAATTATTATGATTAATAATGGTTAGTAATAGTTAGTACAATAATATAAAATATTATATAAAGACGATCAATTTAATTCTAAATTCATAACAGTCCTTAAGTATAGTAATTTAAAGTTCAGTTTCTTCTCAGTAAAATACTAAAATACACGTATATTTAGTATTAAGTATTAATCCTCATTGTCCTCTTTTTCACTCTCGTCCTCGCTAATTTAAATCTTTTCAGTGGCCTCAATCTTCTTTGCAAATTTAAAAGCCTCTGTGTGGTTAGTAAAGAAGTATCCTTTGTGGTCGTAGGTGATTCTCAATGTTGCAGGGTACATCAGTCCATATCTCAGGTTATTTATGTTCTTAAGTATTCTTCTTGTGTCTGTAAACAATGCTCTTTTCTTGGCAACCTCCGCCGGGTAGTCTCGAAATATGCTGATCTTGTCTCCTTCAAAATCAAGATTTCTGCTGCGAACAATTTTCTTCATCATGTCATCCAAGACATGGTCATATTGCACCTTCACTATCAGTTGTCTTGGAGGGGCATCCACACCTGGATGGCGTCTCAGTACTCTGTGTGCCCGAGCAAGTAAAGGTGCTTGATCCAGATTTAAAACTTTCTTCAGTAGATCTGCAGCAAATTCACGGGGGTCACAGTTCCCCTCTCTTCCTTCCTGGACACCAATAATTCTTAGATTCTGGAATCTCTGTCATCCCTCCAAGTCAATGCATTTTTCGGTTATTTTGTGAGGGATAAAGTGATTAAACCCCACTATAGTAAGGAGCTTTAAAGAGGATTCAAACTGATAGGGGCCAGGGAGAGGGTTCTGACACAGCTGTGTATAAAAGTTACCAGACCCATCCTTGAGTAAGAAGTGATAGCATTGTATAGCGGTAAAAGGGAGTGATGTAGATAGATCCCTATCAGTACAATGGAGTGATAGATGGGACCCTTGTCACTATAGCTTAGCTTTAGTGCTGATATAGGAGAACTGAGAGGGTTCACTTGGAGGTGAGTAAAACTAGGATAGGTCATGAGCAACTGAGCATGCTTAATAAAATAAATGAATATTACAACACACCCCTGGTCAAGAAACTGCTCATTACCATGAACATGCGATGTATTATGTGGGAGGTACTGGGGGATGTACCTACAGATTGTGCACCTCAGACCCTGATTGGAGAAGGGTCCGGAGGGGAGGTTGGATGTAGAATTGTGTGTATAAAGGGGGATGACTTCTCTGACTTCGGTGTGTCTCAACTTGGAGAGGCACCCGGTTCTGCAGACTCGAAAATAAAGAATCTTGCTACCACGATTTGGTCTTTGAGCAGTGATTGTGAGCACAAAGCGTATCTCACATTTTATGCAATAAGTCCGATAAACGCTTGTTCTCGGAGAGAAGGTTGCTTGTAGTTTCAGAGCATGTTTCAGCGATTCCATCTAGTTCGATTATGAAATGTTGTTGTTGTTCTAGTGCCTGAGAGATTGGTTCCAGCTTCGAATTAAATACTGATTCCATCAGATTCAGTTTAACATTTACCTCATCAATCTTTTTATTTAGATTTTCTTCCATGATCATCTTCCAGGAGTCCAATTGTTTCTGTACGATAGCAGCAATATCTTTCTTAATTTCTTCTTTAATTTCTTCTTTAATTTCTTTTTTAAAAGTTTTCAACTCATCTTTAAAATCATTTTTGAGTTTTTTAAATTCTGCCATTATTTTTGAAATTTCTGAGGCACGGAAACTTCTTAGTTCTTCCACATCTGACTTTTTTTCTCTTGAGATCTCTTCTTGGGATGCTGTTAAACCTGAGGCCGTGGCTTCTGTTGGGCCTACTTCCCTGGCCCTACCGATTTTTTTCGATTTGGGGGGAGGGGTACGTTGTGGAAACATACTGTTGGTTTCGTCGCACGCCTGATGACGTCACAGGCTTGCTGCAGTCAGTCGGTTGCGATGTTGAGCAGGTAAGTCCCGATTTTTTCCCCCGTTTTTTTCTTCAATTTTTCGGAGCTAAATGGCACGAGTCTGCCTACTCCATAGCGCCACCGGAAGTCACAGACTCACAACTCTGTGTGAAAAAGTGTTTCCTCATCTTCATTCTAAATGGCTTATTCCTTATTTTTAGACTATGGCCCCAGTTCAGAACTGCCCCAACATCAGGAACATGTTTCCTGCCTGTAGCATGTCCAACCCCTTAACAATCTTATATGTTTCATTAAGATCCCCTCTCATCCTTCTAAATTCCAGAGTATACAAGCCCAGCCGCTCCATTCTCTCAACATTTGACAGTCCTGCCATCCCGGGAATTAACCTTGTAAACCTATACTGCACGCCCTACAGCAGAGGTTGCCAGGAAACGGAAAGCATTTAACAAAACTAAAAGTTCATGAGGGGTGTGGAAAATCTGAGATATGGCTTGAATTATCCAGCTACTTTAAGAGTCACCTTTAACAACACGGAACATTTCTTTGCCAGCACTGGACTTTGCCCAACAGATCAAGACCTGAGAAATATCTACCACTGAATATACTGACTCTCACTACTTTTAGAGACTTTATAACTTCCTCAACACCCTAAAAGACTTCACAAGATAATGTTGGACTGGACGGATTGGACAATGTCGAATGGAATCGAGAGAAAGAAGTGGATCGGAAGACCTCATCCGGATACTAATATTTAGTATAATCACACTACTAATATAAATAAATAACTAACAAATATTAAAACCACAACGCGGTATTATTATCAGTATTATTCTTATTAATTAAGATTGTCCACTATTACTAATCACTACTATTAATAATTAACAACTAATGCTTATTTATGTAGGAATGAATAGAGTTAAATATAGGGATGGATTTCAATTGGAGATCTTTCTTTATAACAGCAATTTTTACCTTGAACTTTTGTTTTTCTTTTTGTTTTATGGGATTTTTTATCTTTTTTTTTTATAGCTTTTTTATTTTTCATTTTTAACATTATCTAGATTTTTAAATTAATTTTAGATATAGACACTCCTATATCTTTAATCAGTATAATTTGATAAATGTCTCTTTTTTTTTCCCCTGTTTTGTCCCTTTTCAATCAATCTTTTTCTTTTCCCTTTTTCCCTTTTTTCTTTTACCCTTTCTTTTTTTTCCCTTAATGTTATACCCCCAGTAAAATATTATTATGGAATAATAATTTCTTAAACCTGGGAGCTGGTTAAGTTAATAACATCAACGACGGAAGTCGGTAGATGGTTAGCCATGCTAGTATGGCTAGCACTAACTGCAACTACTCTAGATGTAGTTTTTTCTATCTTTAAGCACAATACTAACCTCTTAATCTATCCTTTACTTTTCTTTTATATAATCTATTGTGTTTTTCAGTTTGAATGGAGTTATACATTGGACCAATGGAGATATATTTGTGAGGGACCTAAACGAGACTTAAAATTCATCTATTCGATGTTCGGGTGTAAGGTTGGGTCTGTCAGGCTGATCCATAGACTCTATTGTAGACCTCCATAAACATAAGATGCAAGACTCAAAAATGAATATGGGGAATGAGGGATTAACGTTTTGTAGTTGGAATGTCAAAGGTATTAATGAACCGATAAAGAGAGGAAAAGTATTGGCACATTTAAAGGCAACTAAAGCTGATGTAATTTATATTCAAGAAACTCACTTAAAAAAAGACACCGAGCATAGGTTGAAAGCTAAATGGATAGATAAAATGTATCACTGTTCTTTCACGCGTAAATCAAGAGGCGTAGCAATATTATTTTGTAAAGGTACTTTATTTAAGCATACATCAACCATAACTGATAAAGATGGCAGATACATTATTGTGATAGGAGAATTAAACACAGAAAAAATGATTCTTGTTAATATATATGGACCAAATTGTTTTTTAAGAAAGTACTTAACAATATTCCGGAACTAACCCAATATAATTTAATAATTGGAGGAGATTTTAATTGTACACTAGACTCCTATTTAGACAGATCTACAAGGCAAAGAAAAACTAAATCACACTCCAGTGATTTATTAAACGCATATATGCAAACGACTAACATTAAAGATGTTTGGAGAATAGAAAACCCTACTGGACGAGAATACTCCTTTTACTCGCCAGTACATAAAACCTATTCAAGAATAGATTATTTTTTGGTGGAAAACTTATTTCACTTACTTACGAATCCAAATATCACAATATTATAATTTCAGATCATGCGCCATTAACATTTAAGATCAAAATAAATGGTAAAACAGAAAAATCAGGGCAGTGGAGATTTAACCCACAAATTTAAAAAAATAAAACCACTCAGGAATATATCACAACACAAATTAAGATTTTTTTTGAAATAAATGATTAACCAGAAATATCTTGCTCCTTATTATGGGAAACATTTAAAGCATATCTCCGGGCAATTATGATCTCTTCACAAGCATTTTATAATAAAAAGAATCGGAAGGAACAACAAGATTTGGAAAGGGAGATTAAACAATTAGACATACAGAATGCAACAAACCCAGATATAATATTACACAATAAAATTGCAGCATTGAAATACAAATTAAATAAAATATATACGGATCAAGTTGTAAAACTTTATCAACATACTAAACAAATACAGTTTGAATTTGGAGATAAACCTCAAAAATTATTGGCCCGCCAATTAAGGAAAATGGAAGCTGAAAAAATAATCCATAGGATTAAATCACATAACGGCGAATTGCTAATACAACCCAAAGATATTAATGAAAGATTTATGCAATATTATAAAAACGTATACACTGTTAAAACAATAGAAAATAATACAGAAATAGAAGCATTTCTTAAAAAATGTAACCTGAAAGGGTTGGATTTACAAAATAGAGAATTATTAAATGCTGATATCTCAACAAAAGAAATCCAAGAATCTATTAGATCATTAAAAAATGGTAAATCACCGGGACCAGATGGTATTGGTTCGGAATTTTATAAAATATTTCATGATCACATGGTCCCACGTTTGAAATCATTATATGAACAGATACATACACAGTAGAAATTACCAGAAACGCTGAATGAATCTATTATAACACTTATACCTAAAATAAATAAAGACTTGGATGAACCAGGATCATTTAGAGCAATAGCTCTTTTAAATACTGATCAAAAGATATTAACAAAAATATTAGCACAAAGGCTAAGTTCAGTTGTCAACGAATTAATTCATCCCGATCAAACAGGATTTATACCAAAACAATATTCCTCATATAATCTAAGACGGTTATTCAACATTTTACTTCGAAGTCACGTGAATGACTACGTGAATAGAAGCCCATACAGCCATTGGTGCGTCATGACGTCAGACGCTGGTGCAGTCGGCCGGTTGGAGCAGCAGCGCTCCTCCGAGCGGTAAGTTTAAACCGAGGGTTTACATGAAAAGCTGGAGAATTCAGCGGGTGCAGCAGCATCTAAGGAGCGAAGGAGATGGGCACCATTTCGGGTCGAGACCCTTCTTCAGACTTCACCCTCGATTCTCCAGCATCTGCAGTTCTTCGTTAACAAGTTTAAACGGAGATAAGTTTTTAAAAATTTTTTACCACAGGTCATTTTCTGCGATGGTTTGGAGTTCTTGTAGATAGGTTGCAGAAAGTGAAGAAGGTGTTGGCGAGGCGCTCCGGGGGTAGAAAGGAAAGTGGCCAGGAGAGTGTTGAGGATGGAGGCCCGTCTGGTACACCTGGTCCGGTGCTGGCTACACAGCCAGTGGTTGCGGACCCACTGCCGGGGGGCAGTGGAGGCTTGCCAGTAGGGGGAAGGCCACTGGCAAGTCTCTGTGGCCCGTAGATGAGTTGGGCCTGGAGGTTATACCCTCCATAGGAGAGTCCGTTTGCTCACGGCTCTCCCACATCGAGATTCTATTACAAAAGAATGCTCGACAGGGACCAGCTCCGTGAGGAGGAGTGGTGCCCAAACCAGGCTGATGGAGAGCTTGTACTAGCAGCACCTGTTTCAGGGCTGCAGAACTATCCTGCCTGTGAGGAGGATGTTCTATCAGTGCAGTTTGCTGACACTGATTCTATGCTGGGGGAGAGCAGTAAAGGAGTTTGGTTGGAGGTAATCCCGAACATTGCTGGGAAGTTTGCTGAGCGTAGAGAGGCAGGAAAGGTGATGGATGTAGAATTGGCCGAAGCAATTCAGTATATGCTCTCCCACCAGTTACAGGAGCTAGCTATGGATGAAGTAGCAAAAAACTATAAAGCTCCTGTTAATTGTGATCTCCTAAAGGTACCGGTGGTTAATCACCAAATTTGGTCATAGATGGGTTTGCCTGCTAGGGCCCAGGAGATGAAGTTTAAAAAAGTGCTTAAACTGTTGTCAGCAGGTATTACAGCTGTGGTGAAAGTTATTGATACAAGCGATATGATTGAAGCACACCAGGATGAACAGGGATTCCTTTGTAATGCATTTTGAAATTAATAATATCGGGAGGGCCGCTATTAGGCCAGTGCTAATCCGAATTTGGCGAGTTTGTGCAAACTGACCAGTGTACCACCACGAAATCTGTTGTTTGGTGGTAACCTTGCAAAAAGGGTCAAAGACTGTCATGAGGTTGTTAAAACCATGGCCCTCATTAAGCCAGCTGGCAAGCAAGGCAAAAAAGGTTCTCTACAAGAAGTTGAGGACAACAAGCTCCGCAAGGAAAGATGCAGGTAAGGAATATAACATTCACAGACGATGAATTAACTGATGTTCCTGTTCAAATTGAGGAAGGTTAAAATTGTTTCTCAAACAATGGCAGAGTTGACATCAGATTTGTTCATACTTAGTGTATTGAAGGGGTGAAAAATTGAATTTTACTCTAAGGACAGTCTACCTAATCAACATTTTCCTAGTCGTAAACTTATTTTTTCTCAGATGAGGAAAATGTGCTTATTCAAGCAGAGATTCAGTCGTTACATAAGAAAGGGGTAATTGAGCCTTCTGTCTATCAAAGTCAACAATTTCTGTCAAGTATATTTCCCAGATCTAAAAAGACTGAGGGATGTAGAATTATTCTGGATTTATCGAATTTGAACAAATTTGTTTGTTATAGGTATTTCAAAATGGAGACCTTTACCACGGGCAAACATCTAGTGTCCAAAGGGTATTATATGGCAACCATCGATTTAAAGAATGCGTATTACGCAGTGTCTATTCATGGTGATGATAGAAGATATTTGAAATTTATTTGGATGACTGAGCTGTGGCAATTCAGGGCATTGCCGAATGGATTAACTTCAGCTCCTAGATTATTTACTAAATTGGTAAAACCTGTGTTAGCATTACTTAGCGCTCAGGGGCATGTGGTAATGGTCTATTTAGATGATATTCTGATTGTTGGAAAGACTCATGCTGAAACTCAATCATCAGTTTCAGTTGTTAAAATCACTTTTGAACAAATGGGATTTGTTATTCACCCAGATAAATCTAAATTATCACCAGTCCAAATTGTTGATTATCTGGAATTTACCATTAATTCCAATCACATGTTGGTAACTTTGCCCAGGGATAAATTGAATCAGTTAATTGAGGATTGTGTTAATCTCGTTGGAGAACAACGGCCTTCGATTAGACAAGTAGCCAGTTTAATTGGGAAGTTGTTGCAGCCTTTCCAGCTGTGCAGTATGGTCCCCTGCATTGTCAACAATTGCAACGATCAAAGGAACAGGCACTGAGAATACAAAGGGGCCATTTTTTGATAGGCCTATGCAGTTGTCAGCTGGGGCGATTGTTGACATACAATGGTGGATAGTACATGTTTCAAAAAGTTTAAGGAAGGTTTTGGTGGAATCACCATCACTGATATTACAGACTGATGTAAGTGCACTGGGTTGGGGTGCAACAGATATGTCTTCTGGTTGTGGAGGCAGATGGAATGTGGATGAGACATCGCTTCCTCAATTAAGAGGGATTAATTATTTAGAGTTGTTGGGCACCTGGTAAGCTCATTGTTCTACAAGGAGGGATCTGCATGTGCAGGTCAGATTGACAACACCACAGCAGTGGCATATGTAAACCATATGGGTGGAGTTAAGTCACAGTCTTGTGATAGACTGGCTAACCAGATTTGGAGCTGGTGTATTGACCAAAATATCTGGATTTCAGCACTTTATTTGCCAGGAAGAGGTCACGTCAGTTTAATGACAACATTGAATGGATGTTAAATCAGGATGTATTTAACCAAATAATTGATCAGTATGGATTACCAGATATTGACTTGTTTGCATTTCGATTAAATCATCAGTTACCTAGATGGGGAGGAATGTTTGTGTATGTATTTCCTCCATTCTGTCTCATCAGCAGATGTTGCAAAAGATCAAGGAGGACTCCGCTTCAGGGGTATTGGTAGTGGCAGATTGGCCTACACAAGCATGGTTCCCGTTGTATTACAAATGGCTAGGGAGCCTTACATGCTTATGCCCAAGAATAAAAATCTACTGGTAAATCCAGTCACTGGGGATCAACATTCTTTAACAGATCATATTGATCTGTTAATTTGCAGATTTTAAGGAGGCCATACCTGGGGAGAGGACTGTCTCATCGGACTGTGGATGTTCTCACGTCGGCCTGCATGGATAGTACACAGTAGCAATATATCACCTATATAAGGAAGTGGGAGCAATTCTGCATACACACTGCAGGGATCATGGACGTTTTGGAGTTAGTCAACTCTTTATTTTGACCAAAAAAAAAAAAAAAAAAAAAATTAAGTTACAGTGCGATTAATTCAGCCAGAAGTGCTCTGTCTTCTTACTTACCTATGAATGCAAAATTGCATACAGTAGGGACACATTTGTTAGTTTCACGATTCATGAAACTAATCCTCCTAAACCCAGGTATGCCGGTATTTGGAATGTGAGTGAGGTTTTTATGGTTCTTTGCCAGTGAGCTTCGGTTACAAGCCTATCAGTAGCCAAAATATCTATGAAGTTGGTCATGCTTAAGGCGTTGGTTTCAGCTCAACGTGTACAAATGTTGCAAAAGCTACGGCTAGATAGAATGCACATGTCGGCTGATGCCATTATATAATATGTCTATGATTTGCTTAAACATAATAGAAGAAGCATGACAGGATGTAAGATTGTGTTTTCAGCATACCCCACAGATGATCGCTTGTGTGTAGTCTCACGTTTATCTCGTTACATTGAGATTACTAAACCTCTGAGAGGAACAGAATTGGCTTTGTTTATTAGTCACAAAAAACCACACAGTAAGGTGTCGGTGCAAACAATTTCAAGGTGGCTAAAGCAGGTCCTGGCAAGTGCTGGAATTGATACTGATAAATTCAAATCTCATTCCACCAGGGCGGCATCAACTTCCGCGGCAAGGGCGATGGACTTGCCAATAGACCATATCCTCGCGGCCACAGGATGGTCCAGTGAGCTAACTTTTCAGAGGTTTATCACAAGCCGATTTCAAGGCTCGGGGTGTTTGCTGATTCTGGTTTCAGTACTGTTACACTTTTCCCCTGAGTTAGAGGGGTTTGTTATGATTTGTTTGTAAATAAACTGTTATTTCATTTAACAAATGTATTACTGATGCATGATTGATTGTTAACGACTTTTGAGTCAATCCAGGCAGTGTGAACAGCGGATTTCGGTCTGCGGCGTGGATTCACAGTGCTTTGAAGTCTTCACGTAGTCACTCACGTGACTCCGAAGTAAAATAGTAAGATTAAACGAGAACTTACCAGTTTGAAGTTTGATCTTTATTTTATGAGGAGTCGAGTTGAGGGACTACGTGCCCTCCGCTCCCACCCTCATAGATCTCATCTGGTAGTTCTAGTTTTATCATCTTACCATTATACTTCAGTCATTGTTAGCTGTGAATTCATTCCGCTGCTTTGAAGATTGACGCACCAACGGCTGTACGGGCTTCTATTCACGTAGTCCCTCAACTCGACTCCTCATAAAATAAAGATCAAACTTCAAACTGGTAAGTTCTCGTTTAATCTTACTATTTATCCACATTAAATTGCATCTGCCATGCATCTGCCCACTCATCCAACCTGTCCAAGTCACCATGCATTCTCATTGTATCCTCCTCACAGTTTACACTGCCACCCAGCTTTGTGTCATCTGCAAATTTGCTAATGTTACTTTGAATCCCTTCATCTAAATCATTGATGTGTATTCTAAATAGCTGTGGTTCCAGCACCGAGCCTTGCGGTACCCCACTAATCACTGCCTGCCATTCTGAAAGGTGACAAGTTAATCCCTAGTCTTTGTTTCCTGTCTGCCAAACAGTTTTCTATCCATATCAGCACTCTACCCCCAATACTATGTGCCTTAATTTTGCCCAAATATTTCCTATGTGGGCGCTTATCAAATGCATTTTGAAAGTCCAGGTACACTACATCCACTGGCTCTCCCTTGCCCATATTCCTAGTTACATCCTCAAAAAATTCCAGAAGATTAGTCAAGCATGTTTTCTCAGTCAAAAATCTATGCTGACTCAGACTGATCCTGTTACTGTTGTCCAAATGTGCCGCTATTTCATTTTGTATGATTGACTCCAGCATCTTCCCCACCACCGATGTCTATTTCCGCCTTTCTCAGAATGTGGGATAAGATTAGCTGCCCTCCAATCCACAGGAACTGATCCTGAGTCTATAAACATTGGAAAATGATCACCAATCCATCCACGATTTCTAGAGCCACTTCCTTAATACCCTGGGATGCAGACCATCAGGCCCTGGGGATTTATCAGCCATCAGTCTCATCAGTCTACCCAACACCATTTCCTGCCTGATGTGAATTTCCTTCAGTTCCTTTGTCACCCCAGATATTCTGGCCACTACTATATCAGGAAGATTGTTTTTATCCTCCTAAGTGAAGACAGATCCAAAGTACCTGTTCAACTCATCTGCCATTTCCTTGTTCCCGAAAATAAATTCACCTTTTTCAGTCTTCAAGGGTCCAACTTTGGTCTTAACTATTTTCTTTCCTCTTCACATACCTAAAGAAGCTTTTACTATCCTCCTTTATATTCTTGGCTGGCTTACCTTCGTGCCCTTATCTTTTCTCCCCGTATTGTCTTTTTAGTTATCTTCTGTTGCTCTTTATACATTACACAATCCTCTTGCTTCCCGCTCATCTTTGCTACGTTGTACTCTTTTATTTTTATACTGTCCCTCACGTCCCTTGTAAGCCACGGTCGCCCCTTACTCCCCTTGGAATCTTTCTTCCTCTTTGGAATGAATGTCATGCTTGTCAGTCCCACCATCCCGGGAATTAACCTGGTGAACCTTGGCTGCACTCCCTCAATAGCATGTATGTCCTTCCTCAAATGAGATCTATGGACTTGTCGACCCATTCTTTAATTGTAACTCGAATACCGGCAATAACTCAGGAAAACCTACAGTTGCTGGTTTGGCTATTCTGTTACGTCGTTGGAGATATTGGAGAGATCACTGTTGGAGGAGAGCCTGAGGGAGAGAGGGAGGGGGGAAGAGAGGTGGGGGGAAGAGAGGTGGGGGGGGGAGAGAGAGAGAGTGTGGGGAAGAGGGGGAGAGAGAGGGTGGGGGGAGAGAGAGGGTGGGGAGAGAGAGGGGGTGAGAGAGAGAGAGAGGGGGGAGAGGGGAAGAGAGAAAGTGAGAGGGGGGAGAGGGAAAGGGGGGAGAGGGAAAGGGGGAGAGGGAAAGGGGGAGAGGGAAAGGGGGAGAGGGAAAGGGGGGGAGAGAGAGAGGGGGGAAGAGAGAGAGGGGGAAGAGGGAGAGTGTGGACTGAGAGTAAGAGAGAGAGAGGGGGGGAGAGAGAGAGAGAAGAGAAAGGGAGCAGGAGAGGGAGAGAGTGAGAGAGAAAAGAGATAGGGAGGGGGGAGAGAGAGAGGGTAAGAGAGAGCGCGAGAGAGGGGAAGACGGAGAGACAGAGAGGGAGAAAGAGAGAGAGGTGAAGTGAGAAAACAGGAGGGGAGAGATAATATAATAATAATAACTTTATTACAGACTCAAGGTCCAGACAAGGGGCAACATTACATTAAAAAATGCATTGCATATCAAATATCATAAATTTATATAAAATCATGGTAAATCACATAAAAACATTCATAATTTATATATTAAAAAATAAAATCCACAATACTTAAGTTAAAAATCCAGAGTAAAAAATGATCAATGTCGTACAATGAGACAACGATACCAGTGTCTCCACAACTGGGATTTGTAGGGAGTAGTGCTAACCCTAATGTTTGTCAAGGCCACAATAAGCACATTTATCCTGCAAATGAATTTATCCATGTGGTGTCTTAGGATAGCTTCTAAAGTACTGACTCCTGCAGCCACAAACATATTACTGGCTCTACGCCATCTTTGTTGCCTTAGCAGTGTTCTCATGGCATCGTTATATGCAACCTTTAGTCTCTGCATACTTGTCTTTAAATAGTTCGACCACAGGTGCGCAGTGAAGAGGGGTGTGCAGTATGCTCTAAATAGCGACATCTTCACCACATCTGCACACGCACTAAATTTACACAAGAGGATATTCGCCTGTATATACAGCATGCGTCGTTGCCTATAAATATCCTCATCATCTGTCATTTGTTCTGTAATAATATGCCCTAGATATTTTATCTTATTACAGACACTAAGATTGTTGTCAGTCAATTTAAAATCAGGATATTTTAGGCTTTTATCCTCTTTGGTTCTACAGACCATAACAACACTCTTACTAGCATTATATTTAATGTCATGTTCCAAACCATATACGGAACATGCAGTAATGCCTGTGCTTCCCCATGGAAGGTTGGTTAAGAAGGTTCAATCTTTGGGTGTTAATGGCGGAGTAGCAAGATGGATTCAACAGTGGCTGAATGGGAGATGTCAGAGAGTAATGGTGGATGGCTGTTTGTCAGGTTGGAAGCTGGTGACCAGTGGGGTGCCTCAGGGATCTGTGTTGGGTCCACTGTTGTTTGTCATGTACATCAATGATCTGGATGATGGGGTGGAAAATTGGATAAGTAAGTATGCAGATGATACTAAGATAAGGTGGTGTTGTGGATAATGAAGTAGATTTTCAAAGTCTACAGAGAGATTTGGGCCATTTGGAAAAGTGGGCTGAAAGATGGCAGATGGAGTTTAATGCTGATAAGTGTGAAGTGCTACATCTTGGCAGGACAAATCAAAATAGGACGTACATGGTAAATGGTAGGGAATTGAGGAATGCTGTGGAACAGAGGGATCTAGGAATAACTGTGCGTAGTTCCCTGAAGGTGGAATCGCATGTAGATAGGGTGGTAAAGAAAGCCTTTGGTGTGCTGGCCTTTATAAATCAGAGCATTGAATATAGGAGTAGGGAAGTAATGTTAAAATTGTACAAGGCATTGGTAAGACCAATTCTGGAGTATGGTGTACAATTTTGGTCGCCTAGTTATAGGAAGGATGTCAACAAAATAGAGAGAGTACAGAAGAGATTTACTAGAATGTTGCCAGGGTTCCAACAACTATGTTACAGAGAAAGGTTGAACAAGTTAGGTCTTTATTCTTTGGAGCGCAGAAGGTTAAGGGGGGACTTGATTGAGGTCTTTAAAATGATGAAAGGGATAGACAGAGTTGACGTGGATACGTTTTTCCCATTGAGGGTAGGGAAGTTTCAAACAAGAGGGCATGACATGAGAATTAAGGGACAGAGGTTTCGGGGTAACGTGAAGGGGAACTTCTTTACTCAGAGGGTGGTGGCTGTGTGGAATCAGCTTCCAGCAGAAGTGGTGGAGGCAGGATCGATTTTAACATTTAAGAGTAAAGTGGATAGGTATATGGACGTGAAGGGAATGGAGGGGTATGGTCTGAGTGCAGGTAGATGGGACTAGGGGAAAACAAATGGTCGGCACGGACTGGAAGGGCCGAGAGGGCCTGTTTCCGTGCTGTAATTGTTATATGGTTATATGGTTATATGGTAAGGAGCTGCTGGAGACTCGCGCTAGATGGACTAAAGACCACAAGATCATCTGCATACATAATATGGTTCACTAAAATATTACCAATCACGCACCCAGTGTTACAGGCTTTCAATTGTTTAGACAGATCTTCTTAAATATATAGATTAAAAAGGACTGGGGACAAAATTCCCCCTTGTCTAACACCATTGCTAACTCCAAATGGGGCTGAGACCCTATTGCCCCATTTTATTTGCATAGTCTGATGGGCATACCAGTAGGCCAGTATTCTCACAGTGTATTTAGTCACCCCTCTTTGACGCAGTTTACCAAACAGCTTTCTGTGATTAACAAGGTCATAGGCTTTGGAAGCATCAATAAAGCACATAAGGATTGAAGAGTTTTTGCCTCTATATTTGTTTACAATCTCCTTTAGGTCATATATGCATAAGTCAGTGCCATGTTGCTGGGAGGGAGAGGGAAAGGGATGAGAGAAATGAATAGGAGAAAGAAGGGGAGGAGAGCAGCATTATTTTCTAGAGTGTAGATTTAGAGCGCGCAGCACAGTGTAGAGAGAAGTGGGAAGAGAAAGGGGGAGGGAGTAGGGGGACTGAGAGAGAGTGTGAAGAGAGAGTGGGAAAGAGGAACAGACAGAGAGAGGGAGGGGAGAGAGGGGACATTTAACACAATCATGCTTTACTTTGCTTTTTTTAATGCATTTCGTCATCTAATTGCTGATTTTTGGCCTACAAAGCTTCACTCTAAAACATTTAGATCCAAGCTTAAATACACAAATATGTTATATCTGTCGCTGATCACCCAGAAAAATATCTCGCAATATTGCTCTTTGGTTCAGAGGTTTGGTATGTAGGTGTCGACGCAGTGTTTTTAGATCCCAGGCCTGTGTTCCGGGCTTTGCACAAAGTTCTGGGCTTTTGGGTCAGCCTCAAGGCTGTTTTATGGACCAGGCCTGTTTTGTGGGCTCAGGTCCTGTATTTTAGGCCCCAGGTCTTTGTTGTGGGCATTGGCCTAAGTTCTGGAAATTCCGAGCCTGTGTTTGACAGGGCAGTATTATAGGCTCCAGGCCTGTGTTTTATGCCTTGGCCTAACCTGTGGGCTTTGGTCTACGTTATGGGCCTCGGAGCCTGTCAAGTAAAGGCCTGCTGGAATCAGGTTCCTGTTGCTAGAGAAGGCCTAGGCTGTTGTCAAGGAAGACCTATTGCCAATGGACTTCCATTACAAAGTAAGTTCTACTGGTATCAGACTCCCGTTGCTAAGAAACTCACACAGAAGCGCTCGCTCACTCCAGCACCAATAAATGAATCTTTTCACCACTGCTTCTCACAATGAATGCTTCTTGTAGTTTTGGGGAGCAGATAAGCACACCACACTTCCCAAGTATTGCTCCACACGCACACCAACATCTTTTGTACAGCAGCTCTAACATGATGCATGTCCCAACTAACTCTTGTAAATGCTCTGACTGATGATGAAGGTGAGCAAGTTTGACAAACTGCTGCTTCTTCATCACCCCATCGATCTGGCTATCTGTCTATCTGTGTGTTAACACTTTCAGAGTATTATGCACTCTCCCCTTCTCTCTCTCTCAGTAAGTTTGGAGACAGCAGCAGCAGCAGCAAAATTGGTGATGTACAGGACTTTAAAAGCAAGTGACTGACTTACTCTCTGAAATTGCAGCCGGTTCCAGATTAACTGGAAATGTGCGACAAGCAATAATGGCAGATTGAATTTAACTTGGACAAGAGCAAGATGGCAAGTTATATCAGTGCAGCAGCAGCAGGACTTACACTGTAAATGTCAGCAGAGCCCCAGAGAATGTTGTAGGAGGACACAGAGACCACCGAATAGTACGAGTGCATGATTGTCTGAAAGCGATAAACAGGGTGATGAAGAAGCAGTTTGTAAAGCTTGTCTTCATCAGTTAGAGCATTGAGTACAAGACTTGGGACAAGACCTGTACAAAAAATATCACTACATTAAAAAAATACAAATAAAGGTTGAGGGGGAGAGAGAGAGAGAGATGGGAGGGAGGGAGGAATAGAGAGGAGAGAGAGAGAGGGGGGGGGGTGAAAGAGTGAGAGAAGGAGAGAGAATGATTGCATACAAAAATTACATTAAAAGCAGAGTAAATTTCCTCTCACTCTCTAGGTGTGGAGGAGGGAGATGGGGAGGGGTGGGGGAGGAAGATGCCCCCTCCCGAACTACCCTCACTCCCACCCTCTCTACCCCCTTCCTCTCTATCCTTCCTCCCCACCTCTCTACACCCTTCGCTCTCTAACCCCATCCCTTTCTATTCCCCTCCATCTAACCCTCTCCCTCTACCCCCCTTCCTCTCTCTACCCCCTCCCTCTCTAGGGATTGAAGAGGGAGGGTGAAGAGGAGGAGGGGAGTGCTGGGGATGAGGAGAAATGAGCCGCGCCTGCGCAGTTGGGGGCTATGTGTGAGTGGTGCAATATTGCTTTGGGGGAGCGACTTACGTTGGGGGAAATGGTGTGTGGTGGAATCTTGCATTGTGGGAGCAGACCCAACAGGTCAGCACTTAGCCTGCACAGTAATGCCTCCATTTTCTGTGTCACAGCCAGAACCAGTCAGCCGCGTCTGCGCAGTTGGGAGCTATGGGTGAGTGGTGGAATATTGCATTCTGGGACCAGTTAAAAGATTCTATCAGCAAAGATCAGGAATGTTCATAATTGAACTCTGAAATGGCTTCAAATAGCGAGGATTTGTGAAGAATAACCTGAAACTAAATGTAATTAGAAAAAGGTGACAGTGTTCACTAGGATTTGACCACAATTGAATCAATGGATCTTACTTTGTACAGCTAATCCATTATTTGTCAGTCATACCTTGCACTACAAATCGTCAGTCTGTTCTTATATATAAGAGTGGATATGTTGCTATACAAACTCCTCAGAGGAAAGACCCTTGTAGGAAAGGAAACATTTCCTAATCTAATCAAATCCATTTAAACAAATAGAATACAACAGCAGCCAAACTATATTGCCAAGTGCAGGAACTATCTTTGAAGTAGTGGGGAGGTGTCCGACTGCCCGACGGCTACAGATATACATGGAGGCGAGAATAATTTCTTATAATTTCTGGAGATGGTTGGCATTTTCTGTCATTATTGATGGCACAACATGAATTCTGAAGAATTCCGAAGAACACAGTCAGGTCAGGAAAAACTTGCTTTATTTATTACGAAAGGCACAAATGCGTCAAGACTTTCTTTAAAAATAAAACACTTTAAAATGCCTTTACTTTTTGGGCCAGTGAAAGCCAGCTAATACTGTGAGCAGTCTGTTGTGTGCAGCTTGGCTCACTTTTGCATTTTCACTTGGGTACAGTATGAATGAGAAGATGCTGGTACTGTTGCTTGTCTGCTCCTCGACAGGGCCAAGGAGGGCTTATATTAGTAACACTTCTCCATCCGTATCCAACTTGAATTCTACCAGCACTTTGGAGAGGATATGGCCAGGCGACGTGTCGGGTCTGGAACCTTCTTTGGACTAATGGAGTCGGGGGGGGGGGGGGGTGGGGGAGGGGGCGGGAAGCTGGAAAAAAGAGTTGGGGTTGGGGCAGACTCCATGACTTCATTTGGAGGAGGGGAGTGTCTCCTCAAATTGGAGAATTCAGTGTTCATTTCATTGGGCTGTAAGTTATGAGGTGCTGTTCCTCCAGTTTACGTGTCACCTCACTCTGGCAATGGAGGAGGCCCAGGACAGAAAGATCAGTGTGGGAGTGGGAAGGGGAGATAAAATGGTTGGCAACCTGGATATCCAGAAGGCCTTGGCAGATCCAGAGAAAGTGTAGGGTGAAATGCACGCCTAGTCTAGATACAAGGAACTGCAGAAGCTGGTTAGCAAAAAGAGACACAATCTCCTGGAGTAACTTGCACCTCTGGAGAGCACGGAAAGGCAACATTCTAGGTCAGGACCCTTCTTCAGACTGCTTGGTGTGGGGGGGGTGGGGGTGGAGAAAGTTGGAAAGGAGAGGTGGGAGTGGTCTCCTTAGATTTCCATCTACAGATGTGGCCTGACCCAATGAGTTCCTCCACCGCTTTAGAGGGAATGGACAGATGACGTTTTGAGTCGGGACCCTTCTTCAGACTGATTGTACAGGGTAAAGAGTTATAGGTTGGGGGGAGGAAGCTGGAAAAGAGAGATGGGGGCTGGACAAAGCCTGGCAAGTGATAGGTGGATACAAAATGCTGGACTAACTCAGCGGGACAGGCAGCATCTCTAGAGAGAAGGAATGGGTGATTTCAGGTTGAGACCTTTCTTCAGAAGTAATAGGTGGATATAGGTGAGGGAGACACAAGAAACTGCAGATGTTGGAATCTTGCATTGTACACAATTTAGTTAGATGCGCAGAATCTCTTGCCTAGAGTAAGGGAATCGAGGACCAGAGGACATGGGTTCAAGGTGAAGGTGAAAAGATTTGGGACTCTCCTAGTGGCAGCATGCTGTAAAGGTTGCAAATTCATTTGCTCCCTTAACTTTTAACCATATAGCCATATAACCATATAGCAATTACAGCACGGAAACAGGCCCTCTCGGCCCTTCCAGTCCGTGCTGACCATTTGTTTTCCCCTAGTCCCATCTACCTGCACTCGGACCATACCCCTCCATTCCCTTCATGTCCATATACCTATCCACTTTACTCTTAAATGTTAAAATCGATCCTGCCTCCACCACTTCTGCTGGAAGCTGATTCCACACAGCCACCACCCTCTGAGTAAAAAAGTTCCCCCTCACGTTACCCCGAAACCTCTGTCCCTTAATTCTCATGTCATGCCCTCTTGTTTCAATCTTCCCTACCCTCAATGGGAAAAACGTATCCACGTCAACTCTGTCTATCCCTTTCATCATTTTAAAGACCTCAATCAAGTCCCCCCTTAACCTTCTGCGCTCCAAAGAATAAAGACCTAACTTGTTCAACCTTTCTCTGTAACATAGCTGCTGGAACCCTGGCAACATTCTAGTAAATCTCCTCTGTACTCTCTCTATTTTGTTGACATCCTTCCTATAACTAGGCGACCAAAATTGTACACCATACTCCAGAATTGGTCTTACCAATGCCTTGTACAATTTTAACATTACTTCCCTACTCCTATATTCAATGCTCTGATTTATAAAGGCCAGCACACCAAAGGCTTTCTTTACCACCCTATCAACATGCAATTCCACCTTCAGGGAACTATGCACAGTTATTCCTAGATCCCTCTGTTCCACAGCATTCCTCAATTCCCTACCATTTACCATGTACGTCCTATTTTGATTTGTCCTGCCAAGATGTAGCACTTCACACTTATCAGCATTAAACTCCATCTGCCATCTTTCAGCCCACTTTTCCAAATGGCCCAAATCTCTCTGTAGACTTTGAAAATCTACTTCATTATCCACAGCACCACCTATCTTAGTATCATCTGCATACTTACTTATCCAATTTTCCACTCCATCATCCAGATCATTGATGTACATGACAAACAACAGTGGACCCAACACAGATCCCTGAGGCACCCCACTTTTAACTTCTACTCACCACTCTTTCAATGTTACTCATGACTATTTGATTTCAAGACACCGTCTAACTTTTCATAAAGTGTTGAGAACACTTTTACACGCCTTAATCGTGAAAAGGATGGAGACAAGAAGAAAGGGAGGCTCCTCAAGGAAGGAACAGGCGAAAGGCACAACCACAGCTGCAGTTTCTGATTCCAGTATCATAGAAGCAATATCGAAAATGAACGATGAATTGAAAAATGAGCTGAGAAATGAAATGAAAATAAGATTTGGCAGTTTGGAAGAAATGGTGAAAGGAGTTTCAACAAAATTGAAGGAAGTCCAAGGAAGACTCTTTGTTATAAGATGAACTTTGTGAACAAAAGGATGAAATTGAAATCTTGCGAACCCTGGGACAGGAGAGAGATTTGAAGATTGAAGAACTGGAATGGAGAAGGAACGAAAACACTCGAGCACTTCAGCAATTCAAGACTAAAAATATGCACCTAGAAAACAGAAGCTGTCGTTTGAATTTACGAATTTTTGCTTTGCCGGGAAGTCAAGAAGGAGATAACATTATAAAATATGCTTCTAAAATGATAAAGGAAACTTTTAACATTGAGCACAATGAAAACCTTCCGTTTTTGGATAACGCTCACAGGATTGGGAAGAAACCCGGTAATAAACCGAGACATTTGATCATTCGTTTTCATTTTTGGCAAATGAAGGAGAATATTCTCCAGTCAGCAAAAACGTTGTGTGTGGTTGAATATGAAGGACGCAAGTTTTGGTGTGTCCCTGATTATAGTTACGAGCTTTTGGAAATAAGAAAGTCCTTTTATAATGTAATATCTGATCTGTATAAGAAAAAGCTACGGCCAGTTTTATTATACCCAGCTAGATTGCATATTCGACTTTTCAACGGTAATTTTCAATTATTTAACAATCCTCAAGACGCTTCTAGCTTTCTGGAGAGCTACAAGAAGGAAGGCGACCAATCGATAGCTGATTAAGTTATAACTGGAGATTTACTGTTCCTATTTTGACAATATTTTGTTTAGTATATATATTCTTTTAAGAACTTCTTTGTTAATTTCATGTTCCCCTGTCATTAGACAAACTAAGAGAACGCTGTTCTTGTTTTTCATACCCTGACCTTGGATAATAATATGTAGCTTTCGCTCGTTAACTTCATGTCAGTCTGTATTTTTTTTTCTTCTCTCTCAAAGAGATAATGGGGAATGTGTTTTGACTAGGAGTGGTTACATTTTTTTTTATCTCAATGCCGAGCACTGTTACTAGGGAAGATGGGTTCAGGGATGGGATTAGGTAACTTGCTGACTGCTTACAGGGTTGGGGGGGGGGAGGGGTCCTTGGTTCCCTATTTAGTGTTTTCCATTTGTGCACTGTTTGAACTACAAAAATGTCTGAAATGTCGTCACTTCTGGCTCCGCCCTAGACTTTTCTTAGACACTATCATGAACGTTTAGGCTTCAAGAAATTAACTCATTACATCCCACATGATATTTACAAGCAATAAGGATAAAGTTATTAATTTTCTTTCATGGAATGTGAATGGCTTGAACCATCCCATTAAGAGGAATTTAAAAAAATAGTTCTTCACAGACTAAATGCTCAGATTATCTTTGCTCAGGAAACTCATGTAAGGCAAGATGACAATTTACGATTTTTAAAGTTTGGGAGGGGACAGCAGTTTCTTTCAAATTCACAGGCCAAGGTGAAAGGAGTCTCTATTTTTATTGACCCCTCAATTCCGTTTGTTCACAATGAAACAATTTCTGATCCATATGGCAGATTTTTGGTGATTACTGGTGTTCTTTACATGCAAAAAGTTACAATGGTGAATGTGTAAATGAACACTTTTTAACAATGGGTGGAGATTTCAACTGTTGTTTGAACAGGTCTTCATCTGATCACGTGCTTCCAAATAAATCAGCTAATTTGATTAATTATTTTTTACTTGACTCTGGGATGTTAGAAGTTTGGAGATTTTTGCACCCAAATGACAAAGAATTTTCATTTTTCTCTCATGTATATCACAGTTATTCTAGGATTGATTATTTTATACTAGATTCTCAGCTAGTTCCATCGGTCACTGCATGTGAGTATGACGCAATCGTTTTTTCTGATCACGTACCTTTGAAACAATCAATCAATCTACCTGATTCCAAGTTTAGTGCTAAACAATGGCAATTTAACACTACTTTGCTTCAAGACTTAAATTTTATTAATTTTATGAAAGATCAGATTGCTTTTTACTTTTTGACAAACTCACCTGAAGAAATATCCAATGGTGTAGTCTGGAATGCTTTTAAGGCATTTATTCGTGGACAAATTATTTCATACTCTGTGGGATTAAATAAACCAAAATCAAAAAGAAATAGGTACATTGGCTGACGAGATTAATGAAAAAGGTAAAAAATATTCAAAAGCTCCTAGTTTAGAGTTCTACAATAATAGAGTTGAATTTGAATTGAGACATGATTTGTTATTAATATCACCGATTGAGAACCAGTTACTTAAAACCAAAAGTCAATTTTAGATACATGGTGAAAAATCTGGTAAATTACTCGCTTATCAATTGAAAGCAGTGTCGGCCAAGCGTCAGATTACTAAAGTGAGAAAATGGGATGGTGTAGTAACTGTAGACCATGACAAAATTAATAAATCCTTTCAAGAGTTTTATACCTCCCTATACCAATCAGATCTTCCTACTGATTCCAATATAATGCATGAGTTTTTAAAGAAACTGTACTTACCAAATTTGTCTCTGTTGTTAGATGAACCCATCACGGAAGAAGAAATATAGAAAGCGATCTTTTCAATGAATTCTGGTAAAGTTCCCGGTTTAGATGGGTTTACAGTAGAATTTTAAAAAGTTTTCAAATTTATTGCCTCCATGGCTACGTAAGGTATTTAAAGAAGCCCTTTTAAGGAATAGATTATCACAATCTTTTTATGAAATCCTCTATTTCTTTAATTCTTAAAAAAGATATAGACCCTACTGAAGTATCATCATATAGACCTATTTCAATGTTAAATGTAGATTTCAAAATTCTTCCAAAATATTAACTATGAGATTGGAAAAGATGTTACCGCAAATTATCTCTGAAGATCAGACCGGTTTTATTAAAAATCGTTACTCATACTTTAATGTAAGGATATTAATAAATAATGTATATATAGCATCTAATAAAACCCTAGAATTTGTCATCTCACTTGATGCCGAGAAAGCATTTGATAGAGTAGTGCGGGATTATTTATTCAATACACTTGAAAAATTTAAGATTGGTCCAAAATTTATTTCTTGGATCAAGCTGATATATCATATACCTCGGGCTTCTGTATTTACTAATAATCAGAGATCCCCTTTTTTCAGGCTCTTTCGAGGTACTAGACAGGGCTGTCCCTTAAGTCCTTTACTATTTGATATTGCTTTGGAACCTTTAGCCACTGCTATTAGGGAATCCCCTAATATTTTTGGTATTGTCCGCGGCAATAAGACACATAAGCTTCTCTTTACGCAGATGATCTGTCATTATTTATTTCTTACCCTGAGAAATCTATTCCGGCAATAGTAGCATTACTTAATCAATTTAGTCGTTTTTCTGGTTATAAACTAAATCTTAGTAAGAGTGAGCTTTTTCCATTAAATAATCTTGTTTTGAATTATGGTCAGTTTCCATTTAGGTGACTAACGAAAGTTTTACTTATTTAGGTATTAAGATCGCCAAGAAACACAAGGATTTATTTAAAGGCAATTTTATGCCTTTAATTGACCATATTAAACATTAATTTACTAAATGGTCACCCATATCCTTATCCCTAATTGGCCGAATCAATGCTATTAAAATGTTCATTTTACCTAAATTCCTGTATTTATTTCAGACGATATCTTAGATTTTACTATTGGGCAGTCAATGTTCGTTATTTAACATTTTGGACAAAAGATTTAGAAGATACTTTCAATATAATTATGGAGAGAGTCAGAGCTGAACCTAGGGTGGAGATTTTTGATTGGAGAAAGGCTAACTTTGAGGAAATGCGTAAGGATTTTAAAGGAGTGAATTGGGACACTTTGTTTCATTGGAAGGATGTAGAAGAGAAATGGACGACATTTAAAGGGGAAATTGTAAGAGTACAGAATCTTTATGTCCCTGTTAGGTTGAAAGGAAATAGTAAAAATTGGAAAGAGCCATGGTTTTCAAGGGAAATTGGACACTTGTTAAGAAAAAAGAGAGATATCTACAATAATTATAGGAGGCATGGAGTAAATGAGGTGCTAGAGGAGTATAAAGAATGTAAAAAGAATCTTAAGAAAAAAATTAGGAAGGCTAAAAGAAGATATGAGGTTGCTTTGGCAAGAAAGGTGAAAGTAAACCCAAAGGGTTTCTACAGCTATACTAATAGCAAAAGGATAACGAGGGATAAAATTGGACCATTAGAGAACCAGAATGGACAGCTATCTGCAGAGCCAAAAGAGATGGGGGAGATATTGAACGATTTATTTTCTTCGGTATTCACCAAGGAGAAGGATATTGAACTCTGTGAGTTAAGGGGAAAAAGTAGAGTTGCTATGGAAACTATGAGATTCAAAGAGGAGGAAGTACTGACACTTTTGAAAAATATAAAAGTGGATAAGTCTCCAGGTCCTGACAGGATATTCCCTAGGACATTGAGGGAAGTTAGTGTAGAAATAGCAGGAGCTATGACACTTAAAAGTAAAGTATATTTCAAATGTCATTAGAAACGGGAATAGTGCCGGAGGATTGGCGTACTGCGCATGTTGTTCCATTGTTTAAAAAGGGTTCAAAGAATAAACCTAGCAATTATAGACCTATTAGTCTATAATAGTCTACATGTCAGTGGTGGGCAAATTAATGGAAAGGATACTTAGAGATAATATCTATAAGCATCTGGATAAACAGGGTCTGATCAGGAACAGTCAACATGGATTTGTGCCTGGAAGGTCATGTTTGACAAACCTTCTTGAATTTTTTGAAGCGGTAACTAGGGAAATTGATGAGGGTAAAGCAGTGGATGTTGTCTATATGGATTTCAGTAAGGCCTTTGACAAGGTTCCCCATGGAAGGTTGGTTAAGAAGGTTCAATCTTTGGGTGTTAATGGCGGAGTAGCAAGATGGATTCAACAGTGGCTGAATGGGAGATGTCAGAGAGTAATGGTGGATGGCTGTTTGTCAGGTTGGAAGCCGGTGACCAGTGGGGTGCCTCAGGGATCTGTGTTGGGTCCACTGTTGTTTGTCATGTACATCAATGATCTGGATGATGGGGTGGAAAATTGGATAAGTAAGTATGCAGATGATACTAAGATAGGTGGTGTTGTGCATAATGAAGTAGATTTTCAAAGTCTACAGAGAGATTTGGGCCATTTGGAAAAGTGGGCTGAAATATGGCAGATGGAGTTTAATGCTGTTAAGTGTGAAGTGCTACATCTTGGCAGGACAAACCAAAATAGGACGTACATGGTAAATGGTAGGGAATTGAGGAATGCTGTGGAACAGAGGGATCTAGGAATAACTGTGCATAGTTCACTGAAGGTGGAATCGCATGTAGATAGGGTGGTAAAGAAAACCTTTGGTGTGCTGGCCTTTATAAATCAGAGCATTGAATATAGGAGTAGGGAAGTAATGTTAAAATTGTACAAGGCATTGGTAAGACCAATTCTGGAGTATGGTGTTCAATTTTGGTCGCCTAATTATAGGAAGGATGTCAACAAAATAGAGAGAGTACAGAGGAGATTTACTAGAATGTTGCCAGGGTTCCAGCAACTATGTTACAGAGAAAGATTGAACAAGTTAGGTCTTTATTCTTTGAAGCGCAGAAGATTAAGTGGGGACTTGATTGAGGTCTTTAAAATGATGAAAGGGATAGACAGAGTTAACGTGGATAAGCTTTTCCCATTGAGGGTAGGGAAGATTCAAACAAGAGGGCATGACATGAGAATTAAGGGACAGAAGTTTAGGGGTAACGTGAGGGGGAACTTCTTTACTCGGAGGGTGGTGGCTGTGTGGAATGAGCTTCCAGCAGAAGTGGTGGAGGCAGGATCGATTTTAACATTTAAAAGTAAAGTGGATAGGTATATGGACGTGAAGGGAATGGAGGGGTATGGTCTGAGTGCAGGTAGATGGGACTAAGGGAAAACAAATGGTCGGCACGGACTGGAAGGGCTGAGAGGGCCTGTTTCCGTGCTGTAATTGTTATATGGTTATATGGTTATACCCCATGCCCAGGATGGATAAACCTTAAACATGATTCCTTACAAGGGCTATCATTGGCCTCTATTCTAGGGGCCTCGTTACCTTTCACAATTATGAGATTGAATAAATATATGACTAACCCAATAATAAAACATACACTCCGAATATGGTTTCAATTTCGTACGTTTTTTGGACTAAATGATTTAATCTTATCGAGTCCTATTTTATCCAATTTTCTCTTCCAACTGATCAAGTCTTTTTGTTATGGAAGAGGAAGGGTTTAGTAGCTTTTCGTGATTTGTTTTTGCAGGGTTTTTTTATGTCTTTCGAACAACTCTCCAATAAATATAACTTACCTAATTCACACTTTTTTAGATATTTACAAATTAGACACTTTTTGAAGGCTACTCTACCCCCTTTTTCCGCTACCACATCAAACCGAAATTTTGGACATTTTTTTACAGCTGAACCTGTATCAGAATGGATTAATAACGACTATTTATGAGTTGATTTTGAAATTACAAATAGATACATTTGATAAAATTAAGAATGACTGGGAAAGAGAACACCAAACTTCTTTATCTATAGATGGGAGAGGATTCTTCAATTGGTCTATACCTCTTCAATGTGTGCAAGACACGCTTTGATATAATTCAAAGTGGTTCACAGAGCTCATATGTGAAAAGATAAGTTGGCTCGTTTTTATGGTCATTTCAACCCTACCTGTGACAGATGTAACTCTGAAGTGGCCTCTCTGACTCGTATGTTTTGGTCCTGCCCTCTTTGGGAAAAGTATTGGAAAGACATTTTTGATACTATTTCTGTAGTCTTAGGTATTGATTTACAACCTCATCCTGTTACTGCAATTTCTGGGCTACCAATGTTAGATTCTATTCATTTGTCCCACTCCGCCCATTGGTTGATTGCTTTTACCACATTAAACGCCAGAAGATCTATTTTACTTCAGAGTCACGTGAGTGACTTCGTGAAGACCCCGCCAGCACGCATGCACGACATATCGTCGCTCGCATTGCAGTCGACAAGCTGGGGGGGAGGGCAGCTACTCTGCCGGCAGCTTAAAAAGAACCATCAGATAAGTTTTTACTAACCTTGAATTGGTTGGTCTCTGTATTTGTTAATCTTTTACAGAGACTTCATGATGGAGAGAACATGGAGCAAAAAGAGGTCTGCTTCCAAGCATGCCATTGAAGACCGCGAGCGAGTTCAGGGGCCAAAATCCCCAGAGCTGGCCGTTGAGTTTTCAGCAGCACCCGTACCTCGGGCCGGGAAGACAGCACGGAAGTCGGGGAGACCTGCTCAGTTGGCAGGACCCGACTCTCCATCGCAACAGTCCAGGAAACTGCAAACTGGCAGTAGGACCGCGCGGGAGCTGAGAAGCCAAGACCCTCCACTGCTTCAGTCCGCACGAACGTGGACTGGCGGTAAAAAATAGTGGAAATCAGGTAGCCCGTTCATGCGGCAGGACAAAATGGATTTTGGTTGTGAGGTGGCTGTGGCCTAATTCTTTGCCTCGCCTTCTCAAAGAGTTTGTTTTCACAAAATGGATTTTGGTTGTGAGGTGGCTGCGGCCCAATTGTTTGCCTCGCCTTTTCCAAGAGTTTGTTTTCACAAAATGGATTTTGGTTGTCAGGTGGCTGCGGCCCAATAGTTTGCCTCGCCTTTTTAAAGAGTTTGTGTTCACAAAATAGATTTTGGTTGTCAGGTGGCTGCGGCCCAATTATTGCCTCGCCTTTTTCAAGAGTTTGTGGTCCCAAAATGGATTTTACTTGTCAGGTGGCTGCGGTGCAATTGTTTGCCTCGCCTTTTTCAAGCGTTTGTGTTCATAAAATGGATTTTGGTTATCAGGCGGCTGCGGCGCAATTGTTAGCTTCGCCTTTTTCAAAAGGTTGTGTTCACAAAATAGAGTTTGGTTGTCTGGTGGCTGCGGCCCAATTGTTCGCCTCGCTTTTTTCAAGAGTTTGTGTTCACAAAATGGAATTTGGTTGTCAAGTGGCTGCAGCCCAAGTGTTTGCCTCGCCTTTTACAAGAGTTTGTGTTCACAAAATGGATTTTGGTTATCAGGTGGCAGCAGCCCAATTGGTAGCCCCGCCTTTTTGAAGAGTTTGTCTTCACAAAATGGATTTTGGTTGTCAGGTGTCTGCGGCCCAATTGTTCGCCTCGCATTTTTGAAGAGATTGTGTTCACAAAATGTATTTTGGTTGTCAGATGGCTGCGGCCCAATTGTTAACCTCGCCTTTTTCTAGTTTGTGTTCACAAAATGGATTTTGGTTGTCAGATGTCTGCGGCCCAATTGTTTGCGTCACCTTGATCAAGACTTTGTGTTCACAAAATGGATTTTGGTTGTGAGGTGGCTGTGGACAAATTGTTTGCCTCGCCTTTTTCAAGAGTTTGTGTTCACAAAATAGATTTTGGTTGTCAGGTGGCTGTGGCCCAGTTGTTCGCCTCGACTTTTTCAAGAGTTTGTGGTCCCAAAATGGATTTTACTTGTCAGGTGGCTGCGGTGCAATTGTTTGCCTCGCCTTTTTCAAGAGTTTGTGTTCACAAAATTGATTTTGGTTATCAGGCGGCTGCGGCGCAATTGTTAGCCTCGCCTTTTTCAAAAGGTTGTGTTCACAAAATAGAGTTTGGTTGTCTGGTGGCTGCGGCCCAATTGTTCGCCTCGCCTTTTTCAAGAGTTTGTGTTCACAAAATGGTATTTGGTTGTCAGGTGGCTGCGGCCCAAGTGTTTGCCTCGCCTTTTACAAGAGTTTGTGTTCACGAAATGGATTTTGGTTGTCAGGTGACAGCAGCCCAATTGGTAGCCCCGCCTTTTTGAAGAATTTGTCTTCACAAAATTGATTTTGGTTGTCAGGTGTCTGCGGCCCAATTGTTCGCCTCGCATTTTTGAAGAGATTGTGTTCACAAAATGTATTTTGGTTGTCAGGTGTCTGCGGCCCAATTGTTAACCTCGCCTTTTTCTAGTTTGTGTTCACAAAATGGATTTTGGTTGTCAGATGTCTGCGGCCCAATTGTTTGCCTCACCTTTATTCTGACTTTGTGTTCACAAAATGGATTTTGGTTCTCAGGTGGCTGCAGACCAATTGTTTGCCTCGCCTTTTTCAAGAGCTTGTGTTCACAAAATGGATTTTGGTTGTGAGGTGGCTGCGGCGCAATTGTTAGCCTCGCATTTCTCAAAAGGTTGTATTCACAAAATGGATTTTGGTTGTCAGGTGGCTGTGGCCCACTTGTTCGCCTCCCCTTTTTCGAGAGTTTGTGTTCACAAAATGGGTTTTGGTTGTCACGTGGCTGCGGCTGAATTGTTCGCCTCTCCTTTTTCAAGAGTTTGTGTACAAAAATGGATTTTGGTTCTCAGGTGGCTGCGGCCCAACTGTTTGCCTCGCCTTTTTCAAGAGTTTGTGTTCACAAAATAGATTTTGGTTGTCAGGTGGCTGTGGCCCAATTGTTCGCCTCGACTTTTTCAAGAGTTTGTGTTCACAAAATGGATTTTGGTTGTCAGGTGGCTGCCGTCCAAATGTTCGCCTCGCCTTTTTCACCAGTTTGTCATCACAAAATGGATTTTGGTTGTCAGGTGGCAGCGGGCCAATTGTTTACGTCGCCTTTTTAAAGAGTTTGTGTTCACAAAATGGATTTTGGTTGTCAGGTGGATGCAGCCCAATTGTTTGCCTCACCTTTTTCAAGAGTTTGTTTTACAAAATGGATTTTGGTTGTGAGGTGGGTGTGGACAAATTGTTTGCCTCACCTTTTTAAAAAGTTTGTGTTTGTAAAATGGATTTTGGTTGGCAGGTGGCTGCTTGCTGCCTAATTGTTTGCCTCGCATTTTGCAAGAGTTTGTGTTCACAAAATTCATTGTGGTTGTCAGGTGGCTGTGGCCCAATTGTGTGCCTCGCCTTTTCCAAGAGTTTGTGTTCACAAAATGGATTTTGGTTGTCAGATGTCTGCAGCCCAATGGTTTGCCTCACCTTTATTCCGACTTTGTGTTCACAAAATGGATTTTGGTTGTCATGTGGCTGCGGCCCAATTGTTTGCATCGCCTTTTTCAAGAGTTTGTGTTCACAAAATTGATTTTGGTTGTCAGGTGGCTGTGGCCCAATTGTTTGCCTCGCCTTTTTCAAGAGTTTGTGTTCACAAAATGGATTTTGGTTGTCAGGTGGCTGCTTGCTGCCAAATTGTTTGCCTCGCCTTTTTAAAAAGTTTTTGTTCACAAAATGGATTTTGGTTGTCAGGTGGCTGCAGTCCAATTGTTTGCCACGCCTTTTTCAAGAGTTTGTATTCGCAAAATGGAATTAGGTTGTCAGGTGCCTGTGGCCCAATTGTGTGCCTCGCCTTATTCAAGAGTTTGTGTTCACAAAATGTATTTTGGTTGTCAGATATCTGCGGCCCAATTATTTGCCTCACCTTTATTCTGACTTTGTGTTCACAAAATGGATTTTGGTTGTCAGGTGGCTGCAGCCCAATTGTTTGCGTCGCCTTTTTAAAGAGTATATGTTCACAAAATGGATTTTGGTTGTCAGGCGGCTGCAGCCCAATTGTTTGCCTCGCCTTTTTCAAGAGCTTGTGTTCACAAAATGGATTTTGGTTGTGAGGTGGCTGCGGCGCAATTGTTAGCCTCGCATTTCTCAAAAGGTTGTATTCACAAAATGGATTTTGGTTGTCAGGTGGCTGTGGCCCACTTGTTCGCCTCCCCTTTTTCGAGAGTTTGTGTTCACAAAATGGGTTTTGGTTGTCACGTGGCTGCGGCTGAATTGTTCGCCTCTCCTTTTTCAAGAGTTTGTGAACAAAAATGGATTTTGGTTCTCAGGTGGCTGCGGCCCAACTGTTTGCCTCGCCTTTTTCAAAGGTTTGTGTTCACAAAATGGATTTTGGCTGTCAGGTGGCAGCGGCCCAATTGGTACCCACGCCTTTTTAAAGAGTTTGTGTTCACAAAATGGATTTTGGTTGTCAGGTGGCTGCCGCCCAAATGTTCGCCTCGCCTTTTTCACCAGTTTGTCATCACAAAATGGATTTTGGTTGTCAGGTGGCAGCGGGCCAATTGTTTGCGTCGCCTTTTTAAAGAGTTTGTGTTCACAAAATGGATTTTGGTTGTCAGGTGGATGCAGCCCAATTGTTTATCTCACCTTTTTCAAGAGTTTGTTTTACAAAATGGATTTTGGTTGTGAGGTGGGTGTGGACAAATTGTTTGCCTCACCATTTTTAAAAGTTTGTGTTCGTAAAATGGATTTTGGTTGGCAGGTGGCTGCTTCCTGCCCAATTGTTTGCTTCGCCGTTTTAAAAAATCTACAAAATAGATTTTGGTTGTAAGGTGGCTGTTTGCTGCCCAATTGTTTGCCTCGCCTTTTTCAAAAATTTGTGTTCACAAATGGATTTTGGTAGTCAGGTGGCTGCGGCCAATTGTTTGCCTCGCTGTGTTCATGAGTTTGTGTGCACAAAATGGATTTTGATTGTCAGGTGGCTGATACTGCCCAAATGTTATAACCATATAACCATATAACAATTACAGCACGGAAACAGGCCCTCTCGGCCCTTCCAGTCCGTGCCGACCATTTGTTTTCCCCTAGTCCCATCTACCTGCACTCAGACCATACCCTTCCATTCCCTTCACGTCCATATACCTATCCACTTTACTCTTAAATGTTAAAATCGATCCTGCCTCCACCACTTCTGCTGGAAGCTCATTCCACACAGCCACCACCCTCTGAGTAAAGAAGTTCCCCCTCACGTTACCCCGAAACCTCTGTCCCTTAATTCTCATGTCATGCCCTCTTGTTTGAAACTTCCCTACCCTCAATGGGAAAAACGTATCAACGTCAACTCTGTCTATCCCTTTCATCATTTTAAAGACCTCAATCAAGTCCCCACTTAACCTTCTGCGCTCCAAAGAATAAAGACCTAACTTGGTCAACCTTTCTCTGTAACATAGTTGCTGGAACCCTGGCAACATTCTAGTAAATCTCCTCTGTACTCTCTCTATTTTGTTGACATCCTTCCTATAATTAGGCGACCAAAATTGTACACCATACTCCAGAATTGGTCTTACCAATGCCTTGTACAATTTTATCATTACTTCCCTACTCCTATATTCGATGCTCTGATTTATAAAGGCCAGCACACCAAAGGCTTTCTTTACCACCCTATCTACATGCGATTCCACCTTCAGGGAACTATGCACAGTTATTCCTAGATCCCTCTGTTCCACAGCATTCCTCAATTCCCTACCATTTACCATGTTAGCCTAGCCTTTTAAAAAAATTTGTGTTCACAAAATGGAGTTTGGTTGTCAGGTGGCTGCTTGCTGCCCAATTGTTTGCCTCGCATTTTGCAAGAGTTTGTGTTCACAAAATTCATTGTGGTTGTCAGGTGGCTGTGGCCCAATTGTGTGCCTCGCTTTTTCCAAGAGTTTGTGTTCACAAAATGGATTTTGGTTGTCAGATGTCTGCGGCCCAATGGTTTGCCTCACCTTTATTCCGACTTTGTGTGCACAAAATGGATTTTGGTTGTCATGTGGCTGCGGCCCAATTGTTTGCATCGCCTTTTTCAAGAGTTTGTTTTCACACAATGGAATTTGGTTGTCAGCTGGCTGCGGCCCAACTGTTTGCCTCGCATTTTTCAAGAGTTTGTGTTCACAAAATGGATTTTGGTTGTGAGGTGGCTGCGGCCCAATTGTTTGTCTCGTCTTTTACCTGAGTTTGTGTTCACAAAATGGATTTTGGTTCTCAGGTGGCGGCAGCCCAATTGTTTGTGTCGCCTTTTTAAAGAGTTTGTGTTCTCAAAATAGATTTTGGTTGTCAGATGGCTGCGGCCCAATTATTGCCTCGCCTTTTTCAAGAGCTTTTGTTACAAAATGGATTTTGGTTGTCGGGTGTCTGTGGTCCCATTGTTCGCCTTGCCTTTTTGAAGTGTTTTTGTTCACAAAATGGATTTTGGTTGTCAGCTGGCTGTGGCCCAATGATTCGCCTCGCCTTTTTCAAGCGTTTGTTTTCACAAAATGTATTTTGGTACTCAGGTGGTTGCGGCCCAATTGTTTCCCTCGCCTTTGTAAAAAGTTGGTGTTCACAAAATGGATTTTGGTAGTCAGGTGGCTGCGGCCAAATAGTTTGCATCTCCTTTTTAAAGTGTTTGTGTTCACAAAATGGATTTTGGTTGGCAGGTGTCTGCTTCCTGCGCAATTGTTTGCTTCGCCTTTTTAAAAAATACACAAAATGGATTTTGGTTGTCCGGTGGCTGGGACCCAATTGTGTGCCTCGCCTTTTTCATGAGTTTGTGTTCACAAAATGGATTTTGGTTGTGAGGTGGCTGCGGCTGAATTGTTTGCCTCTCCTTTTTCAAGAGTTTGTGTTCACAAAATGGATTTTGGTTGTCAGGTGCTTGCGGCCCAATTGTTTGCCTCGCCTTTTTAAAATGTTTGTTTCACAAAATGGATTTTGGTAGTCAGGTGGCGGCAGCGAAATTGTTTGCCTCGGCTTTTTAAACAGTTTGTGTTCACAAAATGGATTTTGGTTGTCAGGTGGATGGAGCCCAATTGTTCGCCTCGCCTTTTTCACGAGTTTGTCATCACAAAATGGATTTTGGTTGTCAGGTGGCAGTGGGTCAATTGGTCGCCTCGCCTTTTTGAAGAGTTTGTATTCACAAAATGGATTTTGGTTGTCAGGTGTCTGCGGCCCAATTGTTCACTTTTGCCTTTCTGAAGAGATTGTGTTCACAAAATGGATTTTGGTTGTCAGGTGGCTGCGGCCCAATTGTTTGCGTCGCCTTTTGCAAGAGTTTGTGTTACAAAATGGATTTTGGTTGTGAGGTGGCTGCAAACAAATTGTTTGCCTTGTCTTTTTCAAGAGTTTGTGTTCACAAAATGGATTTTTTTTGTCAGGTGGTTGTGGCCCAATTGTTTGCCTCACCTTTTTAAAGAGTTTGTGTTCACAAAATGGATTTCCGTTGGCAGGTGGCTGCTTGCTGTCCAATGGTTTGCTTCGCTATTTAAAAAAATCCACAAAATGAATTATGGTTGTCAGGTGGCTGCTTGCTGCCCAATTGTTTGCCTCGCCTTTTTCAAATGTTTGTATTCACAAAATGGATTGTGGTAGTCAGGTGGCTGCGGCCAATTGTTTGCCTCGCTTTTTTCATGAGTTTCTTTTCACAAAATGGATTTTGGTTGTCAGGTGGCTGTGGCCCAATTGTTCGTCTTTCCTTTTTCAAAAGGTTGTGTTCACAAAATGGATTTTGGTTGTCATGTGGCTGCGGCTCAATTGTTCGCCTTGCCTTTTTCAAGAGTTTGTGTTCACAAAATGGAATTTGGTTGTCAGATGGCTGCTGCCCAAATGTTCGCCTCGCCTTTTTCACGAGTTTGTAATCACAAAATGGATTTTGGTTGTCAGGTGGCAGCGGGCCAATTGGTCACCTCGCCTTTTTGAAGGTTTTGTATTCACAAAATGGATTTTGGTTGTCAGGTGTCTGCAGCCCAATTGTTCGCCTTGCCTTTTTGAAGAGATTGTGTTCACAAATGGATTTTGTTTATTAGGTGGCTGCGGCCCAATTGTTTGCGTTGCCTTTTTCAAGAGGTTGTGTTACAAAATAGATTTTGATTGTGAGGAGGCTGCGCACAAATTGTTTGCCTCGCCTTTTTCAAGAGTTTGTGTTCACAAAATGGATTTTGGTTGACAGGTGGTTGCGGCCCAATTGTTTGCTTCACCCTTTTAAAATGTTTGTGTTCACAAAATGGATTTTGGAAGTCAGGTGCGACGGCAAAATTGTTTGCCTCGCCTTTTTAAAACATTTGTGTTCACAAAATGGATTTTCGTTGGCAGGTGGCTGCTTCCTGCCCCATTGTTTGCTTCACCGTTTTAAAATATCCACAGAATGGATTTTGGTTGTCAGGTGGCTGTGGCCAAATTGTTTGCCTTGGCTTGGCTTTTAAAATCATTGCAACAGTTGGCTTCCAGCCCAATAATCCATTTGGCCCACAATGTCTATACTAGCCCTCTGTTAACCAGTATCTTCGGCCCACAACAAGCAACAGAATGTGTCCCCCCCCCCCCCCCAATGGCGAGCAATATTGGAATTGGTGAAGAGGTGGAATATTACGTTGGTGACCAGCCCTCTCGTGTGATGCTGGGACCCAACGGGTCCCACTTAGTCTAGTTGTCTTATAAACCTCTATAATATCACCCCGCAACTTCCTGCGCTCCAAGGAAAAGAGTCCCAGCCAGCTCATCCTCTCCCTATCGCTCAGACATTCTAGTTCTGGCAACGGCCTCGTAAATTTTCTTTGTACCATTTTCAGCTTGACAACATCTTCCCTATAACACGGTCCCTGGAACTGAACACTATACTCCAAATGCGGCCTCACGAAATGCGGCATGTGTCTATAAATTTTAGACTGCGGTTATATTGTGGGTGTGATTTATGACGTATTTTAGGGTGTGTTTGGAGCTAGGATTCTTGTGCAGAAGCTTAGTTTTTAGATTACTTTTGGACCAGCATGGGGAAGGCATACCCTTTGACCATGCAAAGTGTAACGGAGACACGAGGAGTTTTCTAACCTTTAAAGCGATAAGCTGGAGTTCATGAAGATTATAGTGTACGAGTCAGAAGAAGTTTGGATGTACCTTATTGTTTTTCATCAACAATAAAGAATTTATTAATCAAAAGACGGTATTATGAAGATTTATCTGTGAAGAAGCTCTGAAGGTCTCTGATGGAGAGGTCGCATCGGGCCGAGCGCAAAGCGTGAAGTCCCTCAATGCCGGGGTCCAGGGCCCGCTTAAGGCGGTTTAGTTGCTCTGAAGTATTCTGAGCCTTATTTCGGAGCATTTTTGCAACAAATTTATGACCAATATTTCAGAAATTAAAAGGAATCAGAGAGGTAGATTTTTCACACAAAGGGTGGTGGGTGTATGGAACGAGCTGCCAGAGGGGGTAGTTAAGGCTGGGACTATCCTAATGTTTATGAGACATTCGGACACATACATGGATAGGACAGGTTTAGATGGATATGAGTCAAACGCGTGTGAGTGGGACAAGTGTAGATGGGACATATTGGTCGGTGTGGGCAAGTTGGGCAGAAGGGCCCGTTTCCACACTGCATCATTCTATGACTAAAAAGTTAAGAAGAAAATTGCATGTAGATAAGTAGAGCAGATTTGAAAGAGGAGTGAAATGTAAAGACAGCGAGAGGTTTATGGGTGGAAAGGAACATAGGAAAGGAGGGGGGAGAGTGGGCTTGGGCAGATGGGTGAAGGGAAAATAGACACAAAGTGCTGGAGTAACTCAGTGGGTCAGGTAGCATCTGCGGAGAATAGGTGACGTTTCACAGAGTGGAGTAACTCAGCGGGTCATGCAGCATCTCTGGAAAACATGGTTGGGGACATGTCACAGAGTGCTGGAGTAACTCAGTGGGTCAGGCAGCATCTCTGGAGAAAATGTATTGATTATATTTTGGGTCAAGGCCCGTCTTCAGTAATATTCATGATGTGACATGCATAGACATTCCTGAATGTTACCTAAACCATCGTGAGCTACTTTGTTACGGTGCTTGCCCTCTCCTATAACGTCTTTGCTGCCTTGGGTGATGCAGGACAGGACACAAGCTTTGGGACACGTCTGTCCCAGCCTGGTAAAAACCTGGATGGAGTGGTTGTGGAGAGGCTGTTTCCACTAGTGGGAGAGTCTAGGACCAGTGGCCACAGCCTCAGAATTAAAATACATTCCTTTAGGAAGGAGATGAGCAGGAAAGTCCGAGGGTGATGAACTGTGGAATAATTACCACAGACAGCTGTGGAGGTCAAGTCAAAGGACATTTTTCAGGAGGTGATTGATAGATTTTTGATTGATACAGGTGTCAGAGGTAATGGGGAGAAGGCAGGAGAATGGGTTTGAGAGGGGAAGATAGAGTCATAGAGTGATACAGTGTGGAAACAGGTCCTTCGGCCCAGCATGTCCCATCTATACTAGTCCCACCTGCCCACGTTTGATCCCTATCCCTCCAAACCTGTCCTATCCATGTACATGCCTAACTGTTTCTTAAATGTTGCGATAGTCCCCACCTCAATTACCTCCTCTGGCAGCTTGTTCCATACACCTACCACCCTTTGTGTGAAAAATATACCCCCTCAGATTCCTATTAAATCTTTTCCCCTTCACCTTAAACTTATGTCCTCTGCTCCTCGATTCACCTACTCTGGGCAAAACACTCAACCTTATCTATTCAAATCATGATTTTATACACCTCTATTAGATCATCCCTCATCCTCCTGTGCTCCATGAAATAGAGTCCCAGCCTACTTATTCTCTCCCTATAGCTCTGGCCCACTAGTCCTGGCAACATCCTTGTAAATCTTCAAGTTCAAGTGAGTTTATTGTCATGTGTCCCAGATAGGACAATGAAATTCTTGCTTTGCTTTGGCACACAGAACATAGAAGGCATTAACTACAAAACAGATCAGTGTGTCCATATCTCATTATATAAATACATACACACATGAATAAATAAACTAAACTGATAAATAACAGATAACAAATAATGGGTTATTAATGTTCAGAGTTTTATCCGAGCCAGGTTTAATAGCCTGATGGCTGTGGGGAAGTAACTATTCCTGAACCTGGTCGTTGCAGTATTCAAGCTCCTGTACCTTCTACCTGAAGGTAGCAGGGAGATGAGTGATTGGCCAGGATAGTGTGGGTCCTTGATGATGCTGCCAATTGACTGCGATAAATTCCCTCGATCTTCCCTCGAAGGTCAGAGCCGATGATGGACTGGGCAGTGTTTACTACTTTTTGCAGTCTTTTACGCTCCTGGACGCTCAAGTTGCCGAACCAAGCCACGATGCAACCAGTCAGCAAGCTCTCTACTGCGCATCTGTAGAAGTTAGAGAGAGCCCTCCTTGTCAAACCGACTCTCCGTAATTTTCTCAGGAAGTAGAGGCGCTGATGTGCTTTCTTGATAATTGCATTAGTGTTCTTGAACCAGGAAAGATCTTCAGAGATGTGCACTCCCAGGAATTTGAAACTCTTGACCCTTTCAACCATCGACCTGTTGATATAAACGGGACTGTGGTTCCCCATCCTACTCCTTCCAAAGTCCACAATCAGTTCCTTGGTTTTGCTGGTGTTGAGGGCCAGGTTATTGTGCTGGCACCATATGGACAGTTCCTCGATCTCTCTTCTATACTCTGACTCATCCCCATCAGTGATACGTCCCACAACAGTGGTGTCATCAGCAAACTTGATGATGGAGTTCACACTGACCAGATACGCAGTCATGAGCATAGAGTGAGTACAGCAGGGGGCTGAGCACGCAGCCTTGAGGTGCTCCCGTGCTGATTGCTATCGAGTCTGATACATTTCCACCAATACGAATGGACTGTGGTCTGTGAATGAGGAAGTCGAGGATCCAATTGCAGAGGGATGCGCAGAGACCCAGTTCTGAGAGTTTGGTAACCAGCTTGGAGGGGATGATTGTGTTAAATGCCGAGCTGCAATCGATAAATAAGAGCCTGACATATGAGTTTTTGTTGTCCAAGTGGTCCAGAGCAGAGTGGAGGGCCAGCAAGATCGCATCCACCGTTGATCTGTTGTGGCGGTAAGTGAACTGCAGTGGGTCCAGGTTTTTGTGTTTCACTGTACCCTTTCCAGTTTGATGACATCTTTCCCATAACATGGTGCATAGAACTGAATACAATGCTCTGAAAGCAGCCTCACCAACTTCTAATGCAACTGCAACATGACCTCCCAACTTCTACACTCAGCCTGACCCGCCGAGTTACTCCAGCACTCTGTGAAACGTCACAGAACAGGGTAAGATTAGCAAGTTTGCTGATGATACAGAGATGAGTGGTTTTGTGGATAGTGAAGATGGTTGTGAAAGATTGCAGCAGAATCTAGATCAATTAGCCAGGTGGGCAGAGGAATGGTTGATGGTTGCATTGTTCCTTGAAGGTCGAGTCGCAGGTACATCAGGTGGTCAAAAAGTATTTTGGCCTTCATCAGTCAGAGTATTGAGTATAGAAGTTGGAAGGTCATGTTACAGTTGTATAAGACCTTGGTGAGATTGCATTTAGAATATTGTGTTCAGTTCTGGGCACCATGCTATAGGAAAGATGTCAAACTGAAAAGAGTACAGAGATCCCCATCCTGGAACGGTCCAATCAGGGTTGTGTTGTCCGCAAACTTGAGAAGCTTGACAGAGGTGTCCATGGAGGTGCAGTCATTAGTGTAGCGAGTGTTGAGGAGAGGGGAGAGTACGCATCTTGTGGTGCTCCTATGCTGAGCGTTTGCAGATCCGAGATATGCTTTCCCAGCCTCACATGCTGCTTCCTGTCTGTAAAAAAGCTGGTGATCCACCGACAGAGGGCTTCAGGCACAGTGAACTCAGAAAATTTGGAGCTTAGTAGCTCTGACACAAATGGTGTTGAATGCAGAGCTAAAAGCAACAAACAAAATCCTTGCATAGGTCCACTGGCAGTCTAGGTGCTGGGGGATGGTGCAGGCCCAGAGTGACTGCGTAAGCCACAGATCTATTGCCCAATATACAAGCGGCAGAGGGTCCAACAGGGGGATTGTGATATTTTTCAGATTGGCCAGCACAAGCCTTTCAAGGGTCTTCATGACTACAGAGGTCAGTGCGACAAGCCTGTAGTCATTAAGACCAGTAATCCTTGCCTTTTTGGGTACAGGGACAACAGTGGAGACTTTGAAGCAGGCAGGGACAGTACATGTTTGAGGGACTGGTTAAAAATGAGTAATTGGGTGTGAAGTGGTGATTGGAGTGGGGTGGGTGTAGAAGGGCCCAGTCTTTGGAGACTGAGGTCAGGCTGTGAGTGGATGTAAAGTGTTGGTTGGGGTGGGAAAGGGTCCACTATTTTCATACTTTAGTCTTGCCTTAAGTAGGTATGAAGGGGTGAATGGGAAGTAGAGTCCATTCTTTGCAGACTGGGGTCTGGCTGTGTTTGTTGGGGAGGGGGTACCAGGGTTACGTTTCTGATTTTCAAACCTACAGTAAAACTAATTCAGGTCGTTGGTTAGCTGACGATTGTTCCAAAGAGCGGGGGGCTTTCCTCTGTAGCTAGTGATTTTTTGCATGCCCTTCCAAACTGAAGAAGAGTCACTAGCTGATAACTTGCTCCTCAACTTATTGGAGTACCTTTCTTGGCAGCTCTGATTCTTCTGCTCAGCTCTTTATTGATTAGGCTATCTTTTAACTCTTTAACGATTAGGCTATCGGCTTGACGCATATTTGCCCCCCCCCCCCCCCCCCCCCCCCCCACACTGATCTCGAAATGGAAATGTTACATCTGTATATAATCATCCCATTAAAATATATATTCATGTCACAAACTATGGACTTCATATTTTTCAGTATTGGTATCAAGGAAAAGAAAGTAGTTCCAATTGTTTGATATTATTTGATATTGTTTAATATTCTTATGGAGGAAAAAATATAATAGCTCAAAAACCTTCCTTAATTTTGCAATCTCACTAAAGATAATCCCCCTTGCCCCCTCCCCTCCCTCCCCATCTCTCTCTCTCCTCCTTCCCCTCCTCCTCACATTCCCCTCTCTTTCACCTTCTTCCCTCCACGTAACGTTGGAGGGTCCACGTGGGGGGGGGGGGGGGAGCGGGGGGGGGGGGGGGCGAGGGTCCGCGCCGGTGGGGAGGAAATGTGTTGGCCCGGCGGGGGTGGGCGGAAGATGGCATGGGCCCAGCGGGGGGGGGGGGGGGGGGCGGTGTTGTGGGCCCAATGGCAGGAGAAGCGAAGGCCAGGCCGGAGCAGAGCGGCGTCTGGTGTCTAGGTTATGGCCGCTGCCAGTCGTTCCAGCTCCCGCCCGTTAGACCCTTCACGGGTAGCTTGCCACCCAGGATAAAAACCTCCCCCTCCCGCAACGCAATATTCCACTACTTACCAGAGTAAACACAAGGCATCCAGGCGATCGCTGATTGTGTGGACTGCAAAATGCAATCTGATCCCGCCCGGGCCCACTGCGCACGCGCAGAGAGACACTTTTTGCCCCCCCCCCACTGATCTCGATATTTTGCGTTGCTACTATGTCACCTGCTTCCCCCAACTGCGCAGGCACGGATGGTCACTTTCTTTTTTCCCTCAAATCATCCAGCGGGCCGGAACCAGAATTTTGGGTAAACGATGATTGCGCTCAAATTTTCTTTTTCCTTGGGATTTTTTTTTACCGTGGGGGAAAAAGGGGGGTGCGAGCGCAACCAACGCACCTCCCCCTTCGGATGGCCATGGTTAGCGTAAATGCCTCTCATATGTGTGATAGCATTATTATCTTTTTGAATGAATGCTGAAGTTCATATATCTGATAAGTCTTTTGTTTGTTGTAAACTTAAGTGTAGGTGTGTGTGTAACTGTAAGGGGGGGGGGAGTTGAAGCTACACACAGCTACCCTCTGCTGTAAGGTAACGCTTAATGCTTTGTTTCCTCTCAACTTAAAAGGGGAAAGTTGGCAAATACAGTATCATGTGACAATCCAGCTGAGATTTCACGGGGATACTGAGGTCTTTCGAAGTGGATTGATCTGATTGTTTGCTGAAATTTTCAGAAACGGTGTATAGGATAGTATGGAGAACTATAGAAGAGGGGCAGAATAAGAATTATTGACCACTCCTGCTGGTACGGCATGAATAAAGCCTGCGGAAATCATACATGGTCGACCTTTACGGATGCCATGGAATGACCATGCCTCCGCGATGGTCCATTTCCACCGGATGACTGAGGAATTGACATACTATGTGTTAACTTTAATCCGTGCTTTGAGAACTTCTCATTCACAGGTCAGGACTGCATATGGTGAGGTGCCTTGGGCCAACCAAGCAGAATCTTTCACCTCTGCAAAGTGGAATGGGGGTTGTGGGGAGGAGGGTGTGGGGGAGGGTGTGATTGGGGACAGGGGGAAGGAAGGGTGCAGAGGGTGGTGGGGAGGGGGGGTGTGTGTTGGGTGGGGTGTGTGTTGGGGGTGGTGTGGGGAATGGTTAATACAAGTCAAACAGATGGTTAATACGTCAAACACAATACAAGGGAATCTTGACATTATTCTATCTCATCTTTCAGGCAGCCCACGCCACCTTCCCCGTTCCAAGCCAATCATAAGCCTCCCATATACTGGAACATATCTACGCAACTAGCGGACGGGGATGTGGGAGATCCTCTGTAACGCATCACAGAAGAGTAAACAAGCTTTCGTTATCTGCTCTGCTATTTCATGTTTACATTTACCATCCATCCTTCACACAAGAGGTAATATGTCTAATCTTAATATGTCTCATCCCACACAATGTTAGTATATTCATGTATTTTATACAACAAAGATTGTTAATAAGGAATATGTCAACCTTTTAGGATCTTAATACATTTAAGATCAATTCATCACGCGTAATAGCCTTTCCTGTTGATGTGATGAATAATCTATTTTTCCCATAACTGCCCAAAGTCAGATACAACCCCAAACGCATCACAATAATCAGTGTAGACATTAGCACTTATATCTTTTGCCAAAACGCAGGCACGAGTCATGGCATACAGCTCAGCTGCCTGAGTGGACGTTCTGGATGGTAAAACGTACATGTCCAGCACTTGGTGTGTTGTGATCACTGCATACCCTGCCAATAATCTGTCATCGCTAGGTCGGTGTGCAGAGCCATCGGTAAATGGGTCCAGATCAAGATTATCAATCAGATGACTGTAAATCCAGCCGGGGAGTGGCAGTGGCTTTTACAGGCAACAGACAACCATGGTCACATTCTTCTTCTGCAGTGGTACAAAGGTAGCTGTGTTCATAACAGGTGATGGCTAATCAGTACAGTTCAGATGTGATAGGCATGAGATTTCTCCGTGGATTTTGAAATTCAGATGTACGGATGCCAGCACGGCCTTGAGCTGGTTGAGGATGATGGAGGAGAGAGTGGCGAGGTGATCGGCCAGTCTGCTGCCGTCCTTACCAAGCGGCTGCGGTGTTGCCAGTGACAGTCGCCTCTACTCGCGCCTTCGCCAGAGAGAAGTACCGGCCCATCACCTCCCACACAAAGGCTGCCATCCAACGGGCCGGATCTGGGTGCCATGGCCAGTGGCCTTTGTGGTGGAGGTGATGGACTCAGATTCCTGGCCACGGGCGTCGTGGTGAATGCGGCCGCAGACCAGCTGCACCGTGACCTGCCTGTGCATCAACAAGTCCGGCAATGATTTGAGGCCTTTGCCGCAGTCGGAGCAGGTGAAGGGCTGCTCACTGAGGTGGCTGTGTTTTTTCTTGTCACAGATGGACCAGCCAAAGCGCTTCTTGTCCATGTGCACTCACCGTTGCATCTTCAGCTCATACGTCGTCTTGAAGCTCTTGTCACAGTCGGAGCAGCCGAAGGGCCTCTCGTGGAGTGCTCATGGTTGTGCCGCAGCAGTCTGTCGTAGCGGGTGAAGCTCTTGTCACACTCCGAGCAGTCGAAGGGGCGTTCTCCCATGTGCACCCGCCGGTGTGTCTCCAGCAGGCTCGGGCTCTGCCAGGCCTTGCCACACACGTCACACTCATAACGCTTCTCCTTGTTGTGCCCTACCACGAGGACCTCCATTCGAAGCTTTGCCCCTCGAACTGGCACCATGGCTGCCCTCAATGGATGCTCACGTCCCGGTCTCTCCATCCACAGCAACGGATCCTAAACCCTGCAGGAGGGGAACACAGAGGGTCAACAAGCTGGCAAACAGGACGTTACTAACGCGTGAATATTACTAGTGCTTGAAGGTTGGGGGGTGGAGGGGGTGAACGGCAGGTGGTGTGTGAGGGGAGCGGGGGGAGTGATGGGGGAGATGAGACGTCAAGGAGGGGGGGGTGGGTAGTTGTGTGGCGGAAAGGAGGGGAGAGATGGTGAGGAGACAAGTGGGGAAAGGGGATGAGGATGGTGGAAGTGAGGGGAGGGGGAAAGAGAGGGCATGTGGGAGGGAAGGGAGGGCAGGGGAGAAGTGGGGGCTCTGCACTGACCTGGGGGTGACGAGCATCTGGGCACCGCGTTGAGCCGCCCATTCGTCAGTCAGCATGACCGGCGCCCTGACGTCACCCCCAATCCGAGGGGGACCGCCGGTGATTGGCGCTGAGTCACCTGGGGGGGCGACATGCATCATAATAAGAAGGTCACAGTGCTGCAGTAACTCAGCGGGTCGGGCAGCGTCTATGGGGAACATGGATAGGTGCATCGTGGCCTCCGGCCGCCAGGGGGCGCTACAGTCGGAGGACCAGAGACGCTGCACCGCAGCCTTCAATTGACAGAGGGCGCAGTAGTCGGAGGATCAGAGACACTGCACTGTGGCCTTCAGTAGACAGGGGGCGCTGCATGCGGAGGACCAGAGATGCTGCACCGCGGCCTTCACTAGACAGGTGGCGCTACAGACGGAGAATGAGAGGGCGCCCAGACCTCCTTCCTTTCCTCACTCACTCACATCCCCGCCCGCCTTGGGCTTCGGCTCACCGGGTTTCCGACGGCCGGAAGGGGAGGGGGGGAGAAGGGGGTGGGGAAAGGATGCGGGGCCGAGTGGCGGCTGGTGGCCACGTTGTAGCGCCTCTGGTCCTCCGACTGCAGCGCTCCCCTGGCGACGGAGAGAGAGAAAGAGATAGAGAGAGAGAGGGGGGAAGGGGGCAAGGTGTGGGGTAGGGGAGGTAGGGGGAAGGGGAGGGGAGGAAGGGGGGAGTGGGGGATGGGGAGGTGAGGGGGAGAGACGGAGGGTGGAGTGAGAGGGAGGGAAGGGAAGGGATAGGGGGAGGGGGAGAGGGAGGCGGGAGAGGGAGGGGAGAGAGGGAGAGGAGAGAGAGGTTGGAGAGGGGAGAGAGAGAAAGGGAGAGAGAGGTTGGAGAGGGGAGAGAGAGAAAGGGAGAGAGGGGAGAGAGAGAGAGAGGAGGGGAGAGGAAGAGAGGGGGGGAGAGGGAAATCATGCTTTATTTTGCTTAGTAATGCATTTCATCATCTAATTGCTGATTTTTGGCCCAATAAGTTTCACTAAAACATTTAGTTCCAAGCATAAATACACAAATATATTATATCTGTTGCTAAGTACCCAAAGAATATCTCGCAATAATGCTGATTGGTTCAGAGGTTTGGTACGTTGGCGTTGTGCCTGTGTTTTAGGTCCCATGCCTGTGTTCTGGGCATCCATCCAGCCAACTGAGACAAAAACACACTGGATAGCCACCAAGTGAGTCACAGGAGTGGAAGGCAACCTCATGTCCATTACACAGCTACAGCTTCATCAGATAAAAGCTGTCCCGGGTCTGACCTCCCCAGAGGAGCATGGGTGAAGCTCAACAGACTTGGTACGGGAGTTGGGCGTTTCAATGCCAGCATGTGGAGATGGGGGCTCCAGCCTGTGAGATACGCTTTGTGCTCACAATCACTGCTCAAAGACCAAATCGTGGAAGCAAGAGATTCTTTATTTTACTGGGGGGATATACACACAATTTTACATTCAACCTCCCCTCCGGACTCTTCTCCAATCAGGGTCTGAGGTGCACAATCTGTAGGTACATCCCCCCAGTACCTCCCATATCATACATCTCATGTCCAGACATGTTCATGGTAATGAGCAGTTTCTTGACCAGGGGTGTGTTGTGATATTCATTTATTCTATTAAGCATGCTCAGTTGCTCATGACCTACCCTAGTTTTACTCACCTCCAAGTGAACCCTCTCAGTTCTCCTATATCAGTACTAAAGCTAAGCTATAGTGACAAGGGTCCCATCTATCACTCCATTCTACTGATAGGGATCTCTCTACATCACTCCCTTCTACCGCTATACAATGCTATTACTTCTTACTCAAGGATGGGTCTGGTAACTTTTATACACAGCTGTGTCAGAACCCTCTCCCTGGCCACTATAATGGGGATTAATCACTTTATCCCTCACAATCCTCCCTTTTTCTTTTGCTACGCATCTACTGATTAAACCCCAATTTCAAGTTCCCTTAACTCGAATTGACGTAACATTGTCCTAATCTTCTTTTCCTGTAGATCATGGACCTCCCCTGGCCGCATTATGGTGGCTGCACCATACTCCGTACTGGAGTATGGTGTACAATTTTGGTCGCCTAGTTATAGGAAGGATGTCAACAAAATAGAGAGAGTACAGAGGAGATTTACTAGAATGTTGCCAGGGTTCCAGCAACTATCTTACAGAGAAAGGTTGAACAAGTTAGGTCTTTATTCTTTGGAGCGCTGAAGGTTAAGGGGGGACTTGATTGAGGTCTTTAAAATGATGAAAGGGATATACAGAGTTAATGTGGATACGTTTTTCCCATTGAGGGTAGGGAAGATTCAAACAAGAGGGCATGATATGAGAATTAAGGGACAGAAGTTTCGGGGTAACATGAGGGGGAACTTCTTTACTCAGAGGGTGGTGGCTGTGTGGAATGAGCTTCCAGCAGAAGTAGTGGAGGCAGGATCGATTTTAATATTTAAAAGTAAAGTGGATAGGTATATGGACGTGAAGGGAATGGAGGGGTATGGTCTGAGTGCAGGTAGATGGGACTAGGGGAAAACAAATGGTCGGCATGGACTGGAAGGGCCGAGAGGGCCTGTTTCCGTGCTGTAATTGTTATATGGTTATTATCATTATTTTCTGTATTTCCCCTTTCTCTCCCATAGGAATGATTACAGCCTGCATCTGACATACTCCTTGTAATAAGTTCCCTAAAACAAGGGATGCAACAGGGGATAAATATCAGTCCAGCCACTGCACATAGAAACATGAGTCCCACCGTTCTCCACCATGTTCCTTCGAGGATGGAATCCCACCATCGGGTTCCCATAATCGAATTCCACTTTTGTATTGGAACATGTGCCAACTTACGGATCCCTTCTGATATGTCCATCACTGCCTGTCCATTATCATCGATGTTTAAACAGTAATTAGAGAGGTTGAATTTCCCGCATACCCCTCCTTCTTCTGCCAGGAGGTAATCTAGGGCCAACCGATTCTGGTATATTGCTGCTCTCATCTGTGTCTGCTGCTTTGCCAGCATCTCCAGTGCCCCCGCAGTTTTGTTGGTAATTACCTCCAGTACTGCCTGAAGTCTTATGATCCAGTTTAACATGTATACTGGGGTTTGGTAGCCCCAGGATTCATCCTGTGCCCAAGTGGCTGGTCCATAGTATGAGATGATTCTTGCTGGTGGCCATTCATCATCTTCCCATTCTCCAATGTCTATTTTCCTCTTCTTCAGATATAGGTTGTCAAATACAGGTGTTCCTAGCGACCGCCCTTCTTCGGTGTTTAACAGAAAAAATCCTGGTTGTACCAGTCCAATAAAGCAAGTCCCCGCTCCAATTCATCGGTAACCACCGAGTATGCCTTGTATCCGCATATCCATAACAGTCCTTCAGGGGCCGGTCCACTAGAGGTAACCTTGTTCCATATGTCTCGCAACACTGGGATTCCTTGATAAGGGTTGTTCCCGGTGCAGTTCCATAGTCCAGTCGATTCCATTCCATCGGTCTTCATCCAAATAGTGCAGTTTCTCCCGTATTTCTTAGTTGGATACCATTAAGGCTCCTCTGGCCACCACACTCGGGACTGATTTGGCCACTGGGTGACGATGCGCTGGCAGGGGCTGCTGCCTACTAGGACGGCATCCTTTGCCCAGGGCCTAGCGATACATTCAATCCCAACCGGAGCGTCTGTCAGGACCCATGCCTGGGGATCTCGGTCTTGTCCAACTGTCAGGTTCCACTCCATCAGGTCCCATACTTCAACAATGGATCCTCTCCACGGCCAACGTGAACTCATCAGTGGTCCGCCACAGACCCAACAGTTAGTCACATTCAGGATTCCAGCTATCCGGAGGGCCAAGTCAACAAACGGGTTTTTTTTCTCCTTCAGGGATCTCAATCTGCTTCTTTATCTCTTCGTACAGTGTCTGGTGCAATTGAGGCTGAGTAGGTGAGGGAGGGGGAGGCTTGGTGACTACTACTTCTGTAAACTCTTTTATTACTTCCTCTTTCATCTTATCTATTGCCCATCTTACGACCTGGAAAGGGAAACCTAACTGTCCTGCCTTTGTTACACAAACCCATCTCTCTCCCTTTGGACAGGTAACGTACCCAATCCTCCCTATATACCCCCTAATCCCTACCATCAAATACTTCTTTCCCCCCTCTTCACAAATTGTTCTAGTCCTCAGGTTATAGCAAGCATCGTTCACATGGGAATGATAGGTAAATGATCTGGTTGTCCACCCTCTGTATCTGATAGGATGATAACATTTATCACAATTATAAATACTTTTTACCATAATTACATGCAAAGCAAACAATACCACGACTGCTCCTTTCATACTGTCAGTTATGCATTCAATTATATATTTTTTAAAGTTAATGTTAGGGGCTTGTTTCCTGGCTTCACCATCCACTGTTCCTCCTCATCAGGAGCGGGTGGATCAACGGGTCCTTTAACCCGGATTGCGTGGGTCCACCCTTTTTCTTTTGTTCGTACTGCTGTCTCGGTTGTCAGTAAAACTAGGTATTGGCCGGTCCACATGGGCTGGAGTTTCTCCTCCTTCCAATTCTTGACCAGTGCCCAGTCGCCGGCCTTTACAGCATGTATTGGAATGTCGAGTGGTGGGCTTTGAGCCAATAGTCCTTTAGCTTTTAATACTGTAAGGGAATGAGATACTGCCGGTAAATAGTTCCTTAAGAATACATCACTGCCCTCTATGGTGGGTATTCCTTCTATCTTTCCCAAATAAGGTAACCCATACAACATTTCATAGGGGGACACTGCTAACTTTGCATGGGGTCTCCGTTGCTTTTCTCAAAGCCTTTCTGTTTCCCTACTGCTCCAAACATGTGCCAGACTCCATGTACATATGCTGCTCTTAAAGCCTTAATTTATGCCAATTGAGCTAAGCAAGATTGCAGGCAAGCTTCCAATTTGATTCTGCGCTATAGCTTTTACTTCTTTAGATATTACTCGTCCAAAATATTCTACCTGCTGCTGACAAAACAAAAACTTCTTCCTTGATACATCATGACCTCCTGTGCCATCTTTTCCAAGATAATTACAATGTCTCTCTCTCACATTGCTCCTCACTTGTGGAACAAACCAACAAATCATCCACATACTATATCAACACCTTCCAAATATGCCTACAACATCTGATTAAAAACACGGCGCTAGTATTTAAAACGCTGCCGCATCCTAGCCTAGGTGTATTTAATACCTCTTCTAAATGTTCTTACCATAGCTATGTTCACCATTATCTTAATATTATTATTATTATTATTTCCTGATTATCGTACCTGTTCACATCCCCAACACACCTGATCCATTACCTATCTCCTTACTAGCCTTGTCTGGGCTTATATCCAGATTTATTTCACTCCTGATAGGGCATTTGAGAAAACACTCTCCCAAATACATTTATTATTGCCATGGAATCTCTGGCCCCTGTTTGGCTCTGTCATAGGACTCACTGTGTGTCGGTGCATCACTTATTTCAGACTTTTCAACCAGGTCTGTTGTTACTGACAACATTGTCTTTCCTTTTTCACGCTCTTTCTTTCTAAAGCAATCTCATCAATTTATCCCTCTGCTTCCCACTTTAATCCTTTCTGATCTGCCTTCTTTCTCATTCTAAACTCAATGTCTTACTTCTCAGATAGTTTATCCTCCTTTGCAAATTTAATCACCTTCCTTTTAAAATCTTCCACTGACTTCTCGATCCTCATATTTTACCACCACCCCTTCTACCTCGGGGGCAGTCATCACTTTCCCCCCTACCCCCGAGATTCTGACTTGTTTTTCACCTAATTCAATTTCTTCTGGTACCTTAGTTCCACTTTATCTCTCCACTCCCAAATTACCATAAATACCATATCCTCTCCCTGGGGTCCTAATTTCAAGTTCACCAGAGGTTCCCGTGTGTATCCCATACACCCCAGGGAGCAGGACCCCCGACTTCCCTATTCTTCCTTCATGAGTGTGTACGACTGCACCTCCCATTGTAGCCTGGGACATTCCCTTCTGTTTTTCCTCATCCCATCATACACATATTTCTGAGCCTCTGTTAACAATTGATTTAATGGTTTGACATTCCAATCCTTCAATTTTTCCAGTTTCTTTCTAATATCTGGCCATGACTTGGTTACGAAATTAACCTTTAGTAACTGCTGACCTGTGTCTGCTGCTACGCCTGGAGCCTGCAACCCCTTTCCCAGATCTTTATTCCTGCTTGTCTGACCATCTGTCTTTCTTCTGAAGTAAATAAACTTCCATTATTGACATCATTGTCTGCCAACTCCTTTTTTTTTCCCTGGGCCCCAATAATTTATTACCCTTCTCCAAGCAGAATGTTTATCTAAACAAACCATAAAAGCTGCTTGTTGTTCAGCAATTAACTTATTTCTAATTTTGTTCAAACCATTCTCCCTACAATTCCCAAATTCCAATTCCTAGTTTAAATACATACGGCTAACAATTTTCCAAATTAACTTTACTGAAAAGAAATCAACAAAGCCAAGCAACCTACATTTTCCAACTTTCCCCTTTTAAGTTGCGATGATACAAAGCGTCTTCCGTTACCTTACAGCTGTTCATAACCTCCCCCATTGCTTACAATTTCTTAAAGGAACACACACACCTACCCTTACGGAATGTGGCCCACAGCAAACAAACCTATCACATATACAAGCTTCCTCATTCATACAAAACCGGTTTTTACACACACATCACTTTAGTTCCATTTAGTTCAATGAGATTGTTTAAAACAACTCAATATTTTTCATAGAAACATAGAAATTAGGTGCGAGAGCAGGCCATTCGGCCCTTCGAACCTGCACCGCCATTCAATATGATCATCATGGCTGATCATCCAACTCAGTATCCTGTACCTGCCTTCTCTCCATACCCTCTGATTCCTTCAGCCACAAGTGCCACATCGAACTCCCTCTTAAATATGGCCAACGAACTGGCCTCAACTACTTTCTGTGGCAGAGAATTCCACAGATTCACCACTGTGTGAATTTTTCCTCATCTCTGTCCTAAAAGACTTCCCCTTATCCTTAAACTGTGACCCCCTTGTTCTGGATTTCCGCAACATCGGGAACAATATTCCTGCATTTAGCCTGTCCAACCCCTTAAAAATATATTTTTTTAAGTCTCTATGAGATCACCCCTCAATCTTCTAAATTCCAGCGAGTACAACCCAAGTCTATCCAGTCTTTCTTCATATGGAAGTCGTGCCATCCCAGGAATCAGTCTGGTGAACCTTCTCTGTACTCCCTCTCTGGCAAGAATGTCTTTCCTCAGATTAGGAGACCAAAACTGTATGCAATACTCCAGGTGTGGCCTCACCAAGACCCTGTACAACTGCAGCAGTACCTTCCTGCTCTTGTACTCAAATCCTTTTGCTCAGCGAGTACTAGCCGAGTCTATCCAATCTTCATTTGAGCCCAGCCTTGACCACCACACCGCGCTCCCTCGGATAGGCTCCTTTGGCCATTCAAAGTAACAAAACTTTATCATAGTTTCCTTACTCTTACCCCGGGTGTTCCCTTCACCCCATCCATGCAACATTCGCCTCAACGGACTATGGGGCAGAATGTGCGGCTCTATACCAGTGTGAGCCTTATCCTGTTTCCCCGGACCCTTACTTTTCCTGTTCCGGTTTCCCACTGTCTCGTCGGACTATTCCCGTCCGACAGACCCCGGTCGCCCAGGCAATACTTAATAGTCAGTTTTCTTACCTGGGTCTTGTGCACAAGAATCACTCGACCGTTCCTTATTTATTCACCTTGCACCCCCTCTTGCTTCCCGAGTCTTTCCACCCGAATATCACTCGCTCAAACCGCTGATGGCAAGCAAGGAGATCAGAGACTGCTGAAATCAGCAGGGTGCACCTTCCCCTCCTTCTTTGCCTCCACCAAACAGCCGAAGTGGCGATCCCGGACGAGCCTCCAGTTTGTGAGATACGCTTTGTGCTCACAATCACTGCTCAAAGACCAAATCATGGAAGCAAGAGATTCTTTATTTTATGAGTCTGCAGAACCGGGTGCCTCTCCAAGTCGAGACACGCCGAAGTCAGAGAAGTCATCCCCCTTTATACACACAATTTTACTTCGGAGTCACGTGAGTGACTACGTGAAGAGCCCGCCTGGCGCTGGCAAACGGCATTACGTCGACGCTGACGGCGGAAGGAGGAGCTGCAGTAAGGAGCAGCTCCTCGCAGCGGTCGGAATGGCCCCACAGGCAAGTGCAGCAAAATCGGGACGTTCTTTAGGTTACGCTGGGTGGGTCCAGCAAGCGAAAGTAAAAGTAAAATTCAGAGTCGCGTAATGTGCTGATTTAGCACTGATAATAAAAGAAAATGGAGAAATCGGCAAAGAAAAATTCGCGGGTAAAAAGATCTTCCCGGGGTGAAAATTAAAAGAAATGGAGAAAAGTACGGGACAAGAAGCTAGTGCGGATCCGGTTCCGATACCGGTGGCCGCTGATTTACCCGATAGCGAGTTTCTAGATTCTCCAGAAATAATAACCACGGAGGGAAATGCTCCTAAAAAATGTAAAAAGAAATCTGAGAGGCCCGTGGTTTCTGATGACTCTGATACTGAAAGTCCTCCAGATAATAAAACTATGTGGCTAAAAATGGAGCATATGGAGAAAGTTCTCCAAAAAATCATGAGACAAGGGTCACAATACCCAGAAGGATCCCAAAAAAGCCCTGAGGGGTTTGATTATTCTGAATATGGCTGTGGGCCAAGTTGGGAGTTTGAAACTCCGGACCCAGGATTTGGGCCGGAAGAAGTCTCATGGGGTGAAATCCCAATTGATTTAGGGCTGCAGAAGGCAGACCCTGCTGGTGGTGATTTGGATTTTGAATGCACACCACAAAGTAAAAAGAAAAGGCCAAATGTGCCTGGGATAGCAAAAGAATTTGCTATACCTGAAGGAAGTGGTGAGGCTATGGAAGAAAACCTAGCTGCCAACATAAATTATATGGTATCTCACCAACTTCATGATTCTGTGATGATTGAAACATCAGAATTATATAAAACGCCAGGAAATTGTGCCTCATTGGAAGTGCCTACGGTTAACCCGTTGATATGGACATCCATGACTCCAAGTATGAGAGCTCAAGAAGTGAGATTTCAAAAAATCCTCAAACTAATTTCTGCTGCCATTACGGCCTATGGGAGACAAATGGAGAGATTGGAGATGGATAAGATTCAAAAAGATACTTTGGGCTTATTGTGCAATTCTTTCTATGAAATTAATTGTATGAGAAAAATGGCGATTCGGCCCATATTTCACCCTAGGTTTGCAAGCCTGTGTCGAGCAAGTGGTGTTCAAGCTCCTGGGCATCTGTTTGGAGAAAATCTGCCTAAAAGTTGGATGAAGAAGCTAAATATTTTAGCGGTATGAAACCTTTCGTCTTTGGACAAAAAAGGTATTTTTCGTCCCGAAGGGGATTTGATTTTGGAAATAGAGGCAGAAATTTGTCAAGAAAGTATTATCGTCCTGCACAGCCCAATGCTTACCCGTATTCGGGGAGAAGGAGACCACCACGCTCATATGGAGAGGTATTAAAGACTTCTATCCTTAAAGAAACTGCGGATAAATCTCCAGTTGGAGGGAGATTACAAAAGTTTTATAAAGACTGGCTTACTATTACTTCTGATCGGTTTATATTACAAGCAGTTTCAAGAGCCACCATTACATTTAAAGAAGGGGTTAATCCTCCTGTACAGAATAAACCTGCTTATGCTTTCGTGTTTACTGCAATTGAAAAAGCAGAGATTAATGTGGAAATTGACAAATTATCTGAAAAAGGGGTAATTGAAAAAACTTATGAACACGAGCATCAATTTGTCTCTAATATTTTTCGAAGAAATAAAAAAGATGGTGGTTGCAGAATTATTCTGGACCTTACAGATCTAAATAAGTTTGTAGAATACAAACATTTTAAAATGGAAACATTTAATACTGCAAGATATTTAATTTCAGCAGGTTGTTATATGGCTAAGATTGATTTAAAAGACGCCTATTATTCTGTACCTATACATCAGTTCTTCCAGAGGTACTTAAAATTTAATTGGCTGGGACAATTATGGCAGTTTAAAGCTTTGCCAAATGGACTGAGTTCAGCTCCCAGGCTCTTTACGAAACTGTTGAAACCAGTTTTAGCCCAATTAAGAGCACAAAAACACATTGTTATGGCTTATCTCGATGACATTCTGATCATTAATGAAAATCATTAATGAGTCAGCTGAGAACTCAGTTTCAGTTACTAAAGCTTTGTTTGAAAAGCTAGGGTTCTTGATTCATCCAATTAAATCCCAGCTGCAGCCAGCACAAACAATTAACTTTTTGGGGTTTGTAATTAACTCAGTGACTATGTTAATAACTTTACCAACAGATAAAGTCGATGATATTTTGGTAACTTGTAATAATCTCATTCACAAACCTTATCCTTCCATCCGAGAAGTAGCAAAAACCATTGGTAAACTAGTAGCAGCATTTCCTGCAGTAGAATTTGGTCCATTACATTATTAAAATCTTCAAAGGGACAAAATAAGAGCTCTCAAAGAGAAGGCAGGCCACTTTGATAGGCCTATGCAATTAACAAAAGAACTGTGTTGGAATTACAATGATGGGTTAAAAATGTCCCACAAGCTGCTAAAAATATTCTGATCAAACAGCCTGAAATGGTTTTACAAACAGATGCTAGTGCTCTCGGATGGGGGGCAACAGATTCATCCTCCAGTTGTGGAGGTAGATGGAAAGTTCAAGAAGAAACGTTTCTTCAAACTTATGGTATTAACTATTTAGAGTTATTGGGTGCTTTCTATGGACTAAAAGCATATTGTTGTTCTAAAAAGGGTCTACATGTATTAATACAGTTAGACAATAAAACGGCTGTTGCATATATTAATCACATGGGGGAGTTAGATCATATCATGTGATTGTCTGGTCAATGAAATATGGCAATGGTGTATTGATCGCCAAATTTGATTTCAGCAAACTACAATCCAGGTAAAGACAATGTGGTGGCAGATAAAAGATCAGGATATTTAAAGATAACATGGAATGGATGCTTAATCCAGCAATATTTAAGAATATTGTAACCCAATTTGGTTTACCAAAATTGATTTGTTTGCATCAAGCTTAATCATCAATTGCCTAAATATGGTCTTGGGAACACGATCCAGATGCAGTAGCAGTAGATGCTTTTTCATTAAACTGGGGAATATGTTCTTTTATGCTTTTCCATCCACCATTTGCTTTGATTCAGAAATGTCTGAAGAAAATAGAACAAGATTCTGCCACTGGATTGTTGGTAGTTCCAAATTGGCCAACACAACCTTGGTTCCCATTAATGCTGAATATGATTAAAGAACCATATATGTCGATTCCTAACTGTAGTGATATTTTGATTAATCCAGTAACTAAAGAAATTTTATCCATTATATGCATATATGAATTTATTAATCTGCAGGTTTTGACCAACCACTACAGGAGCTGGATTGTCGGACAAAACGATGGAAGTTATAGTCGCATTATGGCGAGATAGCACACAAAAACAATATATGACACATATTAAGAAATGGGAAGAATTTTGCACACAGTCAAATATTTCTTATGATACTGTGAATATTGCAAATGTTTTGGAGTTCCTTGCCAAATTGCATTTTGAGCAACATTTAAGTTACAGTGCCATTAACACTGCACGCAGTGCCTTATCATCTTATTTAGGACTCATGTCTGACCAGAAATCAATTGGATCACATCCATTAATATCTAGATTCATGAAAGGAATCTTTAACATCAATCCACCCAAACCAAGATACACAGAGATTTGGGATTGTACTTACCTTACTTAGACAATGGACTCCAATTGAAGGATTGTCATTGGAAAGATTAACATTGAAATTAACAATGTTAATGTCATTGGTCTCAGCTCAAAGAGTGCAAACTTTACAAATGTTGCGTTTAGACTGTATGCATGTGACTGCAGATAACATTGTGTTCTATGTTTACGATCTGATCAAACAAAGCAGACCAGGGAGATCTGGAGCTAAGGTAACCTTTCAAGCTTATCCTATTGATCCTACTTTGTGTGTGGTTAGACATTTGAATCAATATATTAAAGTTACTGAAACTCTTCGAGGAAATGAAAAAACGTTAATGATTACGCATAAAAAACCACACACAAAAGCTTCAGTTCAAACTATCTCAAAATGGTTGAAACAGGTGTTGCTTTTAGCAGGAGTAGACACTGATGTGTTCAAATCTCACTCCACCAGGGCTGCAGCTACGTCCGCGGCGAAGGGGCGGGACGTACCACTCGAGCATATTTTAAAAATCGCAGGGTGGAGTAAAGAAGAAACTTTTTCAAAGTTCTACAATAAACCTGTTCACACTATGACAAGCTTTGGCCACGCGGTGTTGGGATCACTATAGTCACCTGCTTTGTTTACTATTGATTGCTATAATCAGTTATGTAGTCACTTATATCTGTTATCACTTGTAATCATTCCCTCGGATATAAGGAGGGTTGTTATTATGTTCTTTAAACCATTAAAAAAGTTAATTATGGAAAGAACTAATATTAGTCTGGTTTCTCATGTATGTATTTACTTAGCCGGACTGTCCGTACTGATTATTCTACGACATAAAAAACACAGAAAGCTTTAAAATCTTCACGTAGTCACTCACGTGACTCCGAAGTAAAATAGTAAGATTAAACGAGAACTTACCAGTTCGAAGTTTGATCATTATTTTATGAGGAGTTACGATGAGGGATTACGTGCCCTCCACTCCCACCCTCATAAAATAAATGATCATCTGGTAGTTCTAAGTCTATTATGAGCCTTACTATGGTACTTCGGCTATTTGGTGTTCTGTGTTTTTCATGCCGCTGCTTTGAAGTATGCCGTTTGCCAGCGCCAGGCGGGCTCTTCACGTAATCCCTCATCGTAACTCCTCATAAAATAACGATCAAACTTCGAACTGGTAAGTTCTCGTTTAATCTTACTATTTTACATTCAACCTCCCATCCAGACCCTTCTCCAATCAGGGTCTGAGGTGCACAATCTGTAGGTACATCCCCCCCAGTACCTCCCATATCATACATCGCATGTCCAGACATGTTCATGGTAATGAGCAGTTTCTTGACCACGGGTGTGTTGTAATATTCATTTATTCTATTAAGCATGCTCAGTTGCTCATGACCTACCCTAGTTTTACTCACCTCCAAGTGAACCCTCTCAGTTCTCCTATATCAGTACTAAAGCTAAGCTATAGTCACAAGGGTCCCATCTATCACTCCATTCTACTGATAGGGATCTCTCTACATCACTCCCTTCTACTGCTATACAATGCTATTACTTCTTACTCAAGGATGGGTCTGGTAACTTTTATACACAGCTGTGTCAGAACCCTCTCCCTGGCCTCTATCAGTTTGAATCTTCTTTAAAACTCCTTACTATAATAGGGTTTAATCACTTTATCCCTCACAAGCCTGTGAATGCGGAGCAGAACAACAGACAGCCAACCATGTCATCTCTGAGTGCCCCCTCTACCACACACCAAATGGAGCTCAGGGCCTGGCAGACATTGATGCACAGGGCTGCCAACTCTCATGCTTTGAGCGTGAGAATAATGCAGTTGGGCAAATTATCACGCTCTCACGCTGATCACAAATTTCTCACGCTCTGTCGTGATAAGTTCTGTGATCAACGAAAATGTAAAAACTCATATCAACTGCATGGGCCGCGGATGTTGGAGTGTCTGGGCTGAGGGAAGGATGGAAGCAGCGGCGGGGACAGATGCGGGGAGCCGGAGCTGCCGAGTTTTTGATGGCTGGCGACTGTTTGCTGGGCTGGCGAGTTGCTCACTGCAACTCCAGTCATGGTGCAGCCCCAGTGCAAGAGTCCTGGGCTGTCGGAGGCGTCGGAAGCGTTGCGCCGCTGCCGTGAGAGTCTCTGCCAAATTCGACCAGGTGACCACCAAAGATCAGGCTGCAGCTCGGTGCAGGCTGCGATCCTGGAGGACAACCAATGGCTGCTGGAAGTAAGAACCAAGCAGTGGGTAGAAACGGTGGAAATAGTGGACTTCAAATGGGAGTGGTTGGCGAAAGCACCCTGCTTGCCTGCTAGATTTTCACTTACTGTAACTGCAGGAAAAATGTTCCCAATGTTGGGGGTGTTCAGAACCACGGGTCACAGTTTAAGAATAAAGGGTAGGCCAGTTAAGTGAGATGAAGACAAATTTTCTTCATGCGGAGAGTTGTGAATCTGTGGAATTCTCTGCCACAGAAGACAGTGCAGGCCAATTCACTGAATGGTTTTAAGAGAGTTAAATTTAGTTCTTTTTGGCTAATGAAATGGGGAACAATCCCGGAAAGAGGTACTAATTTTAGATGAATAGCCATTCATCTGCACTGCATCAATAGCCTGCGCCTATTTTCTATGTTTCTATGCTTGAGTATATGGCAATAAAACTCAATCACTTGATTTTTAAGCATTCATGCATGGTGGATGTATAATGTAGTCATAGAGTGATACAATGTGAAAACAGGCCCTTCGGCGCAACTTGACCACACCCGCCAAAATGTCCCAGCTACGCTACCTGCTTTTGGTCCATACCTCCAAACCTGCCCTATCCATGTATTAGTCTCTTTCTTAAATGTTGGGATGGTCCCTGCCTCAACAACCTCCTCTGGCAGCTTGTTCCATACACCCACCACCCTTCGCGTGGTGTATTAAAAGTTACCTCTTAAAAATAATTCATACAAAAATCATTGAAATCATACTTCTAAAATACATTAAAACATGATTGTAATGCATCAAATTTCAAAAAGTCCCTACCCTGGGAGAGGAGACACCCCACTTCCACACCCTCTCCCCACTCCCTCACTGGGTACCCCCAAAGCCAGTGATCAGCGTTGGCTCAGCCTCCCCACTTACAAAAATGCTCTGGTTCAGACAGAGAACACTGCCAGATGTGAGCTGAGAACTGAGGCCAAGTGTCCATGATGTCTGGATCCCAATGCTCAGTGCTTCATGTTTCGGAGTTGGCTAATGTTATTGATTTGTAATCAGCCTGATTTGTAATTAGTTGACAAAACCTTAATTTATTAATCTGGAATATTCAGGGGGATGGGATAAGTGTAATATGAAAATGACATGCAAGGTGTCAGGCTGTCTGTTACAACAGCAGACAGCCCCGATAACCCATCGTTTCCTTCAGTTAAATATTGGGAAGGTAGCACTATTGTCATTTGCCACTGAACTAATATGTTTGTTTACCTCACTGACTATTTCTAAACCCAACCCCCTAAATTACTTTGACGAGAAATTTGAATAGAAATGTCCCCAATTAATTGAACACATAGATGAACATCCTCAAGGAGTGTAATCAGATGGAAACGGATTCAGATGTGATATATAAGAGCTTGTTTCAAGAAGGGGAATATTTTTTAAAAGGAGGACAGAGAGTACTCGCAGGGAATGTGTGCGGAGATTATTATTTTGATACATTTATTTTACAGTTTGATCCAGGACATCTGAAGATTCAAAGTTTAATAAGTAATTGTGCTGATACTGAACCCCAAACCAACCACTTGATAAATATCAACCATCTGGAGGTTGACTTTATATAGCCATTTTAACTACACTTGGATTTCACTCCAAAGTAAAAGTAATATTGGGAATGGGGAGCATTGGAACAAAATATTTGTCCTCACATATTCTATATTAGAATGTAAAATAAAAATGTATGCATGTTGGTAGGTGCAATCAAAACAAAGACATTTTTATCATGCTGTTTTATGAATGCCAACAGAAAATATAAGTACTCACAGATCACATTTCAATGAATAAATTGCTTAAATATAAAGTAATGGAACTTTGCATTTTGGGAAAAGTCCTAAGCTGAGATGAAAGACCGCAAAATACGAAAATATTGGTGAAAATACTTCAGGACAGATTGGTTAGAAAATGAAATAAATGGTAACAGAATACTTATACAGCAGAGGTGAGTATAATTATATGGATGATAAATTGTGTTCAACAATTGATGACTTCTTTGAACAAAGAACTAGCCTGTGAGATATCAAGGAAGCCAATGGATGAAACAAATTTTGTTATTTGCTTCATCCATTGAATTATAAAGATAATTTGGTCTGTATGAAGTGCCCCATAAAAGATTACCACATGGATAAGCACCTGTGAATTAACGGGGGGGGGGGCGGGGCGGTTGGTGGGGGGTGGGGGGGGGGTGCGGAGACGTTGGGGGGGGGTGTGGGCGTGGGGTGGTGTTGCGGAGGCGAGGCTGGGGCAGAGTGGTGGTCGGTGGCCTCGCGGGGGGCGGGTGGCGGGGTGCGGGAGGGCGAGCACTCCTTGGGAGCGGCGGGCCGGGGGGCGGTGGGGGGGGGGGGGCGGGGCGGGCGGGGGGCGGGGGCGGGGGCCGTGGGGGGGGGGGGCAGGTGTCAGGCTGGACTCATTATCAGTAAATGAGATGAAGGTATGCAACTGGATCAGGGTCAGGAAGTAGTACCCAGTGTGCAGTGAGACCCAGGCTGGGTCCAACATGGGCCATGTTTGATATAATCTGATTTCTATACATAAATAATATTAAGAACAGTCATGGTGCTGCACATGTTGATCAAGCCTGGGCTCTACTGTGAATGTAATTAAGGAATGTAATTTTTCTAACCTTATTCATAGCTGAATCAATTTTAAAGACATATATATGCATTCAAGTATAATTAACCGAGACTCGCTACATATTGCCACAATTTAAGCTGAAAAATGCAAAAGTCCCATACCAATGGAGAAGGGGGAACATCCTCCTCCACCATATTAAGCTATAGACCATACAATTCACACAACGCAAAAACTCCCAATAATTAAAAACACATCACAACTATAAACCCACCAAACCCACCAACGCCCTCACAACACACACAACCCAGCATGTACCGAGAAAAACACCCAAACTTCATCCCCTAAATCTCAAACAACCACCCCACCACCCACCCGCCCGGTCACTACGCTCCCTCGGGCTGTTTGGTCTCACGCAATTTCTCACTCCCAACTCTCACCCAATGTTGGCAGCCCTGCTGATGTAGAGACAACAACCTTGCTGCTCAACACCCGGCTTGAGATTTAACTATTCCTTTGGTTTATTTATATTTCATTCGCAAGAAGACGGGCTTTATTAAGGGCTCTGGGCCTGTGCTATAGCCATATCTCTGGGTCTAAGTTCCTCGAGCTTTGGGCCTAAGTTCTGGCGGCACCTGCCTGTGTTGTGTAGGCCACAGGGTTGTATTATAGGCTCCAGGCCTGTGTTTTATGCTTTGGCCCAAGTTCTGGACCTCAGAGCCTGTGTTGTAGGCCTCGGGGCTGTGTTGAAGGCTCCAGGCCTGGTTGTGGGCTTTGGCCTAGGTTCTGGGCCTCAAATCCTGTGTTTTGTAGGCCTCATGGTTGTGTTGTAGGCACCCAGCCTGTGTTATAGGCTCCAGGCCTAGGTTCTGGGCTTCCGAGCCTGTGTTGTGGGCCCCAGGCCTGTGTTATCGACTCCGGGCCTGTGTTGTAGGCTTTGGTCTATGTTCTGGCCTAAGTTCTACTCCCCTCTCTCTCTCTCTCTCCTCTCTCCCCCCTCTCTCTTCTACCCTCCTCTCCTCTCTCTCCTCCCCACTCTCTCTCACTCCCGCCTCTCTCACTCCCGCCCTCTTCTCACACCCGCCTCTCTCACTCCCCCTCTCTCTCCCCATCCGTCTCCCCCCTCTCATAATTTCCCCCTCCTCTCTCCATGCCAACTCATCTTGATCCAAACTCCACCACAATTCCAGACAAGATCACGATCATTAAGAAGAAGAACAGGCAGATAAGGCCGAGAATGTCGATTTTTTTCGAGGATAACGGGCGGAAACGGACATTTTCTCACCCTCGGCATGCGAGAGATGTTGTTTTGAAAGCGCTGTTAACGGATTTGCAGTCAGTGGCCGTTATCAGGGCGATAACGGCCGCTGCCTGCAAATCAAAAGACACTGCTGCAAATCCACCAACTGCGCTTTCAAAACAGGAGGCAGAAGTTGTCTATCTTGAAACAGCCCCCAAAATATTGCCCTAGCTCTTTTTCTGTATTTTTACTTCAGAGAAACAGCGCGGAAACAGGCCCTTCGGGCCCACCGAGTCCTCGCCGACCAGCGATCGCCCATGCTCACACTAGTTTATTTTAGATATACAGCGTTGAAACAGGCCATTTGGCCAACCTAGTCCACGCTGACCAGCGATTGCCCGTTCACACACCAGTTTAATTTGGAGATACAGCGTAGAAACTCAACTAAATTAATATATAATACTCCACCTCCTGTCCTCCCCTCTCCACCCCTAATTGATAACCTAACTGATTAACTTATCACTGGCGATCTCAGGTGGACGGTCCCCTTGAGGCACCTTCCCGGGAGAGAGATGTAGACAATAGCAGGGCCCGAAATTAGCGGTTTCCTGGGTGCCAATGACCACCCAAAGTGCCTTCGAGTAACCTAAACGCCGACTCATTTTGCCCGGCTTGGCAAGCAAATACTGGTTTATACCGATAGACACAAAAAACTGGAGTAACTCCGCTGGTCAGGCAGCATCTCTGGAGAATAGGAGCGTGACGTTTGGCAGCGGCTGTATTCCTCTAGCATCTTTGATTGCGGGGCAAAAGATACGAGGTGCGTGGTGACAAAGGGTCAGAGCAAATGACGGGTCTCGAACAGCGGCCGCGATAGCGGCTCCACCGTCTCCTCCTCCCCCTCCCTCCTCCCGGCCTCACCATGCGAGAGGGGTTGTTTTGAAAGCGCAGTTGGTGGATTTGCAGCAGTGTCTTTTGATTTGCAGGCAGCGGCCTCCTTCTGCCAACTGAAGCAGCTGCACAAAAGATCCTGTAGATATAGGATCTTTGAACTGCACCACTCGGCCCCGCACCTTGCTGTCGGCGGGCGGAGGCGGTTGCGAGGATATCCCAATCACCACCCCCTTTGGCGGCCGCACTTTGGCGTTGGACAGGGACGGCCAAGGCAGCGGGCGATGTTGTCCGAGGAGCGCTGACTTCCTTCCTCCCCACCTCCTCTGCCCCTTGCCTCTCTCTGTCTCTCTCTCTCTCTCTCTCTCTCTCTCTCTCTCTTGTACGCCTCCCTCCACCCCTCTTAACCTGATACCCCTCCTCTCCATCCTGCGCTGATCCCCATTCCATCTATTCAGTCCTCATTGACATCCCCTGTGCTCCTCTCCCCATCTACACCCCCCAATCTATTCATAAACACCCTACCCACCTCGTATTGAGTCTCCTGCCAACCCCCCCCCCACCCCCCCCCCCCCCCCTCCACCCCCCCCCACCCCCCACCCCCCCCCCCCATCCATTCCTACATCCGTCCCCCAATTCATCCTGTACTGAACCCCTAACCCCCTTCCCATCCATCCTGCACTTCTCTCCCCCCATTCATACTGCACTGATTCTCCCATTCATCCCGTACTGACCCACCTTCCATTTACCCTGCACCAAACCCCCCATCCATCCTGTAGTGATCTTCCCATTCATCTTTTACTATTTACCCATTCATCCTGTACTTATCCCCTCATGCATCCTGTACTGATCCCCTCATTCATCTTGCAGTGATCCCCCATTCACCCTGCACAGACCCTCCGATCCACACTGTCCTGACCCCTCCCCCATTCATCCTGTACTGATCCCCTGCATTCATCCTGTGCTGATCTCCCCCCATCCATCCTGTACTGATCCCCCCCCATTCAAGAAGAATGGGGGGGAACAGTCTGAAGAAGGGTCTTGACCCAAAACATTGCCTATTTCCTTAGCTCCATAGATGCTGCCACACCTGCTGAATTTATCCAGCATTTTTGTTACCCCCATTCATCCTGTACTGAAGCCCCATTCACCCTGTACTGATCCCCCCATCCATCCTGTACTGATTTCCCATTCAACTCAACTGACATCCCCCGTGCTCTCCCCTCACAATTTTACATACTCCAACCAACACGTACTAATTCACCTGCCTCAATCAATCCATTCCGCACCGATTGCCTTCTCAACCCCCCCCCCTCCCCCCACCATCTACCCACCCCGCACTGATTCACACACCCCCTGACCCTATTGTGCTTCATGGTCTTCAGAGCGAACATTGACTATGTTTGATAATTGAATGCAATCAAATGTGTTTTAATTCCCAATGCTATTATTTGTTTTGACACCTTTAAATATAAAAGGTACACCTTTGAACATTTGCTGCAGTTATGTCCTTTGGCCATCTCTTGTCAGTTAGTGTAATGTTTAACCAGTCAGATGGGTATAGTCGGTTTTAACAACTATTATCATAAAATGCCTTTAGAACTTTCCTTGCAACCTGTATATTTTGTTATGCATAAATTATGTGGAAAGCCAGAGTGTTTCTGTGCCAATAGCAATAACGACCAATGCAATGGCCATGTCATGGTAATTTTCGGTCCTTCACAGAAAACATGCTTGCATCAATCTGTAGTGTGTATGATCCAGGATTTATCATATGGTTGATCATATGCCGAATAATCCAACCAATATGATCATGTCTGATCCTCCCCAATCAGTACCCCGTTCCTGCCTTCTCTCCATATCCCCTGACTCCAGAGCTTACGTCGATTTTGAACAAACAGCAACAAAGAGAAGCAGGGAGAAGAACTGATTGGCTGAAGCCCGTGGGAAAGATGAGTAAGTCACAGGGGAAAATCAGTTTAAAACTGCGGAATTTGGTTTGTTAATTGGTAAATTAGGCAATTTATCAGTCAATATAAGCAAGGCTGCGCTAGGGGAGTGGCAGTGAGGGAGCGGCCTTTTGAGTCTTTGGCTCGGGAGTCTTAGGAGAGGCGGCTTCGCAATACGCTGGACAGAGAGTGACGAAAGAAGGAGATGTCAGGCAAGTTGATTCAGTGTGATGCTTGCAGTATGTTGGAGATCTAGGATACTGCTGGTGCCTCTGGCTGCTACAAATGTGAGAAGTGCATCCAGGTACAGCTCCTGAAGGACTGTGTTGGGGAACTGGAGAAGCAAGTGGATGACCTCAGGTTCGTCCGAGAAACTGAGTCATTCCTCGACTAATCCTACAGCAGAATTGTTACACTCAAGGTACTGGAAGAGAGAAGGTGTGTGACGGTGAGAAATGGAAGGAAACATGTAATCCAAAGGTGCACGGGTGTTGCACCTCTTGCGAACAGGTTCACCCACTTAGAAGCTGTCAGGCCAGAAGATCCTAACGCACTGGCTTGCGAAGCAGAAAGTGCTGTTGAGCCAAAATCAAAGAGGCCAACGTCAGGCAACGCCATTGTAGTTGGAGACTCCATTGTGAGAAGTACGGACAGAGGTTTCTGCAGGAATAGACGGGATTCGAGGATGGTACGCTGCCTCCCGGGTGCCAGGATCCAGGATGTCATGGACAGAGTGCAGAAAATCCTCAAGGATGAAGGTGAACAGCCGGAAGTTGTAGTGCATGTTGGTACAAACAATGTCGGAAAGAAGGGGATGAATATTCTGAAGCATGACTTTAGAGAGCTCGGAAAAGTGCTGAAAAGCAGGACCTCCAGGGTGGTTATCTTTGGTTTGCTTCCAGTTCCTCGTGCTGGCAAAAGCAGGAAAAGGGAAATTACAGGACCTGAGATTACAGGGCTGAGCAACTGGTGCAGGGGGCATAGATTTAGATTCTTAAACCACTGGGATCTGTCTTGGAGTAAGGGAGAACTCTACAAAACAGACGGATTGCACCTTAACAGGTGGGGGACCAGCATTCTGGCAGGCAGGTTTGCTTCTGCGACATGGGTGGTTTTAGGGGGGGGGGGGGGTGTCAAATGGGATAATCAAAGACGGAGTTAAAGGGAATGGGAGTAAAGGGATAGATAAGGACCCCAGAATTAACAGGAAAGACAGCTCACAAAGGGATAGGAGAGTATGGCCAGGCGTAATAGGGATCAATGTGAAAGGTGAGATGCATAAGGAATTAAAAGTATTGTATTTGACTGTGCAAATTATAAGTAAAGTAGATGAGCTTGAGGCTCAGTTAGAGGTTGGTAGATATGACATTGTGGGGATTACCGAGAAGTGGCTGCAGGAGGATCGGGAACTTAATATTCAGGGTTATACATCCTATAGAAAGGACAGGCAGGTGGGCAGAGGGGGGGGGGCAGCTCTGCTGGTGAGGGATGAAATTCAGTCCCTTGCGAGGGACGACATAGGGAATGACAAGGTAGAGTCACTGTGGATTGAGTTGAGGAACTGCAAAGGCAAGAAGACACTAATTGGTGTTATCTACAGACCCCCAAACAGTAGCCCATGATGGAAGGTGTAAGTTGCAGCAGGAGTTAAAACTGGCATGTAACAAAGGTAACGCCACTGTGGTGATGGGGGATTTCAATATGCGGGTAGACTGGGAAAATCAGGTTGGTTCAGGACCCCAAGAAAGAGAGTTTGTAAAATGCCTCTGAGATGGATTCTTAGAGCAGCTTGTAATGGAGTCGACCAGAGAAAAGCCAATTCTGTGTTGTTGTCCAATGAACCAGATTTGATAAGAGAACTCAAGGTAAAGGAACTGCTTGGAGGTAGTTATCATACTATGATTAGTTTTATTCTGCAATTTGAGAAGGAGAAGGTTAAATTGGAAGTGGCAGTGATGCAGTTGAACAAAGGGGACTATGAAGGCATGAGAGAGGAGCTGGCCGAGGTAGACTGGAAAGGGGTCCTAGCAGGAATGACGGTGGAACAGCAATGGCAGGAATTTCTGGGCATAATCTGGGAGTAGGAGGCAACAGTGGCTGACTAGAGAAGTTAGGGATAGAATAAAACTGAAAGAAACGATGTATAACACAGCAAAGAGTAGCTGGAAGCCAGAGGATTGGGAAACTTTCATTGAGCGGCCATTGAAGGCGGCCAGGGTACTGGTGAGCCCCCACCTGCTCTGTGTGTAGGCTGAGTTCGAGGGGCTGAGCTTCAGTGGCGGACCACAAGGGGCACAGAAAGAAGAAGCCTAATGGCTCTTCCACCTGTGGCAAGAGCTTTACCCAGTTGTCTGGGCTGCAGACGCACCAGTCGGTGCAATGCAGCGAGCGGCCATTCAGTTGCTCCGACTGCAGCAAAGACTTCAAGTCATCCAAGTACCTGAAGAGGCATAGGCCGCTGCACACCGGGGAGTGGCCCTCCTCCTGCAACGACGGTGACAAGAGCTTCACCCGAGTCAGCCAACTGCTGACGCACCAGCACACCGTCACCAGGAAGCGGCCCTACACCTGCACCCAGTGCATCAAGTGCTACACCCACTCCACCAGCCTGCTGAAGCACCAGCGCACCTACACAGGGGAGCAGCCTTACACCTGCGCCCAGTGTGGCAAGGGCTTCACCCGCTCCGACAGCCTGCTGAAGCATCAGCGCACCCACCAACCTGCTGTCCCAACAGCGGGTGCATGCCGACAACCGTCCCGTCCCCAGCCCGGTCTGCGGAGAGTGCTTTGCCATGGCCTCCTACGCCCTGTCTCATCAGCACGTGCACACAGGTGGCCAGCCCTACGACTGCCTGTACTGTGGTGAGGCGTTTGACAGCTTGCGGGGTTTGCGGCAGCACCGGCGAGTCCACGCCGGCGAGCAGCTGCTTCCACTGTGACAAGAGAACATGGGCACTGGGCGCACCAGCGGTTACACACCAGAGAGAGACCCTTTATGGCAATGGTTTCACCCACATGTCCAGCCTGCATACCCACAGCTGTGAGCGTCCCTTCCCCTGCCCGTCCTGTGGTAAGGACTTCACCGCCTTGACCACCTGTTGGAACACCAGCAAGTCCACACCGGCCAGCGCCCCTTCACCTGCCCGCTTTGTGGCAAGGCCTTTGCCCGCTCCTCCAGCCTGCTGGCACACTGCGATGCGGATAGGCGCTGTTTAGGTAAACACAAAATGCTGGAAGGAATGGGTAGCATTGCAGGTCGAGACCCTCCTCAGAGAGAGAAAGAGAGACCGACATACAGAGAGACAGGGGGAGATGGAGAGAGGGAGATAGAAATAGAGGGGGAGACAGAGAGAGGGGGAGACACCGAGACAGAGAGAGAGATGGATAGAGAATGAGAGAGAGAGAGATGGATAGAGATAGAGGGAGAGAGGCAGAGAGAGAGATAGGGAGGGAGAGAGAGACACGCAGAGAGACAGACAGACAGAGAGAGTCATAGACAGGGACAGAGATAGACGGACAGAGAGACAGAGACAGATAAAGACAGACAGAGAGAGAGTGGGACAGAGACAGAGGGGGAGAGAGAGATAGAGATTGAGAGAGAGAGAGAAACAGAGGAAGATAGGTAGAGAGATGGAGGGACATAGATAAAGAGAGACAGAGACACACAGGGAGACAGAGAGAGAGAGAGAGAGAGATAGAGTGAAACAGACGGAGATAGGTAGAGAGATAGAGAGAGACGGAGGGAGACACAGAGAGGGACACAGAGAGGGACAGAGAGAGAGAGACAGAGAAACAGAAGGCGATAGGTAGAGAGACATAGAAAAAGAGACGGAGATGCACAGGGAGATAGAGATAGAGAGAGAGATAGAGATAAAGATAGAGAGAGATAGAATGAAACAGAGGGAGAGAGACAGAGGGAGACGGAGACAGAGGGAGAAATGGAAGAGCCCGAGGGGGGGGGGTATGTCAGTCAGTGAGTCAGGGCGCCCTCTGGTCCTCCGACTGCAGTGTCCTTCTGGCGGCGGGAGGCCACGGCCCAGCGTCTTTGGTCCTCTGACTGCAACGTTAACCTGGCGGCAGGAGTCCGTGGTGTAACCGATCCACATTCCCCACAAACGCTGACGTCAGGGCGCCTCCTCACCACCTCTCCACACCTTCCCCCCCTCCCCATTCCCCCTCCTCTCCATCCCCCTTAATCCCCCTCACCCATTATCTCCATCCTCCTTCACCCCCTCCTGCCCCTTCACACCCTCCCCCTCACTTTCACTCCCCCCTCCCCCCCCGCTGCCCTTCCCCCTCCCTACCTCTCCATTCCCCTTCACCCAGGCCCCCCTCTCACCCTTCTGCCTCCCCCCCCCCCTCCTTTCAGGCACTAGTAATTGTTCACACGTTAGTAATGTTCTGTTTGCCAGCTTGTTGACCCTCTGTGTTGCCCTACTGCAGGGTTTAGGAGCTGTTTCGCCGAACACCTCCGCTCGGTCCGCATTAACCAACCCGACCTCCCGGTGGCTCAGCACTTCAACTGCCCCTCCCATTCCGTATCTGACCTCTCGGTCCTGGGCCTCCTCCACGGCCAGAGTGAGCAACACTGCAAGTTGGAGGAACAGCACCTCATATTCCGCTTGGGGAGTCTGCATCCTTTGGGCTTGAACATTGAATTTTCTCAATTCTGTTAACCCTTGCTGTCTCCTCCCCTTCCCACCCCTCCCTCAGCCCTCGGGCCCTGGCATTCCCTCTCTCTCTATCTCCCTCCCCCACCCTACGTCATTTTACACCCCCCCCCCCCCCCACAAACAGCTCTTACAATGGCTTGTTCCCTTTATCATTGATACTTTTTTGCATATCTTTCATTCATTGTTCTTTATCTCTCCACATCACCGTCTATATCTCTCGTTTCCCTGATCCCTGACCAGTCTGAAGAAGGGTCTCAACCTGAAACGTCGCCTATTTCCTCCGCTCCTTAGATGCTGCTGCACCCGCTGAGTTTCTCCAGCCTTTTGTGTACCCTTGAGAGAGAGATAAGCAGGGAGAGGGAGAGAGAGACAGAGAGAGGGAGAGATACAGAGAGAGACAGAGAGAGGGAGAGATACAGAGAGAGACAGAGAGAGGGAATAGAGAGATAGAGAGAGATAGATTGAGACTTAAAGCACACGGTATTGGTGGTTCAACTTAAAGCTCATGGTATTGGTGGTTCAGTATTGATGTGGATAGAGAACTGGCTGGCAGACAGGAAGCAAAGAGTAGGAGTGAATGGGTCCTTTTCAGGATGGCAGACAGTGACTAGTGGGGTGCCGCAAGGCTCAGTGCTGGGACCCCAGCTATTGACAATATACATTAATGATTTGGACGAGGGAATTAAATGCAACATCTCGAAGTTTGCGGATGACACAAAGCTGGGGGGGCAGTGTTAGCTGTGAGAAGGATGCTAGGAGGCTGCAAGATGACTTGGATAGACTGGGTGATGAGTGGGCAAATGCATCGGCAGATGCAGTATAATGTGGATAAATGTGAGGTTATCCACTTTGGTGGCAAAAAACGGTAGGTAGACTATTATTTGAATGGGACCCGATTAGGAAAAGGGGAGATGCAGCGAGACCTGGGTGTCATGGTACACCAGTCATTGCGAAGTAGGCATGCATGTGCAGCAGGCTGTGAAGAAGAAAGCGAATGGTATGTTGGCATTCATTAGCAAAGGATTTGAGTACAAGAGTGCAGGGAGGTTCTACTGCAGTTGTACAGGGTCTTGGTGAGGCCACACCTGGAGTATTGCGTACAAGTTTTGGTCTCCTAATCTGAGGAAAGACATTCTTGCCATAGAGGGAGTACAGAGAAGGTTCACCAGAACTGATTCCTGGGATGGCACGACTTCCATATGAAGAAAGACTGGATAGACTCGGCTTGTACTCACTGGATTTAGAAGATTGAGGGGTGATCTCATAGAGAACGTACAAAATTCTTAAGGGTTGGACAGGCTAGATGCAGGAAGATTGTTCCCGATGTTGGGGAAGTCCAGGAAAAAAAAACAAAAAAAAAACCCCCCCCCCCCCCCCCCCCCCCCCCCCCCCCCCCCCCAAGGGATCCACAGTTTAAGGATAAGGGAAAGTCTTTTAGGACCGAGATGAGAAAATCGTTTTTCACACAGAGAGTGGTGAATCTGTGGAATTCTCTGCCACAGAAAGTAGTTGAGACCAGTTCGTTGGCCATATTTAAGAGGGAGTTGGATGTGGCCCTTGTGGCTGAAGGGATCAGAGGGTATGGAGAGAAGGCAGGTACAGGATATTGAGTTAGATGATCAGCCATGATCATATTGAATGGCGGTGCAGGCTCGAAGGGCCGAATGGCCTGCTCCTGCACCTAATTTCTATGTTTCTATGAGATAGAGACGTAGAGACGTAGAGAGAGAGATAGAGACAGAGAGGGAGAGACATATATATATATAGATAGAGATAGAGAGAGAGAGAGATAGAGAGCGAGAGATAGTGAAACAGAGACAGAGAGACAGATGTTTCTGTATAATTTTGTATTTTCTTTTGTGTATTATTTGATGTTTCAGAGAGAGAGACGGAGACATAGAGAGAGAGGGATTGAGATATATATATATATATATATATAGAGAGAGAGAGACAGAGAGATATAGAGATAGAGAGAGACGCCTTTATTCTTTTTTGTGTTGTTTTACCTCGGAGACAGAGAGAGAAAAGACCGCGCGGCGTAGGGGCCTCAGCCCGGAAATGACGTCGCTGCCCCGCAGGCTGCGCGATCGAGCAGCGGGGCGGCCTCAACCCGGAAATGACGTCGCGGTCAACATGGAGGCGACCCGCACTGGACGGTGAGAGAGAACATGGGCATGGGGATAGGGATGGGGAAGAGGAAGAGGAGAGAGGTGGAGAGAGTCCGGAATGGAGAGAGAGAGGGGGATATCTGAGGAGGGGAGGCTGCGAGGGCCAGGAATAAGGGGAGAGGGTCACAGAGGGAGAGAGGGGAGGGAGGGGGGCGAGAGGCTGGGGGTTTGGAAAAGGGTGAAGTGAGTAGCGGGGGGAAGCTGGGAGCAAGGGAGGGGGGGAGGGGGGAGGGTTTCAAAGCGGAGTGGGTTTCGGTTGCCAAGGGGATGAATAGGGGGCAGGGAACTGGGGGTTGAGAGGGTTGAAGTGAGTCAAGGAAGGGGGTAGGGAGCCTGGTGGTGTTCACACTGTTTGGGAGTGGAGGGGGGGGGAGGGAGCAAAGGGGAGTAAGGAGCAGGAGGCGGCAGGGTAAAGGGGCAGGGAGGAGGTCATATTGTTCAGGAGTGGAGAGGGTGTTGCAGTTTAGGAAGTCAAACCAGGGCAGGATCTTCACTGTGAATGGAGGGGCACTGGGGAAATGTGTGGAGCCGAGTGATCTAGGAGTGCAGGTACAAGTTGTGCTGAAGGGCCGCTTTCCAACGCTGTATCACTATGACTCTATGACAAAGTGCTGGAGTAACTCAACAGGGCAGGCAGCATCTGTGGAGAAGATAGACAAAAAAAATGCTGGAATAACTCAGCGGGTCAGGCAGCATCTGTGGATAGAAGGAATGGGTGACGTTTTGGGTCGACACTCTTCTTTGGTTTAGTTTAGTTTAGAGATGCAGTGTGGAAACAACAGGTCTTTCGACCCATGGAGTCCGCGCCTACCAGCGATCACCCCGTACACTAGCACTATCCTACGCACATTAGGGACAATTTTGCGGAGGCTGATTAATTTACAACCCTGAACGTCTTTGAAATATTGGAGGAAACCGGAGCTCCCGGAGTAAAAACCGATGCAGGTCAAGGGGAGAACGTACAAACTCGGCACAGACAGCACCAGTAGTTAGGATCGAGCCCAGGAATCGGGCGGTGAGGCAGCACTGTACCAGTGTGCCATGCAGAATGATATAAAGGTTTCCTCTGCCATAAACGCACCCAATATGTGTTAGTAATGTCCTGTTTGCCAGCACTTTGACCATCTGTGTTCCCCTCCTGCAGGGTTTAGGAGCTGTCACTGTGGACAGAGAGACGGGGATGTGAGTGGCCATTGAGCTCGACCAGCGTGCCGGTGAGCCTCCCCCCATCTGCTCGGTGTGTGGGCTGAGCTTTGATGGAGGACATGACGGGGCACAACAAGGAAAAGTGTTATGAGTGCGACGTGTGTGGGAAGGCCTGCCGGAGACCGAGTGAGCTGGAGATCCACTTGCGGGTTCACACGGGCGAACGCCCCTTCAACTGTTCGGAGTGCGGCAAGAGCTTCACCCGCTACAGCACCTTGCTGCGGCACAACCGCGTGCACTCCAGCGAGAGGCCCTTTACCTGCTCCGACTGCAGCAAGAGCTTCAAGGGGGCGAATGACTTGAAGATCCACCGGCGGGTGCATACCAGGAGAGCGGCCCTACATGTGCAGTGACTGTGGCAAGGGCTTCTCCCTCTCCAGCAGCCTGCTGGCACACCAGTGCACTCACACCAGCAAGCGTCCCTACACCTGCCCCCAGTGCGGCAAGGGCTTCACCTACTCCAGCAGCCTGCTGAAGCACCAGCGCACCCACACCGGTGAGCGCCCCTACACCTGCATCCAGTGCGGCAAGGGCTTCACCTACTCCCACCACCTGCGGCAGCACCAACGCACCCACACCGGTGAGCGTCCCTACACCTGTGTCCAGTGCGGCAAAGGCTTCACCAGCTCCAGCAACCTGCAGGAGCACCAGCGCACTCACACCGGCGAGCGTCCCTACACCTGCGCCCAGTGTGGCAAGGGCTTCACCAGCTCTACCAAGCTGCTGGATCACGAACGCATCCACACCGGCGAGCGTCCCTACACCTGTGGCCAGTGCAGCAAGAGCTTCTCCAGCTCCAACAGCCTGCTCAAGCACCAGCGCACCCACACCGACGAGCATCCCTACACGTGTGCCCAGTGCGGCAAGGGCTTCACCAACTCCAGCAGCCTGCTGGTGCACCAGCGCACCCACACAGGTGAGCGGCCCTACAACTGCACCCAGTGCGGCAAGGGCTTCACCCACACCTCCAGGCTGCTGTCCCACCAGCGGGTGCACGTCGGCGACCGTCCCGTGTGTGGAGAGCGCTTTGCCATTGCCTCCCATGCCCTGTCCCACCAGCGTGTGCACACCAGTGACCAACCCTGCGACTGCCCGTATTGTGGTGAGGCGTTTGACAGCTTGCGTGGGTTGCGGCAGCACCGGCGGGCCCATGCTGGTGAACAGCTGCTCCCACTGTGACGAGAGCATGGGGGCTGCTGGAGCACCAACGGACACACACCAGAGAGAGACCCTTTGTGTACGCTGAATGTGGCAAGGGTTTCACCCGCATGTCCAGCCTGTGGCAGCACCGGCGTACCCACAGTGGTGAGCGTCGCTTCCCCTGCCCATCCTGTGGTAAGGGCATCACCCGCCTTGCCCACCTGCTGGAGCACCGGCGAGTCCACACAGGCCATCGCCCCTTCACCTGCCCACTCTGTGGCGAGGCCTTTGCCCGCTCCTCCAGCCTGCTGACAGGTGGATAGGCACTGTTTAGGCAAACATGAAATGTGGAAGGAATTTGTTCTCTCCGGAGATGCTGCCTGACCCGCTGAGTTATTCCAGCATTTTGTGTCCTTTTTTGTAAAGCAGCATAGAAACAGAAAATAGGTGCAGGAATAGGCCATTCGTGCCTGCACCGCCATTCAATATGATCATGGCTGATCATCCAACTCAGTATCCTTCTCTCCATACCCCCTGATTCCTTTAACCACAAGGGCCACATCTAACTCCCCCTTAAATATATGGGATCTTGTAGACAGCCTTCTGAAAGTCCAGATATAACACATGCACTGGTTCTCCCTTATCCACTACTAGTTCCATCCTCAAAAAATTATTTAAGATTCGTCAGACATGATTTACCTTTCATAAATCCATGTTGACTTTGGCCAATGATTTAACACTTTCAGAATCTATTTTCCCTTTCCTAATTAAGCCCTTTGTCTTCTTCTGCTGGACTCTGAATGTCTCAGAGTCCTCTGGTAGGCTGCATTTTCTGGCTAATTTGTATGCTTCATCTTTAGTCCTCACCTTTCACCCCACCAGCCATCACATATATCACAGTCCTCCGCCAGTTTCGCCACCTCCAACATGATCCCACCACTCACCACATCTTCCCATCTCCCCCCGTCTGCCTTCTGCAAAGATCGCTCCCTCCGCAACTCCCTTGTCAGTGCTTCCCTTCCCTCCCGCTCCACCCCTTCCCCGGGCATTTCCCTTGCAACCGCAAAAGATGCTACACTTGTCGCTTTACCTCCCTCTTCCACTCCATTCAAGGACCCAAGCAGTTGTTCCAGGTCCGACAGAGATTCACCTGCACCTCCTCCAACCTCATCTATTGCATCCGCTTCTCTAGATGTCAACTGATCTATATCGATGAGACCAAGCGGAGGCTTGGCGATCGTTTCACCCTAACACCTCTGATCGTTTTGCAATAACTAACCCGACCTCCCGGTGGCTCAGCACTTCAACTCCCGCTTCCATTCTGTATCCGACCTCACTGTCCTGGGCCTCCTCCACGGCCAGAGTGAGCAACATCGCAAGTTGGATGAACAGCACCTCATATTCCGCTTTGGGAGTCTGCATCCTCTTGGCAGGATAGAATTCACTCAATTCTGTTAACCCTTGCTGTCTCCTCCCCTTCCTACCCCTCCATCAGCCCTCGGGCTCCTCCTCCTTTTTCCTTTCTTCCCTCCGCCTCCCCCCACCCCCCATCAGTCTAAAGAAGGGTTTCAGCCCGAAACATTGCCTATCTCCTTCGCTCCATAGATGCTGCTGCACCCGCTGAGTTTCTCCAGCATTTTGTGTACCCTCGATTCTGCAGCATCTGCAGTTCCTTCTTTAACACTTGTCAGGCTTTCTCCAGCCCCCATCTCTCTCTTCCAGCTTCATTCCCCCCACCCTCTCCAATCAGTCTGAAGAAGGGTCCTGACTCAAAATGTAGTCTGTCCTTTGGTGGAGGAACTCAGTGGGTCAGGCCACATCTGTAGAGGGAAGGCAATCTAAGGCGTCCACTCCCACCTCTCCTTTCCAACTTTATCCACCACCCCCACCCCCCCCCCCCCCCCCCCCCCCCCCACACTAAGTCCTAAGAAGGGTCCTGATCTGGAATGTTGCCTGACCATGCTCTCCAGAGGTGCAAGTTACTCCAGGAGATTGTGTCTCTTTTTGCAAACCAACATCTGCTTTTCCTTGTATCTAAACTAGGCGTGCATTTCACCCTACACTTGTGCTCGGTCTGCCAAGGCCTGCTGGATCTCCCGGTTGCCAACTATTTTAACTCCCCTTCCCATTCCCACTGTTCTTTCTGTCCTGGGCGTCCTCCATTGCCAGAGTGAGGTGATGCGCAAACTGTAAGAACAGCAGCTCATAGCTTACAGCCCAATGACATGAATGTTGAATTCTCCAAATTATGGAGACATCCCCCATCGTGGACCATCTCTTCGTCATTCCTATGTCTTCTTCTTGCTGGCGAAAGGCGTCAGGCGTCACTGCTTCCCGTCCCCCGGCCGTTCCCCCTCAACTCCGAACGTTGGGATCTTGCTCTCTGCCCTTGGACTTCGGCAACACTCAGGTTGCGGTAAACAAGGACTTTTGCTCATCAACCCGCTGGAGCCAAGTCGTATTCCAATGAAATAATTGTCTTTTTTTGTGGATGAAATTAATTTAGAGGGAAATTAAAGGAAAATAAAAAGCAGAGACTTTGCAGATTTGCTTCCAGATTTTATTGCATGACTAGAGTAAGTGGGACTTGTTGGGTCTCAGTCACACGGGAGGCCTGGTCCCACCAACGCAACCCATTCCCCAACACAATATTCCACCACTCACCTGTTCCCCCAACCCAACCTGTTCCCCCAAAGCAATATTCCATCACTCAGGGGAGGTGTGGTGGGTCGGGGGAGGGGGGGGGGGGGGGGGGGATGGAGTGGGGGATGGGTGTGTGTGTGAGAGTGGGGTGTGGGGGAATGATTAATACAAGTCAAACAGATGGTTAATAAAAGTCAACTACAATAAAAGGGAATCTTGACCTTATTCCATCTCATCTTTCAGGCAGCCCACGCCACCATCCCCATTTCAAGCCAATCATAAGTCCCCCATTTACTGCAACATATCTACGCTTCTAGCGGGATTGGACGAGGGAGATCCTCTGTAACTCCTAACAGAGGAGTAAACTTCGTTATCTGCTCTGCTATTTCATGTTCACATTTGGCATCCACCCTTCACACATTCCCAGACAAAAGGTAATATGTCTAATCTTACTTTGCCGATTCCCACAACCTCTTCAGCACCTGGTCAAGCGAGAGCTGCCAATTGCCACATCAAATGCACCCCCCTTTTGTTACCTTGTTCGATTCCAATCAAAATTCAATAAGGAAGGATATTCATTTTTCTTCCACAGTTCCCTCCTTGTTGATCAATACTTAGAGTAAGAAAGGATATTGATATTTTGTCTCGTTAATCAGTTGCAACAATGGTGCCATACAGGTCCAATTTTAATTGTGGTTGGAGCAAGCAGAGATACCTCCTTGTGCATGTGAGGGAATATGGGCACAAACCCAATATTCAAATCATATAAGGAAGCTTATTTACATCCAGCAGCGAGTTCACTGTGTTCTGTGTGGAAGTTGTTTGTTGGATTTCAAACTCCAACTTCAACCTTCCTCCTGTTTAGATGCCTATAAGATGCCTCACTTCACCCTTGTATTCTCTCTCATCCCACACAATGTTAGTATATTCATGTATTTTATACTACAAAGATAGTTAATAAGGAATATGTATACATTTGAGGATTTAATAAATTTAAGATCAGTTTATCATGCTTAATAGCCTTTCCTGTGATGTGATGAATCCTCTATTTTTCCATAACTACCCAAAATCATGTACAACCCGAAACACATAGCAAGAATCGGTGTTGATGTTTGCACTTGTATCTTTTGCCAATACACAGGCACGAATCGGGGCATATAGCTCAGCTGCCTGAGTGGACGTTCTTGATGGTAAACCATATTTAATTATTTAATTATTTAATTATTAATTATTAAATTTAAGTATTTAATTATTTAAGTATTTAATTATTAAACCGTAATTAAGAAAAGCGTCTTGGAATATAGTTAGTTTACTTCCTTCTTCCATTGCTCCAAAGATAATCAGTTCTGTATTGGGGTTCAATTTTGTGTTAAATAGTTTTGTAAAAATTCCAAAAATTTCATTCCAAAATGTATGCCGTTTTGTACAAGGGTCAAAGGAATGTACTATACTGGCATTTTGAGTTGGACATTTATCACAGGTGGGGGAAACATTTTTTGTAAAATATTTTTATTAGAAGTAAATACATATTAAGAAGGAATAACATAAAATAAAATGAAAGAGATATTATTCGTTAACATTCTTAATATTTTTAAAGTTTACAATCATTCTTATTTATACTTCTATATGTTTTAATGTTTTATAACAGAAAGAAGATAGTAAAGAGAAATAATAAAAATAAATAAAATAAAAGTAGAAAATCAATAATATGAGTGGAGTAGGCTATACTTCATTGGAGATATATCAGTGGTCTATTATATATAGTTCTTCATCTATTCCTTCATTCAGGTTTCAGTCAGGCACTCGAATCAGACCACCTTGACCCTTTAAATATTCAATAAATGGAGACCATATTCCTCTGAACTGATCTAGCTTGTCCAAAAGGACAAGTCTTAATCTTTCCAGATGAAGTGTCTCCGACATATCTGTAATCCACATTTTTATTGTGGGGGATGTAGGACCTTTCCAAAATCTTAATATTAATTTTTTACCAATTATTAAACTATAATCGCTGAAAATTATTTGCTGTGTTGTTAGTAGTTGATCCGTTTCTAATATTCCTAATATGATTAATGTTGAGTCAGATTTGCATTAACTACATTTGAGATTATCTTAAAAATTTCTGTCCAAAAGTTAGTACTTTTTATACATTTTGTGAATGAGTGCATTAGATTAGCTTCTAAATACTCACATTTATTACATATAGCAGAAACATTTGAAAACATTCTGTTTAATTTGGATTTTGAAAAGTGTAATCTATATAAAACTTTAAATTGTATCAGTGTCTGGCATTTAATGAGCAGTGGTGTATACGTTGTAAACTTTCATTCCATACTTCAAGACTAATTGTTTGACCTAATTTGTTTTCCCATACTTGCCTATATATTTCCGACATTGGTTAATAATTTTCCAATAAAATATTATAAATATGTGATATTAATTTTTCTGTGATCGGATATTTATTTAGACATTCATCTAAAATTTCTGTCTTCCTATTTCTAAAATCCTGTGTGTTTGATTTAACATAGTCTCTAATTTGTAAATATCTAAAATACTCTTTTGAGTGTAATCCGTAATTTTGTTGTAATTCCTGAAATGAAAGAAAGAGACTTTCCCTGTAGAGATCACCCATCTTATTAATTCCATAGTTCTTCCATTGTAAAAAACCTTTATCCATCATTGAGGGTTTAAAAGTATTGTTGTTTACAATGGGGAGAGCCAGTGGTATAACATGGGGGAAACATTTGATAATATTTTATTCAGTCTAGTTTTCCAATAATATAATCTATGTAAATTTTTTAATTGAATTAGGTTATGTCTTACATTCATTGAACATTTATTTACATATAATAGATTTTTACCCCATCTATCATTCAGAATTTTTATCAATAACTCTTGTTCACAGTCCCTTCTAATTGCCTCTGACATTGGTGTTTCTATATTTAGAATTATATTATATAAGTAAGATATTAAATTGCTTGATTCTACCTTTCTATTCATTCCTTCCTCTAATAAATCTGGGGTTAATGTTTGATATCCTTGTATATATTTTTTCAAATAATCTTGGATTTGAAGATATTTGAAATATTGATTACTTTTCAAATTATATTTGTTGTAATTGTTGGAATGATAAAAGTTTTCCCATTTCATACATATCTCCCATCATTTTAATTCCTATTCTTTCCCATTGATTAAACGTTTTATCAATAATAGATGGTTTGAATGAGGGATTATTAGCTATTGGAAAAAGAAGCGATAATTTTCTTGATTTTAAAGTTAATTTTATTTGTTTCCAAATTTGTATTATACTGTGAATAATTGGATTTTTCTTATATATTATATTGTTCAGTTTTATTGGGGAAAGAAGGATCGCTCCTATATTATAAGGGGAACAATCCTCTTTCTCCATTCTTATCCAATCTACCTGTTGGGCAGAACTGTCCAACCAGTAGATTATATTTTAAAAATTCACTGCCCAATAGTAATACAATCAGTTAGGGAGTGTCAGTCCCCCTGATTCTTTAGATTTACACAAGTGTTTTCTTTGAATTCTGTGTGATTTATAATCCCATATGACATTTATAATGTCAGAATCTAGTTTTTTAAATATTTTTTTTGATAAGTATATTGGTATTGATTGAAATAGATACAGTATTTGTGGTAAGAAGATCATTTTTATAGCATTTATTCTGCCTATTAAGGACATCGGCAATGTTTTTCAAAATTTAATCAACCCATTTAATTTAGTTAATAAAGGCATATAGTTTGCGTTGAGTAGTGATTTATATTTCCTAGTAATTTGGATGGCCAAATACTTAAATTTTTCTGTTGCAATTCTAAAAGGGAATTTCAACAGATGTGTCAGCTCTTGAGGTTTTATCGTCATAATTTTGCTTTTGTTCCAGTTTATTCTATATCCTGAAAAATAACCAAATTCCTCTATTAAAGTTAGTATATTTGGTATGCTAATTTGTGAATTTGTAATATATAATAATATGTCGTCTGCATATAATGAGATTTTATTATCTGAGTGTTTGGTATTATATCCATGAATATTCGGATGACTTATACTTTCTGCTAAAGGCTCTATCACTAATGCAAATAGCAGGGGCGATAGTGCGCACCCCTGCCTATTGCCCCTTGCTAATTTGAATTTCGGAGATAATATATTATTAGTCAGTATCCCAGCCGTCGGCTTATTGTATAATAATTTTACCCATGAGATAAAGTTATCTCCCATGTTAAATTTTTGCAATACTTTGAATAAATATTGCCAACTACTTAATCAAAAGCTTTTTCTGCATCCAATGAAATAATTGCTAGGTCTTCTTCAGTATTATGTGAGTACATTGTATTAAACAGCCGTCTCAAATTGTTAAATGAGTATATCTTTGGTATAAACCCTGTTTTGTCCGGCTTTATTAGTTTGCTAACATATTTACTCAATCTTCTCGCTAGGGTCTTTGCTAATATCATTTGATCTGTATTTAGGTGTGCTATGGCTCTATATGAGCCTGGGTCTTCTAGATCTTGATCCTTTTTTGGTATAAGTGTAATAGTTGACTCAGTTAGTGTTTCTGGTAGTTTATTTTCTTTAAAAGCATGTATACATAAATCTTGCAGGCGTGGAGAAATTATCTCGTAGAATCTTTGATAGAATTCATTACTAAAGCCATCTGGACCTGGCGTTTTGCCATTCTTCAACGAATGTATTGTTTCTTCTATTCTGGTAGTGTACTCTGAGCTCCTAATCCCTCTTGTTCCACCATATTTAATTTTGGAAGATTACAATTGTCTAAGAAATTTGTAATTTGAGTATTATTTGCAGACGTTTTCGATGTATATAAATTTTGATAAAATTGAGCAAATCTTTTATTAATATCTTCAGGTAGTGTTAGTAATTCCCCTTTGTCTGATTCAATTTTAGTGATCGTATTTTCTGTTTCCCGTTTTTTCAGTTGGCGTGCTAAGAGTTTATGTGGTTTATCACCAAATTCGAAATTTTCTTGTTTTGTAATTTGAAATAATCTTATTATTCTGGCCGATAATTGTTTTTTAAATTTATATTTTAGTTGTTATCTTATTATGTTTATCTATAGTTGGTTCTTTGGCATTTTCTAAATCTAATTGTCTAATTTCTTGTTCTAACTGCAATTTTTCAGTGTTATTCTTTTTATTTTGGAAAGCTTGATATGAAATTATAGTTCCTCTAATAAAGCCTTAAAAGTTTCCCATAATAAGGAAGGTGAAGTGTCTGGTGTATCATTGGGCTACTGGGGAGACTTTAAACTAGAAAGGCTGGGGGGAGGGACTCGGGTACAGGGGGCTAGGGGACAGGGTGTGGGGCAAGAGGCAGAGAAGGGAAGCACTCGGACCCAAAATGTAGGCGAGAAAGATGAAAAAGATAATAGACAGAGAATAAAGGATGGTGGGTTTATAAAATGTGTATATTTTAATGCTAGGAGCATTGTAAGTAAGGTGGATGAACTTAGAGCCTGGATTGACACCTGGAAATATGATGTTGTGGCAATCAGTGAAACATGGTTGCAGGAGGGCTGTGATTGGAAACTAAATATTCCAGGATTTCGTTGCTTCCGGGGTGATAGAATTGGAGGGACCAGAGGCGGAGGTGTTGCATTGCTTGTCAGAGAGGATATTACAGCAGTGCTTTGGCAGGATCGATTAGAGGGTTCGTCTAGGGAGGTTATTTGGGTGGAACTGAGAAGTGGGAACGGTGTAGCAACACTTTTAGGGGTGTACTATAGACCGCCAAATGGGGAGCGAGAATTGGAAGAGCAAATATGTAAGGAGATAGCAGATATTAGTAGTAAGCACAAGGTAGTGATTGTGGGAGATTTCAATTTCCCAAAAATAGACTGGGAAACACATTCTGTAAATGGGCTGGATGGTTTGGAGTTTGTAAAATGTGTGCAGGATAGTTTTTTGCAGCAGTACATAGAGGTACCGACCAGAGAAGGGCAGTGCTGGACCTCCTGTTAGGAAATGAGGCAGGACAGGTGACGGAAGTATGCGTTGGTGAGCACTTCGGGACCAGTGATCACAATACCATTAGTTTCAATATGATTATGGAGCGAGTCAGAACAGGACCTAGAGTGGAGATTTTTGATTGAGAAAGGCTAACTTTGAGGAATGCGTGAGGATTTTAAAGGAGGTGAATTGGGACACTTTGTTTCATGGGAAGGATGTAGAAGAGAAATGGAGGACATTTAAAGGGGAAATTGTAAGAGTACAGAATCTTTATGTCCCTGTTAGGTTGAAAGGAAATAGTAAAAATTGGAAAGAGCCATGGTTTTCCAGGGAAATTAGACACTTGTTTCGTAAAAAGAGAGATATCTACAATAATTATAGGAGGCATGGAGTAAATGAGGTGCTAGAGGAGTATAAAGAATGTAAAAAGAATCTTAAGAAAGAAATTAGGAAGGCTAAAAGAAGATATGAGGTTGCTTTGGCAAGAAAGGTGAAAATAAATCCAAAGAGTTTTCTACAGCTATATTAATAGCAAAAGGATAACGAGGGATAAAATTGGACCATTAGAGAACCAGAATGGACAGCTATCTGCAGAGCCAAAAGAGATGGGGGAGATATTGAACAATTTCTTTTCTTCGGTATTCACCAAGGAGAAGGATATTGAACTCTGTGAGGTAAGGGAAAAAAGTAGAGTAGCTATGGAAACGATGAGATTCAAAGAGGAGGAAGTACTGACACTTTTGAAAAATATAAAGGTGGATAAGTCTCCAGGTCCTGACAGGATATTCCCTAGGACATTGAGGGAAGTTAGTGTAGAAATAGCAGGAGCTATGACAGAAATATTTCAAATGTCATTAGAAACGGGAATAGTGCCGGAGGATTGGCGTACTGCGTATGTTGTTCCATTGTTTAAAAAGGGTTCAAAGAATAAACCTAGCAATTATAGACCTATTAGTTTGACGTCAGTGGTGGGCAAATTAATGGAAAGGATACTTAGAGATAATATATATAAGCATCTGGATAAACAGGGTCTGATCAGGAACAGTCAACATGGATTTGTGCCTGGAAGGTCATGTTTGACAAACCTTCTTGAATTTTTTGAAGCGGTAACTAGGGAAATTGATGAGGGTAAAGCAGTGGATGTTGTCTATATGGATTTCAGTAAGGCCTTTGACAAGGTTCCCCATGGAAGGTTGGTTCAGAAGGTTCAATCTTTGGGTGTAAATGGCGGAGTAGCAAGATGGATTCAACAGTGGCTGAATGGGAGATGTCAGAGAGTAATGGTGGATGGCTGTTTGTCAGGTTGGAAGCCGGTGACCAGTGGGGTGCCTCAGGGATCTGTGTTGGGTCCACTGTTGTTTGTCATGTACATCAATGATCTGGATGATGGGGTGGAAAATTGGATAAGTAAGTATGCAGATGATACTAAGATAGGTGGTATTGTGGATAATGAAGTACATTCTCAAAGTCTACAGAGAGATTTGGGCCATTTGGAAAAGTGGGCTGAAAGATGGCAGATGGAGTTTAATGCTGATAAGTGTGAAGTGCTACATCTTGGCAGGACAAATCAAAATAGGACGTACATGGTAAATGGTAGGGAATTGCGGCATGCTGTGGAGCAGAGGGATCTGGGAATAACTGTGCATAGTTCCCTGAAGGTGGAATCGCATGTAGATAGGGTGGTATCTTTTGGTGTGCTGGCCTTTATAAATCAGAGCATTGAATATAGGAGTAGGGAAGTAATGTTAAAATTGTACAAGGCATTGGTAAGACCAATTCTGGAGTATGGTGTACAATTTTGGTCGCCTAGTTATTGGAAGGATGTCAACAAAATAGAGAGAGTACAGAGGAGATTTACTAGAATGTTGCCAGGGTTCCAGCAACTATGTTACAGAGAAAGGTTGAACAAGTTAGGTCTTTATTCTTTGGAGCGCAGAAGGTTAAGGGGGGACTTGATTGAGGTCTTTAAAATGATGAAAGGGATAGACAGAGTTGACGTGGATAAGCTTTTCCCATTGAGGGTAGGGAAGATTCAAACAAGAGGGCATGACATGAGAATTAAGGGACAGAAGTTTAGGGGTAACGTGAGGGGGAACTTCTTTACTCAGAGGGTGGTGACTGTGTGGAATGAGCTTCCAGCAGAGGTGGTGGAGGCAGGATCGATTTTAACATTTAAAAGTAAAGTGGATAGGTATATGGACGTGAAGGGAATGGAGGGGTATGGTCTGAGTGCAGGTAGATGGGACTAGGGGAAAACAAATGGTCGGCACGGACTGGAAGGGCCGAGATGGCCTGTCTCCGTGCTGTAACTGTTATATGGTTATATGGTTATTTGTCTCAAAGAAGAATCTCATCTGCTCTTTTAAATATGTGCAACCTTGTGAGTTGTTTAAAATTTGGGGGTTAAACCTCCAGAACGATGTTTTATCAGGCATTCCTTCTAATTTTAAAGAAAAAGTTAATGGGGAATGATCAGAAATAATACTATTATGATATTTAGAATTATATGTATATGGAATTAATTTTGTGTCTACTAAGAAATAATCAATACGTGAATATGTTTTATCTACCGTTGAATAAAATGAATATTCCCTATCTACTGGGTTAGTGATCCTCCATACATCTGTTATGTTGGTATTTTTCATTTATGTATTTAGGAGTTCACTAGTTTTAGATTTTATGTTAATCCTTTTTTGTTTTGCTGATTTATCCAGATATGGATCTAAAACTCAATTCAAATTTCACCCTATTATCGCATTTTGATAGTTAAGTTCTGAAATTGTATCCAGAATTTTACTATAGAATTGGGGGTTGTCAAAATTAGGAGCACAAATATTTATCAAAGTAAGTGGAGTGGAATGAATTTCTCCCGTGACTATGACATACCTCCCCTCTTTATCTGCTATGGTATTCTTTAATTTAAAATGGTATACCTTTACAAATGATAATAGCCATGCCTCTAGATTTAGAAATGAAGAGTAGAATGTTTGCCCAATCCAATTTGCCTTCAGTCTTATCTGTGTTTGATGTTTCAGATGGGTTTCTTGTAAAAAAAAATGATGTCACTGTTGAGAGCTTTTAATTGGGCAAAGATCTTACCCCTTTTAATTGGTTCATTAGCGCCCTTATATTCCAGCTACAGAACGTGATTCCTCCAGTTTTCTTTTGTTTATCGTCTTGCATTATGGATCATATTAATACCTTTACTTCATATGGTGCAACCAAAAACCTCATAACTCTAGGTGAAGGATGGTCATCCCCAGCTGTTAAGTTTTGTTGGCATCTCCCCTTCAGAATTGACCTTGAAAAAAAACCAGATAGTGTAAAGTGTTAAAGAAGGAACTGCAGATGCTGCAGAATCGAGGGTACACAGAAGGCTGGAGAACTCAGCAGGTGCAGCAGCATCTAAGGAGCGAAGGAGATAGTCTCTCCAGCCTTTTGTGTACCCCAGAAAGCGTAAAGTCATGAAAAGATAATTCATTACTAAACAACTATATGGATATATTTTATGTTAGTATGTAATTGTGTGTTCTTAAATCATAAATTTCTATATACAAGTCCAGTGATAATATTTTTCCATATTCTCAAATTCCGTTTGTTTTTTTGTTATTTTCCCCACAGTTTTTCTTCTTTTCCAATCCTTTGTTGAAGTGAAACATAAAATCCGACCTTGAGTTAACATTCGAAAGATAAAATGACTTGACAACGCCTCGAGGAAAGTTCGCCATCTTAACCAGAGCAGTCTTTTTTGTATGTTTCCTCTGTGTTATTGTGGGAGACCGACTCCTGATGATCAGTAGACCTCCTGTGTGATACTTTGTGCATATTTAAATGCCTCTTCTGGATCCGTGAATGCACATTCAACAGAGTTATAAATAATTCTCAATTTTGCGGGATATACTATCTCATATCTTGCTCCCGAAACCTCTTTCAGTAGCCTTCTCATCTTTGTAAACTTGTCCCTCTTTTCCATGACTTCAGCTGGAAAATCACGGAAGAATCTTAGTTTATCTTCTCCAAACATCAAATTCATTCCATATGGAGTCTGTTTCATAATTCCTTCCAGGGTTGAAATGTCATAGAATTTCACAATAATCTGTCTTGGTGGGGCAGTTGGGCTTGCTTGAGCCTTACGTCAGACCCGGTGAGCCATATATATTCTCGGGGCATCAGGCAGCTTAAGTACTTGTTTGAGTATGTTGGCAGCAAACTCCTGAAGGTTTTGTACACTCTCCTTTCTTTCTTTTACTCCAACTATTCTCAGGTTTTGCCTCCTCGATTTTGCTTCCAAGTCCATACATTTATTCTTCATTTTAGCAAGTTCCCTCCCAGTGCTTTCTTGTTCCATTTTTAGTCTCTTTATCTCCTTAGTCATCTCGGTTATCGTATTATCCATTCCTTCCATAGCCGCATCAGTAGACTTAAGTATTGCATCCAGCTTTTTATTACAGTCCTTATCAACCCGCTTAATTTTTTTGTTTAAATCCTCCTCAATTTCGAACACACATTTGGTTAAGTCATCAATTTTCCCCATCAGCGTATTATTACCTTGTTTAATTTTTTCAGAGAGGCTTTTGTCCAGCGCGACAATCCCCTCTCGTATCACTTTAGAAATAATTTCAGTGACTGAAGCTGATACTGACTTTTCCAGTTGTTCCATTTGTTCCCTTTGTTCCTCCATTGAAGTATTTTCTGTAGAAGGATTTCGAGAGTCAGCTTCTTCTTCTGAGCTTCCAGCTGATATTTGAGGGGATTGAGGAGTCTTTCCAAGTTTTTTCAAGTAGGCTCTTGTAGCAGGTCTTGCAACAGCTTTTGCAGGCTTCTGGCGAGGTTTCCCTTTTTTCATTTAAAACTGCCGTTATTCTCCGTTACCAGCAGGATTTCTGATAACACACAATTAAATAACAGCTCCGGTAGTTATTTTTAGAACTCCCTGTCTTCCAACTCGTATTTTAGCACATTAGAGCATTCTTCGGGAGCAGAGCAAAACAGCAGCATCTCTCAACCCACCATTGACACCACCGGAAGTCGATAATGGGCTATTAATGATCAGAGTTTTGTCAGAGCCAGGTTTAATAGCCTGATGGCTGTAGGGAAGTAGCTATTCCTGAACCTGGTCGTTGCAGTCTTCAGGCTCCTGTACCTTCTACCTGAAGGTAGCAGGGAGATGAGTGTGTGGCCAGGATGTTGTGGGTCCTTGATGATGCTGCCAGCCTTTTTGAGGCAGCGACCGCGATAAATCTCGATGGAAGGAAGGTCAGAGTCGATGATGGACTGGGCAGTGTTTACTACTTTTTGAAGTCTTTTCCTCTCCATGGTGCTCAAGTTGCCGAACCAAGCCACAATGCAACCGGTCAGCATGCTCTCTACTGTGTACCTGTAGAAGCTAGAGAGAGTCCTCCTTGACAAACCGACTCTCCATAATCTTCTCAGGAAGTAGAGGCGCTGATGTGCTTACTTGATAATTGCATTAGTGTTCTCGGACCAGGAAAGATCTTCAGAGATGTGCACACCCAGGAATTTGAAGCTCTTGACCCTTTCAACCATCGACCTGTTGATATAAACGGGACTGTGGGTCATCATCCTACTCCTTCCAAAGTCCACAATCAGTTCCTTGGTTTTGCTGGTGTTGAGGGCCAGGTTATTGTGCTGGCACCATATGGACAGTTCCTTGATCTCTCTTCTATACTCTGACCTCTGACTCATCCCCATCAGTGATACGTCCCACAACAGTGGTGTCGTCAGTGAACTTGATGATAGAGTTTGCACTGTGACTGGCTACGCAGTCATGAGTATAGAGTGAGTACAGCAGGGGGCGGAGCAAGCAGCCTTGAGATACTCCCATGCTGCTTGTATGGATGTCAGCACGGCCTTGATCTGGTTGAGGATGGTGGAGGAGAGAGTGGCGAGTCGATCGGCCAGTCCACTGTCGTCTTTACCGATTAGCCGTGGTGTTGCCAGGAACTGCCGCCTCAGCCAATGCCTTCACCAGAGAAGTACCGACCCATCACCTCCCACACAAAGGCTGCCATCCAGCGGGCCAGATCTGAGTGCCAGTGCCAAGCTGGTGGCCTTTGTGGGGGAGGTAATGGACCCGGACACCTTGCCACGGGTGAGAGCGGCCGTAGACCGGCTGCACCATGACCTGCCTGTGCATCAACATTTCGACGACGACTTGAAGCCTTTGCCGCAGTCGGAGCAGGTGAAGGGCTGCTCACTGCTGTGCACCTGCCAGTGCAGCCGCAGCCCCGACAACCGGGCAAAGCTCCTGCAGCAGGTGGAGCAGCCATAGGGCTTCTTGTCTGTGTGCACTCGCCGCTGCATCTTCAGCTCATGCGTCGTCTTCATGCTCTTGCCGCAGTCAAAGCAGCTGAAGGGCCTCTCGCCGGAGTGCATGCGGTTATGCCGCAGCAGTCTGTCGTAGTGGATGAAGCTCTTGGCGCACTCCGATGTTCTCCCGTGTGCACCCGCCGGTGGATCTGCAGCTGGCTCGGGCTGTGCCAGGCCTTGCCACACACGTCGCACTCATAACGCTTCTCCTTGATGTGCCCCGCCATGTGGTCCTCTACCAAAGGTCAGCCCCTCGAAGCTCAGCCCGTACACCGAGCAGATGGGGAGGGGGGCTCACTGGCACCCTGGCTGCCCTCAATGGCCACTCACATTCCCTTCTCTTCTTCCACAGCAATGGATCCTAAACCCTGCAGGAGGGGAACACAGAGCGACAAGCTGGCAAACAGGATATTACTAACACGTGGACATTATTAGTGTTTGAAAGGGGGGGGGGAGGAGAGGGTAATGGGAGAGTGAGAGTGGGTGAGGGAGTGGGGCAGGGGGTTGAGGGGGATGAGGGTGGAAGTGGGGCATGGTGTGAGGGTGGTGCCAACCATCCGAGAACCGCATAGAGCTGCCCGCCCGCACATCCGCCCGCCCTGCACCATGCCGTCAGTCGCATGCACAGACAGCGACTGCAACCGCTGCCCTGACGTAACCGCCAATCCGAGGGGGACTGCTGGCCCCGCCCCCTGCCATTGCGCAGTCACGTGGGGGGCAGCATGCATCATGGGAAGGTCACATAGTCCTGGAGTCATTCAGCGGGTCGGGCAGCATCTGCGGATAGAAGGTATACATGACGTTTCTGGTCGACACCCTTCTTCAGTCTGATGGGATGTTCAAAGATAAGGAAGTATAAGGACTGAAAACAGGACAAAGAGAATGTAGAATAGATCATTGTTGGATAGATCAATGGGAGGCCACCATCAACTACACACTCAAAAAGGCCCAACAGAGGATGTACTTCCTGCGGCAGCTGAGAAATCACAATCTGCCACAGGTAATGATTGTCCAGTTTTATACTGCCTTCGGTAAGTCTGTCCTCATCTTCTCCATCACGGTCTGTATATCCGCTGGTGCTCCCGCAGCCCCCGTTTGCCACAGTGGCAGCAGTCGCTTGCTGGCGTGGGCCTGCTGGTGCTGCCGCAAACCCCACGGGCTGTCACATGCCTCACCGCAGTACGGGCAGTCATAGGGCTGGCCAATGGTGTGCACAAGCTGGTGAGACAGGGTATGGGAGGCCATGGCAAAGCGCTCTCCAAACACCGGACTGGGGACGGGATGTTCACCAGCGTGCACCCGTTGATGGGACAGAAGGGTGGAGGACAGGGTAAAGCACTTGCCGGACTGGGCGCAGGTGTAGGGCCGCTCGCCAGTGTGGGTACGCTGGTGCTCCAGCAGGCTGTTAGAGCGGGTGAAGCCCTTGCTGCAGTCGCTGCAGGTGTAGGGCCGTTCCCCGATGTGCAGGCGCCTGTGCACCTTCAGATTTGTGGACGACTTGAAGCCTTTGCCGCAGTCGGAGCAGCTGAAGGGCTGCTCACTGCTGTGCACCTGCAGCCCCGACAACCAGGTAAAGTTCTTGCCGCAGGTGGAGCAGCCATGGAGCCTGTGCGCACCTGCGGTGGCCCTTCAGGACCTTCGCCGTCTTGAAGCTGGTCACACTCCATGCAGTCGAAGGGGCGTTCTCTTGTGTGAACCCGCCGGTGGATCTCCAGCTGGCTCGGGTACTGCCAGGGCTTGCGACATACATCGCACTCATAACGCTTCTCCTTGTGTGCCCTGTCATGTGGTCCTCCACCGAAGATCAGCCCCTCGAAGGTAAGTCCGCACACCGAGCAGATGGGGTGTCTCACCGGCACCCTGGCCGCCCTCAATGACTGCTCACCTCTCCATCTCTCTGTCCATAGCAATGGCTCCTAAACCCTGCAGGAGGGGAAGACAGGGTCAACAAGCTGGCAAACAGGACATTACTAACACGTGAAAATTACTAGTGCTTGAGCGGGGTGGGAGAAGGGAGAGGGTGAGGAGGGTAAGGAAGGCAGCGGAGATGTGGGGGCTCCACACCGACCTGGGTGTGCCAAGCATCCAGGCACCGTGTCGAGCCGCCCATCCACCAGCCAGCACAACCGGCGCCCTGACGTCACCCCCTGTAATATTTACAATATACATCAATGATATGGATGAAGGGATTCAAAGTAACATTAGCAAATTTGCAGATGACACAAAGCTTGATGCTATGAGAATGCAGGGTAACTTGGACAGGTTGGGGGAGTGGGCAGATGCATGGCAGATTACGTTTCATGCGGATAAATGTGAGGTTATCCACTTTGGTAGCAAAAACCATATTCTGGGGGTCCTTGTACATCAGTCTATGAAAGTAAGCATGCAGGTATAGCAGGCAGTGAAGAAAGCAAATGGCACGTAGGCCTTTATAACAAGAGGAATGGAATATAGGAGCAAAGAGGTCTTCTGCAGTTGTACAGAGCCCTCGTGGGACCATACCTGGAGTATTGTGTGCAGTTTTGGTCCCCTAATTTGAGGAAGGATATTCTTGCTATTGAGGTAGTGCAGCATAGGTTTACAAGATTAGTTCCCAGCGTGGCTGGACTGACATATGCAGATAGAATGGAGTAGTTGGGCTTGTACACTCTGGAGTTTAGAAGGATGAGAGGGAATCTCATTGAAATGTATAAGATTGTTAAGGGCTTGGAAACACTAGAGGCAGGAAACATGTTCCCGATGTTGGGGGAGTCCAGAACCAGGGGCCACAGTTTAAGAATAAAGAGTAAGCCATTTAGAACGGAGACGAGGAAACACTTTATGTTTCTCTGCCTCAGAGGGCGGTGGAGGCAGGTTCTCTGGATGCTTTCAAGAGAGAGCTAGATAGGGCTCTTAAAAAATAGCAAAGTCAGGGTATATGGGGAGAAGGTAGGAACGGGGTACTGATTGGGGATGATCAGCCATGATCACATTGAATGGTAGTGCTGGCTTGAAGGGCCAAATGGCCTATTCCTGCACCTATTGTCTGTTGCCTAATCCGAGGGGGAACGCCGGTAATTGGCACTGAGTCACCTGGGGGTGATATACATCATGGGAAGAAGGTCACAGAGAGCCACAGTAAATCAATGGGTTGGGCAGCGTCTGTGGGGAACGTGGATAGGTGCACCGTGGCCTCCCGTCGCCATGGGGCACTGCGGTCGGAGGACCAGAGGGCACCCAGACCTCCTTCCTTTCCTCACTCACTGACATCCCTGCCCATCTCGGGCTCCAGCTCCCCGGGTGTCCAGCCGCAGGAAGGGGAGGGGGGAAGGGGTGGGGAGAGGTCCCGGGGCCGAGCGTCGGCGGCGGCTGTTCCCACCTGAGCTCCTGTTGCTTCCCCCCCAGCGGCCCTGACATCACAAAGGACCAGGCACCGCCCCCTCCTTGCGGCCGACCAATCAGAGCCGCATCCCCGCCGCAGGTGACCGCGTCCTATAGGTCAATTGGGGAGCGAGTAAAAACAAACCCTAGAAGGACTGCTAAATAAATAGGGACTGGTACCTCCCTATGAGAGCGGTGCCAAACCCTAGGGCATTAGCCTCCGCCCCACCCATCGGCAGACCACTGTATAACAGTCTGTATAGATCGTTTCAGCTATATGTAACAATAATTCAAGACTAAGTATCAGCCGTACTGACTCAAAAACATGGGGATGTTAAATGACCAGTAGCTTACTTCTCAGTTCGCCTGGATGCGGTAGCACGTTGCTACCCCCCTTGCATCCAGATTTTGCCTGGTGTACATGCCGCTGCCTTGACCGCCGCAAACATAACTATGCATCAACCGGTGATCATATTTACGACTCATTGTGTCACCGCATTAATGAATGCGAGCCAAACGAAATACCCCACACACGCACGCCTGGGCCGCTATGAACTGACTTTGTTGAATAATCCAAATTTGACCTTTCGGCATTGTTCTACAATAAATCCGTCTACCTTATTGACAGAGCCACGTGAGCCTTGCACACAGCCATCCCACAATTGCCAGTGACTAATTGAGAGACACACGGGAGGGATTGTCCGACTTACCATTGGAAGGCAACATACCATCATGGTTTGTTGATGGTTCTTCCATGATTATACCTGAAACAGGACAGCGGGCTTCCGGCTATGCAGTAGTAAACGGGTCACAGATGATTTAGGAAGAAGGAAGGTTTCAGATTCCATTATCAGTACAACAGGCAGAAATATTTGCCTTAACTAGAGCCTGCATATTAGCAACGGACAAACAAATTAACATCAATACTGATTCCCGATACGCCTTCAGCGTTGCTCATGACTTTGGCAATCTCTGGCAACACAGAGGATTCCTGACCTCAGCAGGATCACCCATTAAGAATGCCCTTTTTGTGCGTAATTTGCTAAGGCATTGATGCTACCAGAACAGCTGGCCATTATTAAATGTGCTGCACACACTGGTGCTGGGGACCCTGTAACAAAAGGCAATGAGTTTGCAAATAGTGTATCCAAAAAAGCAGCCTGTACTTCCAAATGCGTGGTGACATCTGGTAAACAGATACTAGCAAATAGAACAGTCCTGCCAGATATAAGGGAGGTATGTACATTACAGAGAGACGCCTCTGATAACCAAAAACAACTATGGAAACAAGAGGGCTGTGCCATTGACTCCACCACAGGTCTTTGGCTCACCCCGCTTGGGCAACTTTGTGTATCTGACGCATTATTACCTGTCTTACTAACATACATTCACTCCCTTACCCATGCTGGTAAGGAGGGAATGATAAGGATGACAAAGGAAACGTGGTGGCACCCGAGAATTCGGCAAGAGGCACTGAAGCAGGCCTCTGAATGTAAACTTTGCCCACGAAGTAATCCAGGCAAACCAAATAAGGTACCCTCAGGGGTGACGCCAATGCCATGACAACCGTTTGAATGCACACAGATTGATTTTATTGAAATGCCAACGGCCCAGTGTTATAAATATTACTTAGTGATTTTAGATTTATTTAGCAGGTGGATTGAAGCTCTACCGACCACTAATAATACTGCTGAGACCACAGTAACATTGTTGTTAAGATAAGTTATTCCCAGGTTTGGCCTACCTACTGTCATAAGCTCGGACAATGGTCCCCATTTTATTGCCACTATTAATAAGGAAATATGTGCACATTTTAATATCCGACAGCAATTTCACTGTGTACACCACCCACAGGCATCTGGAATGGTGGAAAGAGCCAATGGGGCATTGAAAAACAAAATTACCAAGCTGATGGGAGAAATGGGACAGACATGGATTAAAGTATTACCCTTAGCATTATTTGAAATGAGGGTAATTCCCCAGTGTTACAAAGCTATCCCCAGCAGAAATTATCTACGGTAAACCTCTACGAACCCCCTGGGGAGCAAGCATTAGTCATGAAGGAACCTTAGATTTACACGCATTAAACGATGAAATAATTACCTATGTTCAATGACTCACCCATATTCAGTCAGCATTGCATTTACAGGTAAAGGAATGTCAGAGGCCGCTACCTGATGCTGACCAGAGCGAAATAGTCCAACCAGGGGACTACGTATTTATCAGGAATTGGGGCTGCAAGAAACTCGACCCCGTTGGAACGGACCATACCAGGTGCTGCTGACTACACCAACTGCAGTGAAGGTTGAAAACCATCCACGTTGGATACATCTCTCCGACTGCAAAAAGATTGGATACAAGGATGGCACGAGTGTTGCTCGCTCTACTGATGGTCCTAACCATGGTCAGGGTAACAAGGACTAATACCTATCTGACTATGAGCCATGAGTTTGCCGTACGGGCACATGGGACTGAATTTTGGGTGTGCACCGGTGTTCTGACTAGCAGTAAGGAAGGAATTCCCTTGGTCCCCATTCCACTAAACCTTACCGAGAGACTAGCAATGAGGTGCTTCTGTAACTCCATTAGAAAAACATCCTGTCAAAAAATCAAACGGATAACAAATACCAAAAACAAAACAATAAACATCACCTATGGAGGCCCGAAGTACAATAACTTTGAAGGATGGTACACCCCTCCCTTTAAACAAGATTGGAAATTGAACATGACAAATGCAGCAGAAATACACCGACTACAGATAGTAAGTGATCCGCACAGGCCAGTTAATACTACCTGTTTTTGCCACCACCAAGGCACAGGGGTATTCTTGGGAAACAGTACTTGTATGTCAACTCAGTTAGCCATCATTATCGGCCCACCCCGACCAGTTAATGGCACATATTTTGTATGTGGATCCTGAGCCTACCCATGGTTGCCAGGAATGCCGTCGGCATACAGGGCAGCTTAGAACATAGAACATAGGTGCAGGAGTAGGCCATTCGGCCCTTCGAGCCTGCACCGCCATTCAATATGATCATGGCTGATCATCCAACTCAGTATCCCATACCTGCCTTCTATCCATACCCTCCGATCCCCTTAGCCACAAGGGCCACATCTAACTCCCTCTTAAATATATCCTATGAACTGGCCTCCACTACCGTCTGTGGCAGAGAGTTCCAGAGACCCACCACTCACTGTGTGAAAAACGTCCTTCTCATCTTGTTCCTAAAGGATTTCCCCCTTATCCTTAAGCTGTGAACCCTTGTCCTGGACCTCCCCAACATCGGGAACAATCTTCCTGCATCTAGCCTGTCCAACCCCTTAAGAATTTTGTAAGTTTCTATAAGATCCCCTCTCAATCTCCTAAATTCTAGAGAGTATAAACAGAGTCTATCTAGTCTTTCTTCATAAGACAATCCTGACATCCCAGGAATCAGTCTGGTGAACCTTCTCTGCACTCCCTCTATGACAATAATGTCCTTCTTCAGATTTAGAGACGAGAACTGTACGCAATACTCCAGGTGTGGTCTCACCAAGACCCTATACAACTGAAGTAGAACCTCCCTGCTCCTATACTCAAATCCTTTTGCTATGAAAGCTAACATACCATTCGCTTTCTTCACTGCCTGCTGCACCTGCATGCCTACTTGCAATGACTGGTTTACCATGACACCCAGATCGCGCTGCATCTCTCCTTTTCCTAATCGGCCACCATTTAGATAATAGTCTGCTTTCCTGTTTTTGCCACCAAAGTGGATATCCATATTATACTGCATCTGCCAAACATTTGCCCACTCACCCAGCCTATCCAAGTCACCTTGCAGTCTCCTAACATCTTCCTCACAGCTAATACTGCCCCCCCCCCCCCCCCCCCCCCCCCCCCAGCTTAGTGTCATCCACAAACGTGGAGATATTGCCTTCAATTCCCTAATCCAGATCATTAATGTATATTGTAAATAGCTGGGGTCCCAGCACTGAGCCTTGCGGTACCTCACCAGTCACTGCCTGCCATTGTGAAAAGGACCCATTTACTCCTACTCTTTGCTTCCTGTTTGCCAGCCAGTTCTCTATCCACATCAATACTGAACCCCCAATGCCGTATGCTTTAAGTTTGTATATTAATCTCTTATGTGGGACCTTATCACCACATCCACTGGTTCTCCCCTATCCACGCTACTAGTTACATCCTCGAAAAATTCCACAAGGTTCGTCAGACATGATTTACCTTTCGTAAATCCATTCTGACTTTGTCCAATGATTTCACCACTGTCCAAATGTGCTGTTATCCCATCTTTAATAGCAGTTTCCCCACCACCGATGTTGGTCTAATTGGTCTGTAATTCCCTGTTTCTCTCTCCCTCCCTTCTTAAAAAGAGGGGTTATGTTTGCTACCCGCCAATCCTCAAGAACTACTCCAGAATCTAAAGAGTTTTGAAAGATTATCACTAATGCATCCACTATTTCCGGAGCTACTTCCTTAAGTACTCTGGGATGCAGCCTATCTGCCCCTGGGGATTTATCAGCCTTTAATCCATTCAATTTACCCAAAACCACTTCCCGACTAACTTGGATTTCACTCAATTCCTCCTTTGACCCGCGGTCCCCTGCTATTTCTGGCAGATTATTTATGTCTTCCTTAGTGAAGATGGAACCAAAGTAGTTATTCAATTGGTCCGCCATATCCTTGTTCCACATGATCAACTCACCTGTTTCTGACATCTAGGGACCTACATTTGTTTTAACTAATCTCTTTCTCTTCACATATCTATAAAAACTTTTGCAGTCAGTTTTTATGTTCCCTGCCAGTTTTCTTTCATAATCTATTTTTCCTTTCCTCATTAAGCCCTTTGTCCTCCTCTGCTGGTCTTTGAATTTCTTCCAGTCGTCTGGTATGCTGCTTTTTTCTGGCTACTTTGTACGCATTATCATTTGCTTTGATAGTATCCCTGATTTCCCTTGTTATCCACGGATGCACTGCCTTCCCTGATTTATTCTTTTGCCAAACTGGGATGAACAATTTTTGTAGTTCATCCATGCAGTCTTTAAATGTCTTCCATTGCGTATCCTCCGTCAACACTTTTAGAATTGATTGCCAGTCAATCGTAGCCAATTCACATCTCATACTCTCAAAGTTACCTTTCTTTAAGTTCAGAACCATTGTTTCTGAATTAACAATGTCACTCTCCATCCTAATGAAGAACTCAACCATATTATGGTCACTCTTGCCAAGGGGGCACGTACAACAAGACTGCTAACTAACTCTTCCTCATTACTCAATACCCAGTCTAAAATAGCCTGCTCTCTCGTTGGTTCCTCTACCTGTTGATTTAGATAACTATCCCGCATACATTCCAAAAAATCCTCTTCCCTTGCCCCCCTGCCAATTTGATTCACCCAATCTATGTGTAGATTGAAGTCACCCATTATAACTGTTTTGCCTTTGTTGCATGCATTACTAATTTCCTGTTTGATACCATCCCCAACTTCCCTACTACTGTTAGTGGCCTGTACACAACACCCACCAGTTTCTGCCCCTTAGTGTTTTGCAGCACTACCCATATCGATTCCACATCCTCCAAGCTAATGTCCTTCCATTCCATTGCGTTAATCTCCTCTCTAACCAGCAACACTGCCCCATCTCCTTTTCCTTTCTCTCTATCCCTCCTGAATATTGAATATCCCTGGATGTTCAGCTCCCAGCCTTGGTCACCCTGGTGCCATGTCTCCGTGATCCCAACTATATCATAATCATTAATAGCTTGGGACCCTATCACTGGACAGGGTGTTGTTATGTTGCGTATGTGGTCCCACGTATGAGAAGCATGAACCAGTTACATCAGCACATGGGGATTTCCAAGCGGAGCCTAACGAAGGCTGAGCAGTTTTTTATGATCCTCTTCCCATCCTTTGGTAGTATCATAGTGTCATGGGAACTAATTGCTATGGCCTCCGCTTTAGAGACACTTGCTAATGCCACTGCCGTCTCCTTAAGTGCAACCCTGGGGGAGGTAGAAGGGGTGACAGCTGAGATGGTAGCTATGAGGATTGTAGTATTACAAAACAGAATGGCCTTAGGTTTTATCCTAGCAGAAAAAGGAGGGACATGTGCAATAATAGGTCGAGAATGTTGCACTTTTATTCCCGATGCTTCCTCCAACATTACCAACTTGGCTGTCCATATCAGAATGGAAGTAGCTAAAATAAGGAAGGTAGGAGCTGGATTCCAATATTATGGCTCCGGGGGAGGTTGGTGGCCATTTTATATGTTTGGAGGGATTTGGGGAACGATTGTTCACTATGGATTGATTGTTTTACTAGTTATACTATTAATTTGTCTGATGAGATGCGTGTGGTCTTTTGTATGTACTCGGCAAGGACTGTAGTTATTATCAACATTTTGATAAAAGGAGGGAATGATCAGGCTAAATTCAGTTAAAAAAAATAAGAAGATATTAAATTGGTTTCTGGGCTAGTTTACAGCTTATATTTAGTCTCAAATTAGGCTTTTCTCCAGTAGAATAATACAGCAAGGCAAGTCAGGTTACTGTGTATTAAGATAATGAAATACTTTAAAATGCATCTAGTATTTGGCGAGAAAAGAAGATGACGGTAATCCCAGTAAGGGGTGTTGGGACAAATGTCCAATGCCTTGGAGGTATGCAGTGACTGATGATTTTGAAATGCAAGTATCTTGCACCCAATGTTTGTTTATGAGGGAGGAGGTGACGAGAGAGGGAACTAGATTGGTCTAAGGGATTTTGACAAATGGCTGAGGTATTTGATATGGAATTGCCTTGCACCACATGTCCGATGTTTATGAGGGAGGAAGTGATGAGAGATGAAACTGGATTCATCTAAGGGGCAGTAACAAATGGCCAATGTTTTTAGAATGTAAAATATCTTGTACTATGTGACAAAATGCCTTTGATGTGATGCAGTTTATAGAAGCCTTTATTTTCCTGTACCTCTGGCCATGACTAATGATTGTGGAATGTGTTAAGGTGATAAAAAAAACACTGTATAATAGGATGTATTTCTGTTGTTCGGAGAAGTGGACTGAGGTCAGCCAAATGAAAGTATTGCTCGTACACAAAAAGCTGGAGAAACTCAGCGGGTGCAGCAGCATCTAAGGAACGAAGGAGATAGGCGACGTTTTTTCTTCAGTTGAACACTTCCTACCATTCCTTGTATTGCAGGTGATACACTCCTGACCGACATCCAAAAAAAAAAACCTCCTGCACCCACACACAACTGACTGACTTCATTCATTTCACCACCAACTTCCATCCGGCACTCAAATACACTTGGACCATTTCCGACACTTCCCTACCATTCCTTGACCTCACCATCTCTATTGCAGGTGATACACTCCTGACCGACATCCAAAAAAAAAAAAAAAAAAACCCTACGGTGAAAGTATTGCTCACTTGACCACAGTTCTTGCTCACTTCCATCGGCTGATAATAAGTAAAGTTTTGAATTGGTCTACCAAACAGTTTGTGTGTTGTCTGTTTATTAAGAAGTGAACCTATTTAGTTGTTATTTAAGTAAACAATTTTCAAGGAAATCGGCCAGTCCACTGCCGTCCTTGCCGAGCGGCCACGGTGTTGCCAGGGTCTGCCACCTCCCCCATGCCTTCACCAGCCCATCACCTCCCACACAAAGGCTGTCATCCAGTGGGCCGGATCTGGGTGCCGTGGCCAGTGCCAAGCTGGTGGCCTTTGTGGGGGAGGTGATCGGCTGCACCGTGACCTGCCTGTGCCTTTGCCGCAGTCGTAGCAGGTGAAGGGCCGTTCACTGCTGTGCACCCGCCGGTGCAGCCACCGGGCAAGCTCTTGCCACAGGTGGAGCAGCCATAGGGCTTCTTGCCTGTGTACGCTCGCCGCTGCATCTTCAGCTCATGCGACATCTTTAAGCTCTTGCCACGGTCGGAGCAGCCAAAGGGCCTGTCACCGGAGTGCACGCGGTAGTGCCGCAGCAATCTGTCAAAGCGGGTGAAGCTCTTGCCACACTCCAAGCAGTCGAAGGGGCATTCTCCCGTGTGCACCCACTGGTGGGTCTCGGGCTGGCTCGGGCTCTGCCAGGCCTTGTCACACACATCACACTCATAACGCTTCTCCTTGTTGTGCCCCATCATGTGGTCCTCCATCAAAGCTCAGCCCCTTGAAGCTCAGCCCGCACACCGAGCAGATGGGGGGCTCACCGGCACCCTGGCTGCCCTCACGTCCCCGTCTCTCCGTCCACAGCAACGGATCCTAAACCCTGCAGGAGGGGATCACAGAGGGTCAACAAGCTGGCAAACAGGATATTACTAACGCACGAACATTACTAATGCTTGAAGGTGGGGGAAGAGGGTTTGGGGGATGGGGGGGGTGGTAGGATGGGGTGACAGGGGAGTGAGGGGGAGGTGAAGGAGTGGGGGGCATGGGGGTGAGGGAGTAAGGGGAAGTGGGACAGGGTGTGAGGGGGAGGCGCCGAGCGTCGAGCCGCCCACACATCCACACGCCCTGCACTGTGACGTCAGCTGCACGCACGGACGGCACGTACGACCGTCGCCCTGACGTCATCGCCATTCCGAGTGGGACTCCTGGCCACGTGGGATCAGCATGCATCATTGGAGAAGATCACACAGTGCTGAAGTCACTCAGCGGGTCGAGCAGCATCTGTGCTGAGAAGGTAAATGTGACGCTTCGGGTCGACACCCTTTTTCAGTCTGATGGGATGTTGACTGGAGTTCAAGGAATGTAGAATAGATCATTGTTGCATAGATGAATGGAGGCCACCATCGACTCCTCAGTTCTGGATCTTCTTGGGAGAGTCAGCAACCTCTGCGGGCTGTCAAACGCCTCACCACAGTTATGGGCAGTCCAGCATGCAAGGCCATGGCAAAGGGGCTGTGGCATCTGATGGGACGCAGCTTAGAGGAAGTAGTGAGCTGGTAAAGAGCAATAGCATTGAGCTCAAAATCTCTCTGGCTCCTCACACAGAGGGTCAACAAGATGGACATTACTAATGTGAACATTACTAGTGTTGAAGGTGGTGGGGGGGGGGGGGGGGGGGGCTGGGACACTTGAATGCAACATTTATGCTTCAAATTGGATTAGGTATGAATAAGGTTAGGCTAAATTTCATTCCTAATTACATTCCACAGTAGATCCAGGCTCTGATAACAGGTGCAGCACATATACCTTAGTATATTCATGTACGGAAATCAGATTATAATTCATGCTGTTATGCATATATAGAGAGAATCAAAAACATAGAAACACGGCAAGAGGAGTCAGACTTCCATCACTCTTCTGCACATATAAATCAATCAACCTTACCCTTTGACTATAGAAACAAGTCGAAAATAATGCCACAAATTCAATCGTATCTGGTTCAATGAAATTAAGATATATATGTACAACATATACATGGAAACAGGCCCTTCAGCCCACACAGCCCACACCTACCAGATGACCTTTATGAGAAAGGGTTGGGCGTAGAGGGCACGTAATCCCCAACGCTATTCCTCATGTAATCAAGATTAAACTTCATACTGGTAAGTTCTCGTTTAATCTTACTATTTTACTTCAGAGTCACGCGAGTGATTCTGTGAAGGGTTCGAAGCTTTGTGGTTTCATGCCGCAGATTCAAATCCCGGCTTCTCACTTCATTGATTGACTCGGATGAGAAATAATGCATTAGTGTTGACATTGCATTTAAATGCAGTAACAATTTTTACTTGAAATAACAAAAAACAACAGTACCCCTCTAACCCAGGGGGAACTTTCAACAGAACTTAAAATAGTGTTGGCAAACAGCCCCAGATCGGCAATCGGCCGATGGTAGAAGTTTTGAAACATCAACTCATTTGCCCACCCAGCTGCTGCCAAAATATGGTCGATGGGCATGTCCCTCGCCCTGGCCTCCGACGTAGCTGCTGCCCTAGAGGAATGAGATGTGAACACATCAGAGTTAATACCTGCATCAATCAAGACTTGTTTCAACCATCTCGAGATAGTCTGAACTGACACTCTCTTATGTGGCTTTTTGTAACTGATAAACAATCCTGTTTCCATGTTACGTAAGGCCCCTGTAGCTGCAATGTATTGCATCAAATGTGTCTTTACACATAGGGATGGATCCGTGGGACATATTGCAAACACTATCTTGAACCCTTTCACACCTGACCTGCTTTGTTTGAGGAGGTCATAAATGTAGAACGTAACATTGTCTGCAGCTACTTCCATTCTATCTACCTGTAGTTTTTGTTATATCTGTCCTCGCTGTGCTGATACCAATGCCATGAGCATGACCACCTTCATGGTGATTTTGGCCAAAGGCAGAGACGTGATAGGGACGCACTCACGAAGTAGCCTGAGGACCACGCTTACATACCAGATTGCCATATATCCAGGTTTAGTGGGTCTGGAGGTAAAAATTCCGTTCATTAACGAATAATGAGAGGGTGAGACCCAATGGGATGTTTGTCTGACCTCGTCAATAAATACAATGACAAAGCACTTCTTGCTGAATTGATTGCACTGTAACTCAGCCCTTCATCATAGTTGAGTGTTAACAGGAAATCAAGAACATGCAAAATACCTGCTGTACAATAGTCAATATTATTTTGTACACATAAAACTTCCCATTTTTTTACATAAGAAATATGCTGCTTTTGAGTACTCGTTCTCCAAGCTGCAGTGCGCATGTCCACAGTTCGACCAGACAATCCGCGCTCCAGATATGGCCATCTTAAAATCTGCTAATTAACGTATCAATACGGTCATACAATGGATGACCTTCGCCTGTTATCGGATGCACCAGTAAATTCCTTTGTTTAGGAATAGCCATCAGGGATTGTGTCATCAACTGCAATATCAAAAGGGTACCACGGCTGAGTAGGCCAGTTGGGTATCACCAGCAACCCTGAAGCGGCATCCTGCTTGATTTTAAGCAGACATCGAATTATGAGACAAAATGGTGGAAATGCATATACAAACATACGACCCCAATGCAGCGAGAAAGTGTCAGTAGCTACAGTGCCAGGATCTGGTTCCCATGACACATATTTAGCCAGTCTGGATGTGAACAAGTCGACATCTGGCCTTCCATATTTGACAATTATATCATTGAATACGTCCCGATTCAACATCCACTCTATGTTGTCATGGAATTTCCATGACCTGGTGTCTGCGACTATATTGAATCTACCTGGTAGATAAATAGCTGAGAGGCAAATGTTCTTGTCAATACACCAGGTCCAGATTTGGTTAGCCAGTTTGTCACAAGATAGTGACTTGATACCACCCATGTGATTGACATACGCTACTGCCGTAGTGTTGTCAATTTGAAGCTGAACATGCAGACTACTTGTGTTAGAACAATAAGCCTTGAGCCCATAAAACACCCCCAAAAGCTAAATAGTTAATTCCCCATGTCTGCAGAAGCAATGCTTCTTCCATACTCCATCTGCCTCCACAGCTTAAGCTCCTATCAGTGGCACCCTACCCGAGTGCACTGACATCAGTCTGTAAGACCATGGAAGGTTGTTCAAGTACCACTGTGCTGAAACTACTGGAGACATGTTGAATCCACCACTGGAGATCAGTAACCGCATCTGCTGATAACTGCATAGGCCTACTATAATGGCCCGAATGTATCCTGAGTGCCTGTTCCTTTGCCCTCTGTAAGTGCTGGTAGTGCAAAGGCCCATACTGAACTGCTGGAAATGCTGCCACTAATTTTCCGAGCAGACTGAGCACCTGTGTGATTGAAGGTTGCTGCTTGTTTAAAAGTTTAGTGCAACCATCTATGAGCTCCACCCTTTTTTCCCTGGGCAGAGTCACTACCATTTTAAGTGAATCAATTGCAAAACCCAAATAGTCAATTGTTTTAAGTGGTGTCAATTTAGACTTCCCTAAATGAATGACAAACCCTAATTTTTAAAATGTGAATTTTAACAAAACTGCCACAGATGCTTCAGCTAATTCACTTGTTTGTCCGATAATTAAGATATCATCCAGATAGGCAATAATCACATGGCTCTGCGCTCTAAGAAGCCCCAGTACTGGTTTTAACAATTTAGTGAATATTCTAGGAGCTGAAGTTAACCCATTAGGCAGTGCCTTGAATTGCCATAATTGATTCATCCAAGTAAATTTAAAATACCTTCTATGCTGCAAATGAACAGGCACTGAGTAATATGCATCTTTCAGATCTATAGTTGCCATATAATGACCTCTGGAAATCAGTTGTTTGGCGGTAACAAACGTTTCAATTTTGAAGAATATACTATACAAACGGATTTAGATTAATTAGATTAGTAAGTTGCTTCCATTCTTCATAGAATATATGTAATCTAACCCAATTTTTGGCTGTGTCATACTTAATATGTTCCCATGAGAACCAGGCCCACGTACTTCCTTGGTGACTGGTGTGACCTGCTGTCCCCAGTTCCTGGCAGGAAACCCCATGGTTGCTCATGATCCCACTGCAGGGCACCAACTGCCTTCACCCCTGCATCGAAGGCTGGCTTGTTCCTGGTGCAAACCAGAAGCTGCAGTGTTCCTGTAAGGATATCCCCTTTTTAGCGGTTTGCCGGTCATCGTGGTTTTGTTCAGGCCCACCGTTTTTGCCTCCTCATTCATGTCCTTGACCTGTTTTGTGAGATCTTTGCCAAAATGTAGTTTGGATGGCTGGACATTGGAGGGTTTGCAGAGTGCGGCGAACCTTGGGTTGATGGTGGGCCTAATAGCCCTTTTCCTGAGAGTTTATTTTGAAATGGGTGCTGCATAGCAACCCTAGTGCCTCTTGGTGTGTCCTTGACACATGCCCTCCACCCTTGCGAATGCCATGATTCCCGAGCCCAATAGCCTTAGAATCCTCTGCATTTTAATTTCTTGGGTACGCATGCCGGGTCCCATCTGACCCCATATAATTTGGTTAACCGTTGGAACTTTTCCTAACCCACAGTTTTTTTGGAGTCTCATGCATCTTGGCCATCTCATCCATGGTGAGCTCCTGGAGCTGATGAGATACCATGTAGTTGATTGTGGAGGCCAGCTCTTCTCCCAGCGGCTCTCCTGACTCTGATGGGACAGCAAATGGTGCTGCCAGAGGTGGGAAATCTGGTGAATCCCGTGCTTCTCCTGGCTCAACCTCACCATCAGAGTCGGGGTCAGAACTAAGTTGACCCATTGCACGCACCTCATCATCTATGAGGGTGCTATCAAGCAGCCCTGTTGCTGCTGGCGCCTCTATTTCTGGGTGGCGCTGACACTCCTCCTGCTGGAGTGTTCCCTGCTGGAGCACTGGATGCAACATCACAGTACACCTGGAGTATTGTGTACAGTTTTGGTCTCCTAATCTGAGGAAATACATTCTTGCCATAGAGGGAGTACAGAGAAGGTTCACCGGACTGATTCCTGGGATGGCAGGACTTCCATATGAAGAAAGACTGGATAGACCCGGCTTGTACTTGCTAGAATTTAGAAGATTGAGGGGGATCTTATAGAAACGTACACAATTCTTAAGTGGTTGGACAGGCTAGATGCAGGAAGATTGTTCCCGATGTTGGGGAAGTCCAGAACATGGGGACACAGTTTAAGGATAACAGGCCCTCTCGGCCCTTCCAGTCCGTGCCGACCATTTGTTTTCCCCTAGTCCCATCTACCTGCACTCAGACCATACCCCTCCATTCCCTTCACGTCCATATACCTATCCACTTTACTCTTAAATGTTAAAATCGATCCTGCCTCCACCACTTCTGCTGGAAGCTGATTCCACACAGCCATCACCCTCTGAGTAAAGAAGTTCCCCCTCACGTTACCCCGAAACCTCTGTTCCTTAATTCTCATGTCATGCCCTCTTGTTTGAAACTTCCCTACCTCAATGGGAAAAAAAACGTATCCACGTCAACTCTGTCTATCCCTTTCATCATTTTAAAGACCTCAATCAAGTCCCCCCTTAACCTTCTGCGCTCCAAAGAATAAAGACCTAACTTGTTCAACCTTTCTCTGTAACATAGTTGCTGGAACCCTGGCAACATTCTAGTAAATCTCCTCTGTAATCTCTCTATTTTGTTGACATCCTTCCTATAACTAGGCGACCAAAATTGTACACCATACTCCAGAATTGGTCTTACCAATGCCTTGTACAATTTTAACATTACTTCCCTACTCCTATATTCAACACCACCTATCTTAGTATCATCTGCATATTTACTTATCCAATTTTCCACCCCATCATCCAGATCATTGATGTACATGACAAACAACAGTGGACCCAACACAGATCCCTGAGGCACCCCACTGGTCACCGGCTTCCAACCTGACAAACAGCCATCCACCATTACTCTCTGACATCTCCCATTCAGCCACTGTTGAATCCATCTTGCTACTCCGCCATTAACACCCAAAGATTGAACTTTCTTAACCAACCTTCCATGGGGAACCTTGTCAAAGGCCTTACTGAAATCCATATAGACAACATCCACTGCTTTACCCTCATCAATTTCCCTAGTTACCGCTTCAAAAAATTCAAGAAGGTTTGTCAAACATGACCTTCCAGGCACAAATCCATGTTGACTGTTTCTGATCAGACCCTGTTTATCCTGATGCTTATATATATTATCTCTTAAGTATCCTTTCCATTAATTTGCCCACCACTGACGTCAAACTAATAGGTCTATAATTGCTAGGCTTATTCTTTGAACCCTTTTTAAACAATGGAACAACATGCGCAGTACGCCAATCCTCCGGCACTATTCCCGTTTCTAATGACATTTGAAATATTTCTGTCATAGCTCCTGCTATTTCTACACTAACTTCCCTCAATGTCCTAGGGAATATCCTGTCAGGACCTGGAGACTTATCCACTTTTATATTTTTCAAAAGTGTCAGTACTTCCTCCTCTTTGAATCTCATAGATTCCATAGCTACTCTACTCTTTCCCCTTAACTCACCGAGTTCAATATCCTTCTCCTTGGTGAATACTGAAGAAAATAAATTGTTCAATATCTCCCCCATCTCTTTTGGCTCTGCAGATAGTTGTCCATTCTGGTTCTCTAATGGTCCAATTTTATCCCTCGTTATCCTTTTGCTATTAATATAGCTGTAGAAACCCTTTGGGTTTACTTTCACCTTTCTTGCCAAAGCAACCTCATATCTTCTTTTAGCCTTCCTAATTTCTTTCTTAAGATTCTTTTTACATTCTTTATACTCCTCTAGCACCTCATTTACTCCATGCCTCCTATAATTATTGTAGATATCTCTCTTTTTTCGAAACAAGTGTCCAATTTCCCTTGAAAACCATGGCTCTTTCCAATTTTTACTATTTCCTTTCAACCTAACAGGGACATAAAGATTCTGTACTCTTACAATTTCCCCTTTAAATGTCCTCCATTTCTCTTCTACATCCTTCCCATGAAACAAAGTGTCCCAATTCACTCCTTTAAAATCCTTACGCATTCCCTCAAAGTTAGTCTTTCTCCAATCAAAAATCTCTACCCTAGGTCCAGTTCTGACTCTCTCCATAATTATATCGAAACTAATGGTATTGTGAAAAGGGGGAAGTCTTTTAGGACTGAGATGAGAAAAACATTTTTCACACAGAGAGTGGTGAATCTGTGGAATTCTCTGCCATAGAAGGTCGCTGAGGCCAGTTCATTGGCTATATTTAAGAGGGAGTTAGATGTGGCCCTTGTGGCTAAAGGGATCAGGGGGTATGGAGAGAAGGCAGGTACAGGATACCGAGTTGGATGATCAGCCATGATCATATTGAATGGTGGTGCAGACTCGAAGGGCTGAATGGCCTACTCCTGCGCCTATTTTCTATGTTTCTATGTTTCTCTGTTGATCTTTGTAGATAAAAGCAAACAGAACTGGCTGCCTTCACGCAGGGTTATGGAGAAAAAGGCTGAACATAGGTCAATTACTGGTAGAGTTGTTGGTTTCTGTCGATATAGAAGACAGAATAATATTGGTGTCAGGTACTAAAGGAGCAATAGGGATCACTATTTTATAATAACTCTCAGGTCTCAGACAAAACATAATTCATTACATCTTCCCACTTTTGGGATTGGCAGAATAGGAGTATTATAGGACTTCGCTTTTCACTCATACTCCTTGTTGTATTAAAGATACAATGACCATAGCTATCCCTTCTTCAGCCTCCAGAGCCAGTCGATACTGTTTTAAACATGGCAAGGCGGCACACTTTTTTAAAGTCACTTTATGTTTAAGGGCTGAATGCTGAATTCTTATGCTTTGCCGAAAGTTCAGAGGGTACTTGGACCCTTCAAAAGATAAGACATAGGAAGAACGTGTTGACGTGGATACGTTTTTCCCATTTGAGGGTAGGGAAGATTCAAACACGAGGGCATGACATGAGAATTAAGGGACAGAAGTTCAGGGGTAACGTGAGGGGGAACCTCTTTACTCAGAGGGTGGTGGCTGTGTGGAATGAGCTTCCAGCAGAAGTGGTGGGGGCAGGATCGATTTTAACATTTAAAAGTAAAGTGGATAGATATATGGACGTGAAGGGGTATGGTCTGAATGCAGGTAGATGGGACTAGAGGAAAACAAATGGTCGGCACGGACTGGAAGGGCCGAGAGGGCCTGTTTCCATGCTGTAATTGTTATATGGTTATATGGTTATATGGTTAAGAAATCAAACTTAAAATACCGACAAGGTCACCAATCGTAATGCCAGGTCACGCAGCGAAGAACATGAACAGTCTCTTTGCTGAGCCACATCCACTGTTTAATACAAGTTGAGTATAGAGAATAAACAGTTAATTTCCACATAGATCGGCAATGCACTTCCGAAGAGCAAAGGAAAACAAAATAACTGTGTGCAGCTCCACCCCCACACAACCGCAACTTCTTAGAGACACTACCTTTTAAACCACATGAGACTCTACAAAGATTTATCACGTAAATGAGCAAGCTCATTCAATGACATCCTATTTCATCTGAATTATAGGATTAATTCAACGTTGACCCAGAACATTCATCCACAAACAAGTAAGTCTTTAAACTCACTCACTCTACACCCTCTTTTCTGTGACATCACAAATTTCCACACCTCATGCAATATGCTGAATCTCAGATATTCACACACTTTAATGCAATAAAATTCTCACTCATGAGTAAAACACAGTTATACACACTCCAAGGAAATCATGCAAAACTCTTAAAACTTTGATACACCCCAAAATGTTCATACTTTGTTCATAAAACAGCACATACTGAAAAACGATCTCAATCCAAAACGTACATTTACACTTTCTCTCAGTCTCCGTCTCTGTCTCTCTCCCTGACTTCTCCTTCCTTAAGTACCCTGGGATGTAGACCATCAGGCCCTGGGGATTTATCAGCCTTCAGTCACATCAGTCTACCCAACGCCATTTCTTGCCTAATGTGAATTTCCTTTAGATCATCTGGCCATTAGTACATCTGGGAGATTGTTTGTGAAGACAGATCCAAAGTATATGTTCAACTCGTATGCCATTTCCTTGTTCCGCATAATAAATTTGCCTTATTCAGTCTTCAATGGTCCAAATTTGGGCTTAACTAATTTTTCCTCTTCACATACCAAAATAAGCTTTTACTATCCTTGATATTCTTGGCTAGCTTACCTTCGAACCTCATCTTTTCTCCCCGTATTAACTTTTTAGTTATCTTCTGTTGCTCTTTAAAAGTTACCCAATCCTCTGGCATCCCGCTCATCGTTGCTATGTTGTACTTATTTTATACGGTCCCCGACTGCCCTTGTCAGCCATGGTCACCCCTCACTCCCCTTGGAATCTTTCTTCCTGTTTGGAATGAACCAATAATACCTTCTATATTATTCCCAGAAATACCTGCCATTGTTGTTCCCCCGCCTGTTAAGGTGCAACCCATCCTTTTTGTGCAATTCGCCCTTCCCCCAAAGCAGATCCCATTGGTCTAAGAATCTAAATCTCTGCTCCCTGCACCAGCTCCTCAGCTACACATTGAGATCCTCTATATCCCTGTTCCTTCCCTCACCAGCACGAGGAACTGGAAGTAAACTGGAGATAACCACCCTGGAGGTCCTGCTTTTCAGCCGTCTTCCAGGTTCTCTGAAGTCACGCTGTAGAATGTCTTTCCTCTTCTTCCTGACGTCATTTGTGCTGACATACACTACCTCTTCCGGCTGCTCACCTTCACTGTTGAGGATGCTCTGCAATCGGTCCGTGACGTCATGGATTCTGGCACCAGCGAGGCAACACACCATCCTTGACTCCCACTGTTGCCGCAGAAAGCCCTGTCCGCCCCGACTACCATGGCTCTGCCTGACATCTGTCTCTTTGGTTATGCCTCAGCTTCACCTTTTGACTCACAGACCTGTCTCTTCTCTCTTCAGGTATCTTTGGTGTAACAATCTTACTGTAGGTCTTGTCCAGGATTTTCCCGGATGATCCTGAGGTCATCCAACTGCTTCTCCAGTGCCCCAACACGGTCCTTCAGGAGCTGAACCTGGACACACTTTGCTAGAGGCAGGAAACATGTTCCCAATGTTGGGGAAGTTCAGAACCAGGGGTCATAGTTTAAGAATAAGGGGTATGCCATTTAGAACAGAGATGAAGAAACACTTTTTCACACAGAAAAGCTCAAATGAAGATTGGATAGACTCGGCTTGTACTCGCTGAGCAAAAGGATTTGAGTACAAGAGCAGGAAGGCACTGCTGCAGTTGTACAGGGTCTTGGTGAGGCCACACCTGGAGTATTGCATACAGTTTTGGTCTCCTAATCTGAGGAAAGACATTCTTGCCAGAGAGGGAGTACAGAGAAGGTTCACCAGACTGATTCCTGGGATGGCACGACTTCCATATGAAGAAAGACTGGATAGACTTGGCTTGTACTCGCTGGAATTTAGAAGATTGAGGGGTGATCTCATAGAGACTTAAAAATAATTCTTAAGGGGTTGGACAGGCTAAATGCAGGAATATTGTTCCCGATGTTGGGGAAATCCAGAACAAGGGGGTCACAGTTTAAGAATAAGGGGGAAGTCTTTTAGGACAGAGATGAGGAAAAATTCACACAGTGGTGAATCTGTGGAATTCTCTGCCACAGAAAGTAGTTGAGCCATATTTAAGAGGGAGTTCGATGTGGCCCTTGTGGCTGAAGGGATCAGGGGGTATGGAGAGAAGGCAGGTACAGGATACTGAGTTGGATGATCAGCCATGATCATATTGAATGGCGGAGCAGGTTCGAAGGGCCGAATGGCCTGCTCCTGCACCTAATTTCTATGTTTCTATGTTTCTATGAAAAATATTGAGTTGTTTCAAACAATCTCATTGAAGTAAGAATGGAACTAATGTGATGTGTGTGTAAAAACCGGTTTTGTGTGAATGAGCAAGCTTGTATATGTGATAGGTTTGTTTGCTGTGGGTCACATGCTGTAAGGGTAGGTGTGTGTGTTCCTTTAAGAAATTGTAAGCAATGGGGGAGGTTACGAACAGCTGTAAGGTAATGGACGACACTTTGTATCATCGCAACTTAAAAGGGGAAAGTTGGAAAATGTAGGTTGCTTGACTTTGTTGATTTCTTTTCAGTAAAGTTAATTTGGAAAATTGTTAGTCGTATGTATTTAAACTAGGAATTGGAATGGTTTGAACAAAATTAGAAATAAGTTAATTGCTGAACAACAAGCAGCTTTTATGGTTTGTTTAGATAAACATTCTAGTTGGAGAAGGGTAATAAATTAATGGGGCCCAGGGGGAAAAAAAAGGAGTTGGCAGACAATTATGTCAATAATGGGAAGTTTATTTACTTCAGAAGAAAGACAGATGGTCAGACAAGCAGGAATAAAGATCTGGGAAAGGGGCTGCAGGCTCCGGGGGTAGCAGCAGACGAAGGTTAGCAGTTACTAAAGGCTAATTTCGTAACCAAGTCATGGCCAGATATTAGAAAGAAACTGGAAAAATTGGAAGATTGGAATGACAAACCATTGAATCAATTGTTAACAGAGGCCCAAAAGGTATATGTAAGACGGGATGAGGAAAAACAGAAGGGAAAGGCAAAAATGATGTTGCAGGCAGTACAGCAAGGGGTAGAAGGGAAAGTGATGACATTACCCGAGGTAGAAGGGGTAGTGGTAAAATACGAGAATTGGGAAACTACGGAAGATTTAATCTTGGTACCCCAGGCAGGGATAAATTTGATGGGGAGGGATTTACAAATCCAATTAGGAATGGGAACAGCCCCCGTAGGGGGACAGATAATAGTCCAACTGTATAAATTGACCACAAAGGATGAGGAAAGAATAGTCCCGCAGGTGTGGGCCAAGGAAGGAAACCGGGGAGGGCTGCAGATCCCACCCTTGAGAATAGCTCTGAAAAAAAGAAAGTGAGGTAGTACAGGTAAGACAATATCCAATTTCTATGGAAGGAAGGAGAGGACTTCAGCCAATTATAGAGAACTTACTAAAGGACGGTATATTAGAGAATTGTATGTCCCCATATAACACCCCCGTACTCCCCGTAAGGAAGACCGACGGGATGTTCAGACTGGTCCAGGACCTTAGGGAATTAAATAAGGTAGTTAGAACGCGACACCCGGTAGTCCCGAACCCGTATACCATAATGGGACGGATACCCCCGAACCACAAGTGGTTCAGTGTGGTAGATTTAAAAGACGCTTTTTGGAGCTGTCCCCTGGCTGAAGAGAGCAGGGACCTTTTTGCATTTGAATGAGAAAACCCAGAGACACAAAGGAAACAGCAGTATCAATGGACTGTGCTTCCTCAGGGATTTACGGAGTCCCCGAACCTGTTCGGACAGATATTAGAACAAGTATTAGAGGACGTCCCGAGGACTGATGAGACACAGCTGTTGCAGTATGTGGACGACCTATTACTATCAGGGGAAGAAGAGGAGGCAGTTAGGGACGCGACCATAACCCTCCTAAACTTTCTGGGGGAAAAGGGGTTGAGAGTGTCTAAAAGTAAATTACAGTTTGTAGAACAAGAAGTTAAATATCTAGGACACCTGATAAGCGATGGGAAAAGGAGAATAAACCCGGAAAGAAAGAGGGATGATTACAGCTAGAGGAAAATAGTTGGCTCATGAGCAGTTAATCGAAAAAGTTTTGGAAGCACTAAATTTGCCAGAAAGAATAGCGGTGGTCCATGTAGCAGGCCACCAGAGAGGGAATTCGCTGGAAGCTAGAGGGAATAGGGCAGTCGATAGTGCCGCTAAGACAGCGGCGACAGAAGGAACGGTAAAAATGCTGTCTCTGATACCGTTGAGAGAGGAAATAGAGAAGATACCTGTATTCTCGCAGGAGGAGGAAGATAAAATGAATGAGTTGGGTGCCTGGTGCTCCACGGACGGGAAGTGGTGGACGCCGGACAAAAAACAAATAATTACTAAAGGATTGACGAGGGATTTGATTAAGCAACTACATTCGCAATCGCACTGGGGAGCTCAGGCTCTGTGCGACACGATACTACGGACTTATGCCTGTAGAGGCATTTATGCTGTAGCCAAGCAGGCGGTGTCTGGTTGTGTAGTGTGTCAAAGGGTGAATAAGAAGGTAATGAGAGCTGTCCCAGGGGGAGGACAACAATTGGCCATTAGACCCTTCCAGAGAATACAGGTGGACTTCACAGAACTACCAAAAGTACAGCAGTGGAAATATCTTCTAGTTATAGTGGATCACTTCACCAGGTGGGAATAGGCATTTCCCACGATAAATGCCACTGCCCAGGTGGTCACTAAGATACTACAGGAACATATCATCCCGCGGTATGGAGTCATTGAATCCATAGATTCAGATCGAGGAACCCATTTTGCTTCCAAGGTGCACCTATTAATCTGTAGCGCCTTGGGAATAAACTGGAAGCTGCATACTCCGTGGCACCCTCAGAGTTCTGGGAGAGTGGAACGGATGAATGCCACTCTAAAAATTCAGATAACTAAATTAATGGAGGAGACAGGGCCACCCTGGACTAAATGTCTACCAATTGCTTTATTACGAATACTGATGGCACCCCGAAAGGTTATTGCGGTGTGTCCTTAAGAAATGTTGTTTGGATTGCCTTATTTTGGGAAGGTGGAAGGCACACCAACCTTTGAGGGAAGTGATGTGTTCTTGAGGAACTATTTACTGGCAGTGTCTCGTTCCCTTACAGAATTAAAAGCTAAAGGACTATTGGCTCAAAGCCCACCACTCGACTTTCCAATACATGCTGTAAAGGCCGGCGACTGGGTACTGGTCAAGAATTGGAAGGAGGAGAAACTCCAGCCCAGGTGGACCGGCCCATACCTAGTATTACTGACAAACGAGACAGCAGTACGAACAAAAGAAAAAGGGTGGACCCACGCAATCCGGGTTAAAGGACTCGTTGATCCACCCGCCCCTGATGAGGAGGAACAGTGGATGGCGAAGCCAGGAAACAAACCCCTAACATTAACGTAAAAAAAAAAGAATTGAATACATAAGTGACAGTATGAAAGGAGCAGTCGTGGTATTGTTTGCTTTGCATGTAATTATGGTAAAAAGTATTAATAATTGTGATAAATGTTATCATCCTATCAGATACAGAGGGTGGACAACCAGATCATTTACCTATCATTCCCATGTGAACGATGCTTGCTATAACCTGAGGACTAGAACAATTTGTGAAGAGGGGGGAAAGAAGTATTTGATGGTAGGGAATAGGGGGTATATAGGGAGGTTTGGGTACGTTACCTGTCCAAAGGGAGAGAGATGGGTTTGTGTAACCAGGGCAGGACTGTTAGATTTCCCTTTCCAGTTTTTAAGATGGGCAATAGATAAGATGAAAGAGGAAGTAATAAAAGAGTTTACAGAAGTAGTAGTCACCCAGCCTCCCCCTCCCCCACCTACTCAGCCTCAATTGCACCAGACACTGTACGAAGAAATAAAGAAGCAGATTGAGATCCCTGAAGGAGAAAAAAAACCTGTTTGTGGACTTGGCCCTCCGGATAGCTGGAATCCTGAATGTGACTAACTGTTGGGTCTGTGGCGGACCACTGATGAGTTCACGTTGGCCGTGGAGAGGATCCATTGTTGAAGTATGGGACCTGATGGAGTGGAACCTGACAGTTGGACAAGACCGAGATCCCCAGGCATGGGTCCTGACAGACGCTCTGGTTGGGATTGAGTGTATCGCTAGGCCCTGGGCAAAGGATGCTGTCCTAGTAGGCAGCAGCCCCTGCCAGCGCATCGTCACCCAGTGGCCAAATCAGTCCCCAGTGTGGTGGCCAGAGGAGCCTAAATGGTATCCAACTAAGAAATACGGGAGAAACTGCACTATCTGGATGAAGACCGATGGAATGGAATCGACTGGACTATGGAACTGCACCGGGAACAACCCTTATCAAGGAATCCCAGTGTTGTGAGACATATGGAACAAGGTTACCTCTAGTGGACCGGCCCCGAAGGACTGTTATGGATATGCAGATACAAGGCATACTCTGTATTACGGATAAATTGGAGCGGGACTTGCTTTATTGGACTGGTACAACCAGAATTTTTTCTGTTAAACACCGAAGAAGGGCGGTCGCTAGGAACACCTTATTTGACGACCTATATCGGAAGAAGAGGAAAATAGACATTGGAGAATGGGAAGATGATGAATGGCCACCAGCAAGAATCATCTCATACTATGGACCAGCCACTTGGGCACAGGATGGATCCTGGTGCTACCGAACCCCAGTATACATGTTAAACCGGATCATAAGACTTCAGGCAGTACTGGAGGTAATTACCAACCAAACTGCGGGGGCACTGGAGATGCTGGCAAAGCAGCAGACACAGATGAGAGCAGCAATATCCCAGAATCGGTTGGCCCTAGATTACCTCCTGGCGGAAGAAGGAGGGGTATGCGGGAAATTCAACCTCTCTAATTGCTGTTTGAACATCGATGATAATGGACAGGCAGTGATGGACATATCAGAAGGGATCCGTAAGTTTGCATATGTTCCAATACAAAAGTGGAATTCGATTATGGGAACCCAATGGAAGGATTCCATCCTCGGAGGAACATGGTGGAGAACGGTGGGACTCGTGTTTCTATGTGCAGTGGCTGGACTGATCTTTATCCCCTGTTGCATCCCTTGTTTTAGGGAACTTATTACAAGGAGTATAAGTCAGATGCAGGCTGTAGTCATGCCTATGGGAGAGAACAGGGAAATACAGAAAATAATGATAATGCGTCCAGGGGAGGTCCATAATCTACAGGAAAAGAAGATTAGGACAATGTTACATCAATTCGAGTTAAGGGAACTTGAAATTGGGGTTTAATCAGTAGATGCGTAGCAAAAGAAAAAGGGAGGATTGTGAGGGATAAAGTGATTAAACCCCATTATAGTAAGGAGCTTTAAAGAGGATTCAAACTGATAGGGGCCAGGGAGAGAGTTCTGACACAGCTGTGTATAAAAGTTACCAGACCCATCCTTGAGTAAGAAGTAATAGCATTGTATAGCGGTAGAAGGGAGTGATGTAGAGAGATTCCTATCAGTAGAATGGAGTGATAGATGGGACCCTTGTCACTATAGCTTAGCTTTAGTACTGATATAGGAGAACTGAGAGGGTTCACTTGGAGGTGAGTAAAACTAGGATAGGTCATGAACAACTGAGCATGCTTAATAAAATAAATGAATATTACAACACACCCCTGGTCAAGAAACTGCTCATTACCATGAACATGCGATGTATGATGTGGGAGGCACTGGGGGATGTACATACAGATTGTGCACCTCAGACCCTGATTGGAGAAGGGTCCGGAGGGGAGGTTGAATGTAAAATCGTGTGTATAAAGGGGGATGACTTCTCTGACTTCGGGGTGTCTCAACTTGGAGAGGCACCCGGTTCTGCAGACTCGTAAATAAAGAATCTTGCTTCCACGATTTGGTCTTTGAGCAGTGATTGTGAGCACAAAGCGTATCTCACAGTAGGAACTGGATACTGTTTGTGGATGATCAGCTCTGATCACATTGAATGGTCATGCTGGTTCAAAGATCCGAATGGCCTACTCCTGCACCCATTGTCTATGTTTCTATGTAAAAAGCTTTTCACTCCAGATCACCGTCTACATCTCTCCTGCGACCCTCAGTCTGAGGAAGGGTCTCGACCCCGAAACGTCACCCATTCCTCCTCTCCAGAGATGCTGCCCATCCTGCTAAGTTACTGCAGCATTTTGTAGTCTTCTTCTTCTTCTTATAGGATTCCGGCAGTGTAGACGCTGCTAAGCGTATTACTGCCCTCCACAGGTCAAAATTTGAACTAAATTCTTACATACAGTCCTGTAACATGCAGGAATTGAAGAACAGCCCTGGATATCAGCTGATGTTTCTCACTGTGCCCAAACAAAGAAAAAACAGAAAAAGCCCTCAACTCCAAGTCCTGTCAGTCTAGCAAACAATGCCTTTCTTGCTACCCTATACTTTTTACATTCTAGGAAAACATGCTTAACTGTCTCCTTACTCCCACATTCACACAAGCCAGAAACATGTTTCCCTACAATGCACAAACAGTAATTTAACCCACAATGTCCCAACCTCAATCTACACAGTCTAACTGAGTCCCTACGGGACAGAGATGTACAGAAACATATTTTTCTAACTTCAGCTTGTACCGAAAAGTAGTGTCTACCCCCGACTTCCTTTTCCCATCCTCTCTGCCATTCTTTTGTTAAGCCCTCTTTAATTATTTCTCTCAGTTCCACTCTCCCCAATAATACATGGATATCTATTTCTCTTCTTAAACTCTCCTTTGCTATGAGGTCCACCTGCTCATTCCCCCTCACCCCAGCATGCCCGGGAACCCAGCAAAACGTGATGTTACACACAAACCCAATTCTAGAAAACACACTCAAGATTTCATTTAGAATGTCAGGACGAGCGTTAGATTTCCCTACTCTTAAAGTTTCAAGAGCAGCTGCAGAATCAGAACAAATAATGACTTCTCTAAAACTGGCTTCCTCAATCCACCATAGAGCCCATTGAATTGCCATTAATTCAGTCGTGAGAACAGAGCTTCCATCAGAAATGCGTTGGCCAATCTTCAACCCAAGCTGCTCCACATACACGCCAAACCCAGCTCTCCCACTAACTGGATCTTTAGATCCATCTGTAAAAACAATCAAAGTGCTCTCACTGATTGAATTAAGATATTCCACTATTCTTGGAGTCACCTCGCGCTTATCTTTTTCCTGAAGAAAAGCAAGCTCAATAAACAGTTCAGGAAGAACCCAATAGGGCACAGGTAACCATATTGTATGCTCTATAATACCCCCTTGTTCCAAACCCAGCTTCCTAGCCCACTGATTTATAATGCCAAAAAATGTGTTTATATTTGTTACCATCATCAACCTCTTGCAACAAACACCTTGCTGGGAAGGTATCATTACACCCACAAAGTTTAGCCCAGTAATGTAACCCTAGCTTAATGCGCCTTAACCATAAGGGCATTTCTTCCATTTCAACGATCAGGGCAGGGACTGGGGAAGTTCTGAAGGCTCCACAGCAAAGCCTCAAAGCCTTTGCCTGCAACACATCTAGCCTAGCCAGAACAGTTTTAGACGCAGACCCATACACAAAAACACCCGTAGTCAAGAGAAGATCTGATCATGGCCTGATAAATTAGCAGCATTGTCTCCCTGTCAGCCCCCCACTCACACCCAACCAACTTCTCATAACATTCAGAACTTTTTCACATTTCAACACAATTTTACCCCACATGCACAGCCCAAGTCATACGCTCTTCAAACCAAACACCCAAAAACTTAAAAACCTTTACCTTCTCCAATAGAGACCCATACATATACAACCCTATCTTAGGTAACTTTCTTTTTAAAACCAAATACCATATATTTAGTCTTAGAGGCAGAGATTTTAAAGCCCCATGTGTTCCCCCATTCCTCTACAGACACTAACACTCTTTGAATCTGTTTTAAAACAAACTCTACATTACGACCTCTTTTTCCAGATGGCCCGTCATCTGCAAACAAAGACAGACCAAATCCTCTCTCTAATTTACAAAATATGTCATTTATCATGATATTAAATAAAACTGGACTGATAACACTTCCCTGCGGGGTTCCATTCTCTATCTCTACAGTCTCTGATGTGACACTACCAACCATTACTTGTATTGTTCTATTCAATAGAAAATCCTTAATCCAGTTGAACATTCGTCCCCTGACTCCCAAGTCAAAAATTTTAATCATTAATCCCTCCTTCCACAAAGAATCATATGCCTTCTCAATATCAAGGAATACACTCACTACTATTTCCTTGCTTCTAAATGCCCTTTTAATATCCTGATCCAAAACTGATACAGACTCCATTGTAGACCTTCCATTCCTAAAACCATTCTGTACATCAACAAATAATCCTCTAGTTTCTAAAAAATAAACTAGTCTGTTGGTTACCATCCTCTCCATAATTTTACAGAGCACTGCTGTGAGCGCTATAGGTCGATAAGAGCTAGGGTCAGATGCCTCTTTGCCCGGCTTTTAAAATAGGGACCACGACTGCATGTTTCCATTCCTTTGGCAAATAACCCTCTGCCCACACAGTATTAAACAAAGCTAAGATTTCATCAAGTACAATATCATCCAGATGTTTAAATAACTCATACGACAACCTATCTCTCCCCGGGGAGGTATTTGCCCCGGACATAATTGCATCCTTCAACTCTTTTATGGTAAAAAAACAGATTAAAGGTATTATCATTTTCTAAACTCCTCTCCAGCTTCCACTGATTAACTGCCATCAGCTCGATTTTCTTTCTACACCTCTCCACTCCCATGCTCTCTGATCTATGCACTGCTTGAAAACTGTCAACACACATGTCTGCTTTTTCCCTATTGGAAACTGCTACCACCTCACCCTTCTGCAACACTGGTAACAAACTCCTTTTATATACTCCTGACATTCTACGCACAGCTGACCACAAATGCCTTACTGGAGTTTCAGGGCCTAACGTACCACAAAACTTCCTCCAACTATTCCTCTTTGCATCCTTTACAACTCGTCTTGCTACTGCCCTTAGCCGCTTGTACTCCATTGCATTGACCACAATTGGATACTTTCTTAATTTTCGATAGGCTATATTCCTGTTCCTTACAGCTTCATCACATTCTTTATTCCACCAAGGAACAGACATACGGGATCTAGGTTCCTGCTTCACAGGAATAGTACAACAAGCTGCCTCATGAATCATGAGACTAATAGAAGTATTCCAACTATCTACAGAACCCTCACTATTAACCTCTCCAACTAAACTTTGAGCCTTCTCTTGGAATTTATCCCATTTGGCCTGAGAAAAGTTATATCTAGGAATTTTTCTTTTCCACTTCTCTCCTCAAATCCCTACCAAACCTACATAAAATTGGATAATGATCACTACCCAGTGTATATCTATCCATTACATCCCATTCACCCATTCTTGCTAAGTTAGATGAAGCAATTGATAAATCTATGTGACTGCAGGTGTTTCTCACAATATTATACCTAGACGGCCTTCCATCATTTAACAATACCAACTTATACTTATCTAGAAATTCTTCAACAATAACACCATTTTTTATCCCTATGATCACTACCCCATAAAGGATTAAGTGCATTAAAATCCCCAATCCATATAACGGGACACCTTACCTTCTCCATTATCTCATCAAAATCTGACAATATCAAGGGTTGACAGGGGTTATAATAATTTATCACAGTAATAGAATTCTGACTGCTCCAAACCTCCACAGCCAAAACCTCAAGATTAGAATTAATGTCAACTTTCCTATACTGCAACCCAGTCATAACAAAAGTTGCACAACCCCCACCTGATCTATCAGACCTATCTAATCGCACACAATCATAACCTGGGATTACAAAATCTAGACAGGACTTTAACCATGTCTCTTGGATACATATTAATTGTGGTGCTTCTTTAAATTCATCAACAAATCTCTTTAATTCTTGACCATTTCCAATCAGGCTCCGGGCATTCCATTGAAGTATATAAAACATTATGATGTTAATGAGGATCATCATCATCCACATTACTGACATACTCCATACTGCTAGCTCTCGACAACTGTGACCTCTCCATACACTGACTCTCCGTCATGTATTGATGCAACTTTTCTGGCAACTGCTTTACACTAAGGAACCTTTCAGCTGCCCCCACCACTAACCTGAGGATATCTGACCGGTTAGCTGCTTTCTTAGCTCCTACCAACACATCAGATACAAAAGACAGAAATGACTCCTTATTAAAAATCAACATGTCAGATGGAAAAGCCGATGGCAAGTTTGGCACAGTGATCTGGCTTCCTAGCACCACTCTAGTCCCAGCGCTCACATCTCCGCATTCTCCAGCCACTCTTTGAACTGCCTCTGCATATGACACATTGTTCTGATCCTTCACTTCCTGCACTCGCTTCGCCTGAACAACACGCTCACAACCATGAAACCATGCTGCATGATCCCCATCACAGTTTGGGCACTTAGGATCCTCTGCCTTGCAATTTTGTATTGCATGATCTCCACCGCACTTTGCGCACTTTCTTTTACCCCGACAAGACCCAGCAACATGTCCAAACCTCTGACAGTTATAGCAGCGCAACGGAGGTTTAATGTACTCCCTCACTTGATACGCCATACTCCCAAGAAACACTCTCTGAGGCAGTAATCCATCTTTGAACAAAGCAGGACCGGCGGGTCCCCGACTCCATTCCTACTCTTAAATCTCACAACATCAGTTACCTGGGCCCCCTTAACGTTTTCTAAAATCTCCTTCTCAGACAAGCCAGCATACATCCCATACACCACTCCCTTTATTCCCTGCTGTCTTCCTCTAGGGACCAAACTCTCCACCTTGACCACCAATTTCCCCACACCCCTAGCATCATTAAACTGCTTTCTGTCTTTGCAACAAACTCTTAACATCCCATTATACAGAATCTTGGCCTGAAAATCCTTGCCTATCTGACTCTCCAAAGCAGTGGTAATTTTTACTGGATTCACTGCTCTAAATCCTGCATCTCCTTGATTTGCTCCTTTAACTTTAAACAGCACGACAAATTCTTCAATACTTCTAATTCTCCTAACTTTATTTCCGTCATCTTCTGACATTTCGGGTCTTTCGCTTGATGCCTCTCTCTTAGATCCCCCCTTTTCCTTCCCTACAATCTGCCACCCACCACCCTTAGCCCCACCATTCCCTGAAGCCATGGGCCTCTAGAACCCCTCCTTACTTAACACTAATCTAATTCTACTAATACTAATCCTACTACTAATGAAAGAAATAGGAAGAAAAACATCCACCCTCCAACTCAGCTCTTGCTGTCTCTCCCGAACCTAACTGAGTTTCTCCTAACATCCGCCACCCATGGCCTAATCGCCATTTTTTTTGTAGTCTGGCCCCCCCTTGAGGTTTTATCTCAGGTTTGCAGCCTCTGCAGCTGCTGTGATTGTTTCCCCTCCCCCCCCCCCCCCCAACGTGGTGCAGGTGCCGCGGGCCGGCTGCGCCATGGCAACCGTTACTAGGGCGGGATGGGTGGCTCCGATTGGTGGAAGGCTCTGTCCGTGCAAGGGGCGGGTCACGGCTCTGATTGGTCAGATGCAAGGAGGGGCGGGACCTGGTCCTTTGTGACGTGAGACGAAGAGGCAGGGCCTCCGTTCAGCACTGGGAGCTCAGGTGGGAATAGCTGCCGCTGCTCGGCTACGCATCCTTTCCCCACCCCCTCCTCCCTCCCCGAGGCCGGCGACCTGAGGAGCCAAAGCGTGCGGGCGGAGGGGGATGTCAGTGAGTGAGTCTGAGCGCCCTCTTGGCGGCAGAAGGCCGCGGCGCAGCGTCTCTGGTCCTTCGACTGCAGCGTTAACCTGGTGGCAGGAGGACACGGTGTAACCTATTCACGTTCCCCTTAAATGGTGACGGGGAGGTGCCAGCAGTCCCCACCGTGCCCTCAGGGCACCGGTCGTGCGCGCTGTGCGTGTGTGGGGCTGGAGTACGTCACGGCGCAGGGCGGGGGTACGTCACGGGGCAGGGCCGCCCCCTTCTTTCTCTCCCCACCCCCTCCCTTCTCACCCTCACCCCCTCCTCTTCCTCCCCTCACAATCCTCCCTTCAACCCTTCCCCTCACTTCCACTGTTCTCATCCCCTTCCCCACTTTCCTCCTCACCACCTCTCCACTCCATCTGCCCTCACCCCTCCTCTCCATCCCCTTCACGCCCTCCCCTCACCCCCTGCCCCCCCCCCCCCCCCCAAGCACTAGTAATGTTCACGCGTTAGCAATGTCTTGTTTGCCAGCTTGTTCCCCTCCTGCAGGGTTTAGGAGCCGTTGCTGTGGATAGAGAGACGGTGACGTGAAGTCGGCCGGTGAGCCCCCCCATCTGCTCGGTGTGCGGGCTGACCTTCGGTGGAGGACCACATGGCGGGGCACAACAAGGAGAAGCGTTATGAGTGCGATGTGTGTGGCAAGGCCTGCCAGAGACCAAGCCTGCTGGAAATCCACCGGCGGGTTCACACGGGTGAGAAGCCCTATGGCTGCTCCACCTGCGGCAAGAGCTTTGCCCAGTTGTCGGGGCTGCGGGAACACCAGCGGGTGCACAGCATTGAGCGGCCCTTCATCTGCTCCGACTGTGGCAAAGGCTTCAAGTCTTCCAATCACCTGAAGGTGCACTGGCGCCTGCACACCGGGGAGCGGCCCTACTCCTGCAGCGATTGCGGCAAGGGCTTCACCCGCTCCGACAGCCTGCTGGAGCACCAGCGCACCCACACCGGCGAGCGTTCCCACACCTGTGTCCAGTGTGGCAAGGTTTTCACCCACTCCAGCAAGCTGCTGATGCACCAGCACGCCCACACCGGCGAGTGTCCCTACACCTGCTCCCAGTGCGGCAAGGGCTTTATCAATTCCAGCAGCCTGCTGGAGCACCAGCGCACCCACACCGGTGAGCGTCCCCACACCTGCGCCCACTGCGGCAAGGGCTTTATCAATTCCAGCAGCCTGCTGTCTCACCGGCGCACCCACACCGGCGAGCGTACCTACACCTGCGCCCAGTGCAGTAAGGGTTTCACCACCTCCAGCAACCTGCTGTCTCACCAGCGCACCCACACCGGTGAGCGCCCCTACACCTGCACCCAGTGTGTCAAGGGCTTCATCTGCTCCACCAGGCTGCTGGAGCACCAGCACACCCACACCGGAGAATGGCCCTACACCAGCGCTCAGTACGGCAAGGGCTTCACCCGCTCCAACAACCTGCTGGAGCAACAGCACACCCACCCTGGTGAGCATCCCTACACCTGTGCCCAGTGTGACAAGGGCTTCACCTGCTCCACCAAGCTGCTGTCCCACCAGAGAGTGCACACCGGTGACCATCCGATTCCCAGCCCGGTGTGTGGAGAGCGCTTTGCCATGGCCTCGCACGCCCTGTCTCACCAGCACGTGCACACCAGTGGCCAGCCCTATGACTGCCCTTACTGTGGTGAGGCGTTTGATAGCTCGTGGGGGTTGCGGCAGCACCCGCAGGCCCACGCTGGTGAGCAGCTGCTCCCTCTGACAAGAGAGCATGGGGGCTGCGGGAGCTCCAGCGGATACACACCAGAGAGCGACCCTTTGCGTACACAAGGGTTTCACCCGCATGTCCAGCCTGTGGTAGCACCGGCGTACCCACAGCGGAGAGCATCCCTTCCCCTGCCCGTCCTGTGGTAAGGGCTTCACCCGCCTTGACCACCTGCTGGAGCACCGGTGAATCCACATCGGCCAGCACCCCTTCACCTGCCCGCTCTGTGGCAAAGCCTTTGCCCGCTCCCCCAGCCTGCTGGCACACCGCCACATGGATAGGCGCTATTTAGGTAGACACAAAATGCTGGAAGGAATGGGTAACATTTATTGTGAAAACCCTCCTCAGTCTCAACCCGAAATGTCACCCAGTCCTTCTCTCCACAACCAGGGGCCACAGTCTTAGAATAAAGGGGAGGCCATTTTTCACTTTTTCACGCAGAGTGTTGTGAATTTATGGAATTCCCTGCCACAGAAGGCAGTGGAGGCCAAGTAACCATATAACCATATAACAATTACAGCACGGAGACAGGCCCTCTCGGCCCTTCCAGTCCGTGCCGACCATTTGTTTTCCCCTAGTCCCATCTACGTGCACTCAGACCATACCCCTCCATTCCCTTCACATCCATATACCTATCCACTTTACATTTAAATGTTAAAATCGATCCTGCCTCCACCACCTCTGCTGGAAGCTCATTCCACACAGCCACCACCCTCTGAGTAAAGACGTTCCCCCTCACGTAACCCCTAAACTTCTGTCCCTTAATTCTCATGTCATGCCCTCTTGTTTGAATCTTCCCTACCCTCAATGGGAAAAGCTTATCCACGTCAACTCTGTCTATCCCTTTCATCATTTTAAAGACCTCAATCAAGTCCCCCCTTAACCTTCTGCGCTCCAAAGAATAAAGACCTAACTTGTTCAACCTTTCTCTGTAACATAGTTGCTGGAACCCTGGCAACATTCTAGTAAATCTCCTCTGTACTCTCTCTATTTTGTTGACATCCTTCCTATAACTAGGCGACCAAAATTGTACACCATACTCCAGAAGTCACTGGATGAATTTAAGAGAGTGTTAGATAGAGTTCTACGGGCTAGTGGAGTCAAGGGATATGGGGAGAAGGCAGGCACGGGTTATTGATAGGGGACGATCAGCCATGATCACAATGAATGGCGGTGCTGGCTCGAAGGGCCGAATGGCCTCCGCCTGCACCTATTTCCTATGTTTCTCCAGAGATGCTACCTGTGCTGCTGAGTTACTCCAGCATTTTGTGTCCTTTTTTGTAAACCAGCATCTGCAGTTCCTTGTTTTTAAAACGTTCTGGTTAACCATCACTGCACCTTCCTCAAAGCCTCCACATCAGTCATGTAATGGAGTGACCAGAACTGTATGCAATACTCCAAATGCTTCATAACAAGAGGATTTCAGTATAGGAGTAGAAAGATTCTTCTGCAGTTGTATAGGGCTCTGGTAAGACCACATCTGGAGTATTGTGTACAGTTTTGGTCTCCTAATTTGAGGAAGGACATCCTTGCAATTGAGGCAGTGCAGCGTAGTTTCACTAGATTGATCCCTGGGATGGCGGGACTGTCTTATGAGGAAAGATTGAGAAGATTAGGCTTGTATTCACTGGAATTTATAAGGATGAGGGGGAATCTTATAGAAACATATAAAATTATAAAAGGACTGTATGGGCTAGATGCAGGAATAATGTTCCCAATGTTGGGCGAGTCCAGAACCAGGGGCCACAGTCTTAGAATAAAGGGGAGGTCATTAAAGACTGAGGTGAGAAAAAACGTTTTCACCCAGAGAGTTGTGAATTTATGGAATTCCCTGCCACAGAGGGCAGTGGAGGGCAAATCACTGGATGGATTTAAGGGAGAGTTAGAGCTCTATGGGCTATTGAAGTCAAGGGATATGGGGAGAAGGCAGGCACGGGTTATTGATAGGGGACGATCAGCCATGATCACAATAAATGGCGGTGCTGGCTCGAAGGGCCGAATGGCCTCCTCCTGCACCTATTTTCTATGTTTCTGTTTAAATGCTACCTGACCAATGTCCCTTAAAGCTGCACATATACATTCCTCTCTTATCTCACCTCCTTTTATCTCCTTATTTTTTCTCGCCTGTCACTTACTTCACCCCTCATCTGCTAACATAGTGTCTGTATGAAGAAGGGTTCCGACCCGAAATGTTACCTATCCATGTTCCCCACAGATGCTGCCTGACCCACTGAGTTACTCTAGCACTCTGCAAAACGTCACCTATCCATGTGCTCCGCAAATGCTGCCTTACCCACTGAGTTACTCCAGCACTCTGTGAAACGTCACCGATCCATGTTCTCCACAGATGACACGGTTGGCTGTCTGTTGTTCTGCTCTGCATTCACAGGCTGGGCTCTGGCAGAGCCCCCATCTCCACATGCTAGCATTGAAACGTCCATCTCCAGGACCATGTCGGTTGAGCTTCACCCATGCTCCTCTGAGGAGGTCAGACCGTGGACAGCTTTTATCTGATGAAGAGATGTAGCTGTGCAATGGAGATGAGGTTGCCTTCCACTCGTGTGACCATTTGGTTGCTATCCAGTGTGCTTTTGTCTCAGTTAGTTGGATGGATGCTAGGAGTTATTTTCCATGTGAAGGAAAGGGGCGATGGGACTTCAGTCGGGGTGGCCTCTACTCTCTGCTGATAGCCTGATGGAGGAGGTGATCTGACAGCACTCAGAGCCTATATACAGTCTTGTGGCTCAACATTTATGTCCGGAGCCTACAGCATAGGCCCAGTGCCTATAACACAGGCCTGGGGCCTACAACACAGGCCTGGAGCCTACAACACTGGCCTGGAGCTTATGACACAGGCCTGGGGCCTATGACACAACCCTGGAGCCTATGACCATATAACCATATAACAATTACAGCACGGAAACAGGCCCTCTCGGCCCTTCCAGTCTGTGCCGATCATTTGTTTTTCCCTAGTCCCATCTACCTGCACTCAGACCATACCCCTCATTCCCTTCCCGTCCATACACCTATCCACTTTACTTTTAAATGTTAAAATCGATCCTGCCTCCACCACTTCTGCTGGAAGCTCATTCCACACAGCCACCACCCTCTGAGTAAAGTTCCCCCTCACGTTACCCCTAAACTTCCGTCCCTTAATTCGCATGTCATGCCCTCTTGTTTGAATCTTCCCTACCCTCAATGGGAAAAGCTTATCCACGTCAACTCTGTCTATCCCTTTCATCATTTTAAAGACCTCAATCAAGTCCCCCCCTTAACCTTCTACGCTCCAAAGAATAAAGACCTAACTTGTTCAACCTTTCTCTGTGACATAGTTGCTGGAACCCAGGCAACATTCTAGTAAATCTTCTCTGTACTCTCTCTATTTTGTTGACATCCATCCTATAATTAGGCGACCAAAATTGTACACCATACTCCAGAATTGGTCTTACCAATGCCTTGTACAATTTTTTTTTTTTTAATTTTTGTTAGAAGTAAGTACAGTAGTCTGGTACTTAAGTACCTAATACATAAATACATATTTTCATTCTTGTACAACTTCATACTTTTGGTTCAATAATAAAAGAACAGTGAGCGAAAAAAGAAATAAAGAGTGTCGGAATAGATAGACAAGCGAGTAGAAACAGAAAACAAAAGCAATAAAGGACAGAGGTGAGAAGTTAAAAGATTGAAAGAAAAGGAAAGAGTAAAAAAAAAGAGAGATTAGGAGAGATCTACTTATCTCATATTGTTGCCCATCCGTCACCCAGTTCTAAACCATTTAATTTCTCAGGTTATGTTATGTTGCACCATATGTTTGTAAAAAGTTGATAAACGGAGACCAAATCTTTAAGAATTGGTCTACTTTGCCTAGTAAGAGGAATCTCATTTCTTCAAGATGTAGCGTTTCAGTCATGTTTGAGATCCACATTTTGAATGTTGGCGTATGTGCATTTGAAAATATTTTAAAATATTTGAAAATATTTTATTCAGACTTGTATTCGAATAATATAATCTATGTAAAATTTTAAATTGAATTAGGTTATGTCTTACATTCATTGAACATTTGTTTACATATAATAAATTTTTATCCCATCTATCGTTCGGAATTTTTATCAATAACTTTTGTTCCCAGTCTCTTCTATTTGCCTCTGTCATTGGTGTTTCTATATTTAGAATTATATTATATAAGTAAGATATTAAATTGCTTGATTCTGCCTTTCTATTCATTCCTTCCTCCAATAGATCTGGGGTTAAAGTTTGATATCCTTGTATATACTTTTTCAAATAATCTTGAATTTGAAGGTATTTAACCATATAACCATATAACAATTACAGCACGGAAACAGGCCCTCTCGGCCCTTCCAGTCCATGCCGACCATTTGTTTTCCCCTAGTCCCATCTACCTGCTCCATTCCCTCCATACCCCTCCATTCCCTTCACGTCCATATAGCTATCCACTTTACTTTTAAATGTTAAAATCGATCCTGCCTCCACCACTTCTGCTGGAAGCTCATTCCACACAGCCACCACCCTCTGAATAAAGAAGTTCCCCCTCACATTACCCCTAAACTTCTGTCCCTTAATTCTCATGTCATGCCCTCTTGTTTGAAATATTGATTACTTTTCAAATTATATTTTAGTTGTAATTGTTGGAATGATAAAAGTTTTCCCATTTCATACATATCTCCCATCATTTTAATTCCCATTCTTTCCCAATGGATAAACGTTTTATCAATAATGGATGGTTTGAATGAGGGATTATTAGCTATTGGAGAAAGAAGCGATAATTTTCTTAATTTTAAAGTTAATTTTATTTGTTTCCAAATTCGTATTATACTATGAATAATTGGATTCTTCTTGTATATTACATTGTTCAGTTTTATCGGGGAAAGAAGGATCGCTCCTATATTATAAGGGGAACAATCCTCTTTCTCCATTCTTATCCAATCTACCTGTTGCGCAGAACTGTCCAACCAGTAGATTATATTTTTAATATTCACTGCCCAATAATAATACAGTAAGTTAGGGAGTGTCAGTCCCCCTGATTCTTTAGATTTACACAAGTTTTTTTTTTAAATTATGTGTGATTCATAATCCCAAATGAAGTTTATAATATCAGAATCTAATTTTTGGAAGAATTTTTTAGGTAAGTATATTGGTATTGATTGAAATAGGTACAATATTTGTGGTAAGAAGATTATTTTTATCGCGTTTATTCTGCCTATTAAAGACATCGGCAGTGTTTTCCAAAATGTAATCAACCCATTTAATTTAGTTAATAAAGGCATATAGTTTGCATTGAGTAATGATTTATAATTCCTAGTAATTTGGGTGCCCAAATACTTAAATTTTTCTGTTGTAATTCTAAAAGGGAATTTCAACAGATGTGTCGACTCTTGAGGTTTTATCGTCATAATTTCGCTTTTGTTTCAATTTATTCTATATCCTGAAAAAGAACAAAATTCCTCTATTAAATTTAGTATATTTGGTATGCTAATTTGCGAATTTGTAATATATAATAATATGTCGTCTGGATATAATGAAATTTTATTATTTGAGTGTTTGGTAATATACCCATGAATATTCGGATGGCTTCTTATACTTTCAGCTAAAGGCTCTATCACTAGTGCAAATAGCAGGGGCGATAACGCGCACCCCTGCCTATTGCCCCTTGCTAATTAGAATTTCGGGGATAATATATTATTAGTCAGTATTCTAGCCGTCGGCTTATCATATAATAATTCTACCCATGAAATAAAATTATCTCCCATGTTAAATTTTTCCAATACTTTGAATAAATATTCACATACTACTTGATCAAAAGCTTTTTCTGCATCCAATGAAATTGCTAGTGGTAGTTCTTCTTCAGTATTATGTGAGTACATTATATTAGACAGCCGTCTCAAATTGTTAAATGAGTATCTCTTTGTTATGAACCCTGTTTGGTCCGGATTTATTAGTTTACTAACATATTTACTCAATCTTCTCGCTAGGGTCTTTGTTAATATTTTTTGGTCTGTATTTAGGAGTGCAATAGCACTATATGAGCCTGGGTCTTCTAGATCTTTATCCTTTTTTGGTATAAGTGTAATAGGTGACCCAGTTAGTGTTTCTGGTAGTTTATTTTCTTTAAAAGTGTGTATATATATAAATCTTGTAACCGTGGAGAAATTATCTCGTAGAATCTTTTATAGAATTCATTACTAAAGCCATCTGGTCCTGGGGTTTTGCCATTCTTCAACGAACTAATTGTTTCTTCTATTTCCTGTAGTGTAATCTGAGCTCCTAATGCCTCTTGTTCCACCATATTTAATTTTGGAAGATTAAAGTTATCTAAGAAATTTGTAATTTGAGTATTATTTGCAGAGGTTTTCGATGTATATAAGTTTTGATAAAATTGAGCAAATCTTTTATTAATATCTTTAGGTAGTGTTACTAATTCCCCTTTGTCTGATTTAATTTTAGTAATTGTATTTGCCTTGTACAATTTTAACATTACTTCCCTACTCCTATATTCAATGCTCTGATTTATAAAGGCCAGCACACCAAAGGCTTTCTTTACCACCCCATCTACATGCGATTCCACCTTCAGGGAACTATGCACAGTTATTCCTAGATCTCTCTGTTCCACAGCATTCCTCAATTCCCTACCATTTACCATGTACGTCCTATTTTGATTTGTCCTGCCAAGATGTAGCACTTCACACTTATCAGCATTAAACTCCATCTGCCATCTTTCAGCCGTTTTTCCATATGGCCCAAATCTCTCTGTTGACTTTGAAAATCTACTTCATTATCCACAACACCACCTATCTTAGTATCATCTGCATACTTACTTATCCAATTTTCCACCCCATCATCCAGATCATTGATGTACATGACAAACAACAGTGGACCCAACACAGATCCCTGAGGCACCCCACTGGTCACCGGCTTCCAACCTGACAAACAGCCATCCACCATTACTCTCTGACATCTCCCATTCAGCCACTGTTGAATCCATCTTGCTACTCCACCATTAACACCCAAAGATTGAACCTTCTTAACCAACCTTCCAGGGGGAACCTTGTCAAAGGCATTACTGAAATCCATCTAGACAACATCCACTGCTTTATCCTCATCAATTTCCCTAGTAACCGCTTCAAAAAATTCAAGGTTTGTCAAACATGACCTTCCAGGCACAAATCCATGTTGACTGTTCATGATCAGACCCTGTTGATCCAGATGCTTATATATATTATCTCTAAGTATCCTTTCCATTAATTTACCCACCACTGACATCAAACTAACAGGTCTATAATTGCTAGATTTATTCTTTGAACCCTTTTTAAACAATGGAACAACATGCGCGGTACGCGAATCCGGCACTATTCCCGTTTCTAATGACATTTGAACTATTTCTGTCATAGCTCCTGCTATTTCTACACTAACTTCCCTCAATGTCCTAGAGAATATCCTGTCAGGACCTGGAGACTTATCCACTTTTATATTTTTCAAAAGTGTCAGTACTTCCTCCTCTTTGAATCTCATTGTTTCCATAGCTACTCTACTTTTTTCCCTTACCTCACATAGTTCAATATCCTTCTCCTTGGTGAATAACGAAGAAAAGAAATTGTTCAATATCTCCCCCATCTCTTTTGACTCTGCAGATAGCTGTCCATTCTGTCTCTCTAATGGTCCAATTTTATCCCTCGTTATCCTTTTGCTATTAATATAGCTGTAGAAACCCTTTGGATTTACTTTCACCATTCTTGTCAAAGTTAGCTTATCTTTTAGCCTTCCTAATTTCTTTCTTAAGATTCTTTTTACATTCTTTATACTTCTCTAGCACCTCATTTACTCCATGCCTCCTATAATTATTGTAGATATCTCTCTTTTTTTGAAACGTGTCCAATTTCCCTTGAAAACCGTGGCTCTTTCCAATTTTTACTATTTCCTTTCACCCTAACAGGGACATAAAGATTCTGTACTCTTACAATTTCCCCTTTAAATGTCCTCCATTTCTCTTCTACATCCTTCCCATAAAACAGAGTGTCCCAATTCACTCCTTTTAAATCCTTATGCATTCCCTCAAAGTTATCCTTTCTCCAATCAAAAATCTCCACCCTAGGTCCAGTTCTGACTCTCTCCATAATTATATTGAAACTAATGGTATTGTGATCACTGGTCCCGAAGTGCTCACCAACGCATACCTCAGTCACCTGACCTGCCTCATTTCCTAACAGGAGGTCCAGCACTGCCCCTTCTCTGGTCGATACCTCTATGTACTGCTGCAAAAAACTATACTGCACACATTTTACAAACTCCAAACCATCCAGCCCATTTACAGAATGTGTTTCCCAGTCTATTTTTGGAAAATTGAAATCTCCCACAATCACTACCTTGTGCTTACTACTAATATCCACTATCTCCTTACATATTTGCTCTTCCAATTCTCGCTCCCCATTTGGCGGTCTATAATACACCCCCAAAAGTGTTGCTACACCGTTCCCACTTCTCAGTTCCACCCAAATAGCCTCCCTAGACGAGCCCTCTAATCTATCCTGCCAAAGCACTGCTGTAATATCCTCTCTGACAAGCAATGCAACACCTCCACCTCTGGTCCCTCCAATTCTATCACACCTGAAGCAACGAAATCCTGGAATATTTAGTTTCCAATCACAGCCCTCCTGCAACCATATTTCACTGATTGCCACAACATCATATTTCCAGGTGTCAATCCAGGCTCTAAGTTCATCCACCTTTCTTACAATGCTCCTAGCATTAAAATATACACATTTTATAAACCCACCATCCCTTATTCTCTGTCTATTATCTTTTTCCTCTTTCTCGCCTACATTTTGGTTCCGGGTGCTTCCCTTCTCTGCCTCTTGCCCCACACCATGTCCGCTAGCCCCCTCTATGCGAGTCCCTCCCCCCAGCCTTTCTAGTTTAAAGTCTCCCCAGTAACCTTTGCAAATCTCCCTGCCAGGATATTGGTCCCCCTCGGGTTCAAGTGCAACCAGTCCTTTTTGTACAGATCATGCCTTCCCCAAAAGAGGTACCAGTGATCAAGAAACGTGAATCCCTGCCCACTGCACCAGTCCCTCAGCCACGCATTTATCCTCCACCTCATTCCATTCCTACTCTCACTGTCACGCGGCACAGGCAGTAATCCTGAAATCGTTACCCTTTTGGTCCTTCTCCTTAACTTTCCCCCCAACTCCCTAAATTCTCCCTTCAGGACCTCATCTCTTTTTCTGCCTATGTCATTGGTACCTATGTGTACCACAACATCAGGCTCCACTCCCTCCCTTTTCAGAATCTTTTGGACACGTTCCGACACATGCGAGACCCTGGCACCAGGGAGGCAAACTACCATCCGGGTCTCCCGACTGCATCCACAGAATCGCCCATACGACCCCCTAACTATAGAGTCCCCTATTACAATTGTCCTCCTCTTTTTGCTACCCTTCTGAGCATCAGGGCCGGTCTCTGTGCTGGAGACCCATCCGGTGTTGCTGCCCCCAGGTAGACTGTCCCCTCCAATCGTACTCAAACCCGAGTACCTATTTTCCAGGTGTACAGTCACAGGGGTACTCTCTAGCCCCTGCCTCTTGACACAGGCCTGGTGCCCATAAAACAGCCATGGGGCCTATGAAGCAGGCCCAGATTTCCAGAACTTCGGGCAAAGCCCAGAACAAAGGCCTGGGGCCTAAAACATTGGGCTGACGCCAACATACAAAACCTCTGTACCAAAGGGCATTATTGCGAGATATTTTGACGTGGCTCTGAGGACGGTACTTGGCCCTTTATCCCGTGACGGGGGGCGGGGGAGTAGGGAAGCGGAACCTGCTCCGATTGGCCGTCGGTCACGTGAGGTGGGTCCAGCTGCAGCCCTGGTGCGGGGAAAGCGGCCAACGGGATGAGGATGCTCAGTTACAGGAGCTCAGGTGGGAACAGCCGCCACCGACGCTCGGCCCCGCGTCCTCTAAACCACCCCCCCACTCCCTTTTCTGCGGCCGGACACCCGGGGAGCCGGAGCCGGAGCCCGAGATGGGCGGGGATGTCAGTGAGTGAGGAAAGGAAGGAAGCCTGGGCCCCCCTCTGGTTCTCCGACCGTAGCACACCCTGTCTGTTTAAGGTCGCGGCGCAGCGTCTCTGGTCCACCGATTGCAGTGCCCCATGGCGGCGGGAGAACGGTGCACCCATCCACATTCCCCACAGACTCTGCCCGTCCCGCTGAGTTACTGCAGCACTCTGTGACCTTCTTCCCATGATCCACATCGCCATACCCCCCCCCCCCCTCCCCGGTGACTCAGCACCAATCACCAGCGGTCCCCTCGGATTGGGGGTGACGTCAGGGCGCCGGTCGTGCTGGCTGGCTGTTGGGCAGCTCGGCGCGGTGCCCGGATGCTCGGCACCCCCAGGTCTGTGCAGAGCCCTGAATTCTCCCATGCCCTCCTTCCACCCCCACTCACCCCTCCCCTCACTTCCACCGCCTCATCCCCCTTCCCCACTTGCCTCCTCACCAATCTCTCCCCTCCTACCCGCTTCCTTCTCCCCCACCCCCTCTACCTCATGCCTTCATCTCCCCACTTCACTAACTCCGCTCCCCTCACTCCCCCCCCTCCCCCCCCCCCCCCCCCCCCCCCCCCCACCCCCCCCCCCCCCCCCCCCCCTTCAAGCACTAGTAATGTTCACGCCTTAGTAATGTCCTGTTTGCCAGCATGTTGACCCTCTGTGTTCTGCATGGTTTAGGAGCTGTTGCTGTCGACGGAGAGGCGAAGGTGTGAGCGGCCATTGAGGGCAGCCAGGGTGCCGGTGAGCCCCTCCTCCTCCCCCTTCCCATGACTGCTCGGTGTGCAGGCTGAGCTTCAAGCAGGCTGAGCTTCGGTGGATGCCCCTTCAACTGCTCGGAGTGCGGCAAGAGCTTCAAGAGGGCGGGGGACCTTAAGATCCACCGGCGGGTGCACACGGGCGAGAAGCCCTGTGGCTGCTCCATGTGCAGCAAGAGCTTTTTCCAGTTGTCGGAGCTGCTCCACGTGCGGTAAGAGCTTCACCCAGTCCAGCAACCTGCTGGTGCACCAGCTCACCCACACCAGCGAGCACCCCTTAATCTGCGCCCAGTGCGGCAATAGCTTCACCAGATCCAGCAGCCTGCTGGAGCACCAGAGCACCCACATCAGCGAGCGGCCCTACCGTTGCCCCCAATGCGGCAAGGGCTTCACCTGCTCCATCAGGCTGCTGTCCCACCAGCGGGTGCACACCGGCGACCATCCCATCCTCAGCCTGGTGTGTGGAGCACTTTGCCTTGGCCTCGCAAGCCGTCTCACCAGCACGTGCACACCAGTGGCCAGCCCTACGACTGTCCATATTGTGCTGAGGCGTTTGACAGCTCGCGGGGGTTGCGGCAGCACCAGCCAGCCCACGCCAGCGAGCAGCTGCTCCCACTGTGACAAGAGAGCATCGGGGCTGCGAGAGCACCAACAGATACACAACAGAGAGAGACCCTTTGTGTGCACTGAGTGTGGTAAGGACTTCACCCACATGTCCAGCCTGTGGCAGCACCGGCGTACCCACAGTGGTGAGCGTCCCTTCACCTGCCTGCTCTGTGGCAAGGCCTTTGCCCGTTCCTCCAGCCTGCTGGCACATCACCATGTGGACAGAGAGGCGCCATTTAGGTAAACACAAAATGCTGGAAGGAATGGGTAACGTTTCTGGTCGAGACCCTCCGCAGTCTCGACCCGAAATGTTACTGCGTTACTCCAGCATTATGTGTCCTTTGTTGTAAACCAGTGTCTGCAGTTCCTTGTTTTAAAACCAATCTGGTTAACCATCTCTGCACCATCCCCAAAGCCTCCACATCAGTCCTGTAATGGAGTCACCAGAACTGTATGCAGTACTCCAAATGCTACCTGACTAATATCCCTTAAAGCTGCACATATACATTCCTCTCTCCTTATCTCACATTCTTTTATCTCCTCAGTTTCTCTCGCCTCTGTCACTTACTTCACTCACCTACCGATCACCCCCTCATGTTAACATAGTGTTAGTCTGAAGAAGGGTCCCGAACTGAACTGCACCTATCCATATTCTCCACAGATGCTGCCTGACACGCTGATTTACTCCAGCACTGTGTGAAATGTCACCTATCCATGTTCTCCGCAGATGCTGCCTGACCCGCCTACTGCAGCACTTCGTGTTGGAGTCAGAGTGATAGATTGTGGAAACGGGACCTTCGGCCCAACTTGCCCACACCGACCAACATGTCCCAACTACGCTTGTCCCACCTGCCTGTGTTTGGTCCATATCTCTCCAAACTTGTCCTATCCATGTACCTGTCTATATCTGTTTCTTAAACATTGGGATAGTCCCAGCCTTCACTATCTCCTCTGGCCGCTTGTTCCATACACCCACCACCCTCTGTGTGGAGAAGTTACCCCTCAGATTCCTATGAAATCTTTTCCCCTTCACCTTGAACCCATATCCTCTGGTCCTTGATTCCCTCATTCTGGGCAAGAGATTCTGTGCATCTAATTAAATTGTAAGTAAGTAATTTTAATTTATATAGTACTTTTAAATCAAATCACGTTGAAGCCAAAGTCCTTTAGAGAAGCTTGTTCCATACATCTATATAAAATAAAATATAAAAAAGACACAGTACACTATAGGAATCAACATGAATCGGGACCCCACAGCAGAATTCACAGGGAGGGAAGGCACCAAAAAGTCCAGTTTTCCTCCTCCTCATCATCCACCCGAGGTCGGGGCCTATTTGTGGCCTATGCAGCCAGTCCGATGTTTTCAGGCCCTCTTGCCGGGAAGCTGGAAACTCCGGCTTCGGGTGAAACACTCCTCAGCGGCTTAGAATATGTGAAGCGGCCGCTCCCTCCCCAGAGACTGCAGCACCCGTAGTCCTCGGGCCGCGCTGGTTGGAGCTCCGACTCTGGTGATCTCGGATCCCAGGCTAGGCGGTGTTTTAAATCCAACGTCGCCCTCCCGCGGCTGTACGCCCGCAGTCACAGCTCCTCGGATGTTCGAGTCGGAGGGCACGGCGACCCGGTAAGGCATCGCCCGCTCAGTGTTGGTGTCCCAGTGCTGTGCCGCCGCCGAAGCTGTGGTCCCGGCAGGAAACGCCGCTCCAGTTCGATGGTAGGCCGCACGGAGAGGACGAAGATACGATTCAGAGGAAAACCGCATCTCCGACCAGGTAGCACTGGGAGTAATACAATTCCCCCCTCCCCCACCCCACCACATAAAAGATTAGACCTCCAAAATAAAAGTTTTAGACACTAAAAAGGGTGAAAATACGGACTGCAGGCAGGCTGCCATACAAATGACGCCCACTCCTGCACATCCGCCATTTTTGTGTTCTATGCAAGATTCCAGCAACAGCAGTTTCTTGTGTCTCCCTCACCTCTATCCACCTATCTTCTGAAGAAGAGTCTCAACCTGAAACATCACCCATACCTTTTCTCCAGAGATGCTGCCTGTCCCACTGAGTTACTCCAGCATTTTGTATCACTTGCCAGGCTTTGTCCAGCCCCCATCTCTCTTTTCCAGCTTCTTCCCCCCACCCTCTCCAATCTGTCTGAAGAAGGGTCCTGACTCAAAACGTTGTCTGTCCATTCCTTCTAAAACGGTGGAGGAACTCAGTGGGTCAGGCCACATCTGTAAAGTGAAGGCAATCTAATAGGCTTGTCCCACTTAGGCGATTTTTAGGCAACAACAGGTGATTAGTTTGTCGCCATATGTTCGCTGGTGGCCGCCAGGAGTAGTCTCCTCAAAAAGCAAAAAGTCTTTGTGGCCGCTGAATGTTGAATTTTTTTCGGCGACAGTGGGTTTGACGCCAATGGGCGTAGCTTGACTTCTCCTGACGTAGGTGCTGACATAGGTTGTCGCCAGGATGACGTAGGTTGTCGTTGGCGACCTGCTGCGACTATGACGGCCTCTGGCCGTTGCCTAAAAAATAGCCAAGTGGGACAGGCACATTAGGCGACCCCTCCGAACAATCCTTTCCAACTTTCCCCACCCCCCCACACCAAGCAGTCTGAGGAAGGGTCCTGACCTAGAATGTTGCCTGTCCATGCTCTCCAGAGGTGCAAGTTACACCAGGAGATTGTGTCTCTTTTTGTAAACCAGCATCTGCTGTTCCTTGTATCTAGACTAGGCGAGCATTTCACCCTACACTTGCGCTTGGTCCGCCAAGGCCTGCTGGATCTCCCGGTTGCCAACCATTTTAACTCAACCTCCCACTCCCACACTGGTCTTTCTGGCCTGGGCCTCCTCCATTGCCAGAGTGAGGTGACAGGAAAACTGGAGGAACAGCTCCGCATAGCTTACAGCCCAGTGACATGAACATTGAATTCTCCAAATTAAGGAGACATCCCCCATTGCGGGCCTTCTTTGTCATTCCTCTGTATTCCCGCTGGCAAAATGCGTCAGGATTAATCCGGAGTCACTGCTTCCTGTCCCAAGGCCGTGCATGTGGGAGAGGTATGGGGAAATGATTAATACGTCAAACAGATGGTTAATACAAGTCAAACACAATACAAGGGAATCTTGACATTATTCTATCTCATCTTTCAGGCGGCCCACGCCACCATCCCCATTCCAAGCCAATCATGAACCTACCATTTACTGCAACATATCTACGCTACTAGCGGTAGGGGGTGCAGGAGATCCTCTGTAACTCCTCACAGAAGAGTAAACAAGCTTCGTTACCTACTCTGCTATTTCTTGTTTACATTTACCATCCACTCTTCACACATTCCCAGACAAGAGGTAATATGTCTAATCTTACTTTGCCGATTCCCACAACCTCTTCTGCACCTGGTCAAGTGACAGCTGCCAATTGTCACATCCAATACACCCTTTCGTTACCTTGTTTAATTCTAATCAAAATTAAATAAGGAAGGATATTAATTTTCCTTCCACAGTTCGCTCCTTGTTGATCAACACTTAGTGTAAGAAAGAATATGAATATTTTTTCTCATTAATCAGTTGCAAAAATGAAGCCATACAGGTCCAATTATAATTTTGGTTGGGGCAAGCAAAGAGACACCTCCTTGTGCAAGTGAAGGAATATGGGCACAAACCCAACGTTCTAATCAGATAAGGAAGCTTGTTTACTTCCAGCATCGAGTTCAGTGTGTTCTCTGTGGAAGTTGTTCGTTGGATTTCAAACTCCAACTTCTACCTTCTTCCTGTTTAGATGCCTATCCAGATGCCTCACTTCACCCTCATATTCTCTCTCATCCCACACAATATTATTATATTCATACTATAATAATATATGATAGTATTTTATACTACAAAGGTAGTTAATAAGGAATATATCTACATTTAAGAATTTTAATGAATTTAAGATCATTATCATGCTTAATAATCTTTCCTGTTGATGTGATGAATCCTCTATTTTTCCATAACTGCCCAAAGTCATGCACAACCCCAAATACATAGGAAGAATCGATGTAGATATTAGCACTTTTATCATTTGCCGATATGCAGGTACGAGTCAGGGCATACAGCTCAGCTGCCAAAGCAGACATTCTGGATGGTAAAGTGTACACCTCCAGCACTTGGTGTGGTATGACTGACCACTGCATATCCTGCCAATAATCTGTCATCGCTAGGTCAGTGTGAAGAGCCATCAGTAACTAGGACCAGATCAGGATTATCAATCAGATGACTCCAGCCGGGGAGTGGCAGTGGTTTCTACAAGCAACAGACAATCATGGTACATTCTTCTGGCAGTGGTACAAAGGTAGCTAGGTTTATAGCAGGTGCTGGCTGATAGATACAGTTTGGATGTGATAGGCATGAGAATTTTCCATGGATTTTGAAATTCAGATGTACGGATGCCAGCACGGCCTAGAGCTGGTTGAGTGTGGCAGTGGAGAGAGTGGCGAGCTGATTGGCCAGTCCACTGCCATCCTTGCCGAGCGGCCGTGGTGTTGCCAGGAATTGCCACCTCCACCCACGCCTTCACCAGAGAGGAGCCGGCCCATCACCTCCCTGGTGATGCCATCCAAAAGGCTGCCATCCACCGGGCTGGATCTGGGTACCATGGCCAGTGTCAAGCTGGTGGCCTTTGTGGGGGAGGTGATGGACTTGGACCCCTGGCCACGGGCATCATGGTGAATGGCCGCAGACCGGCTGAACCGTGACCTGCCTGTGCATCAACAGGTCCGGCGATGACTTGGAAGTCTTTGCCGCAGTCAGAGCAGGTGAAGGGCCGCTCGCTGCTGTGCACCCGCCAATGCAGCCGCAGCCCCGACAACCTGGCAAAGCTCTTGCCGCAGTTGGAGCAGCCGAAGGGCCTCTCACCAGAGTGCTCGCAGTTATACCGCAGCAGTCTTGTAGCGGGTGCAGCTCTTGCCACACTCTGAGCAGTCAAAGGGACATTCTCCCGTGTGAACCCGCCAGAGGATCTCCAGCTGGCTCGGCCTCTCCCAGGTCTTGTCACACACATCGCACTCATAACGCTTCTCTTTGTTGTGACCCGCCATGTGGTCCTCCATCGAAGCTCAGTCCCTTGAAGCTCAGCCCGCACACCAAGCAGATGGGAGGGCTCACTGGCACCCTGGCCACCCTCAATGGCTGCTGGCGTCACCGACTCTCCATCCACAGCAACAGATCCTAACACAGAGGGTCAACAAGCTGGCAGACTAACGCGTTAACATTACTTGTGCTTGAAGGGGATGGGGAAGAGGGTGTGGGGGTCAGTAGGGTGGGGGTAGGAGGGGGTGATGGGGTGAGTGAGGGAGTGGGGCGGGTGGGGATGAGGGTGTAAGTGGGGCAGCAGTTGAGTAGGGGGACGCCGAGCATCCGGGAACCGTGTCGAGCCGCCCGCACATCCGCCCGCCCTGCGCCGTGATGTCAGCCGCACGTACGGACCACTGCCCTGATGTCACCGCCAATCAGAGGGGGATTGCTGGCCCTGCCCCATGCCCTTGCACAGAGTCACGTGGGGGGGCAGTATGCATCATGAAAAGAAGGTCACACAGTGCTGGAGTCACTCAGCGGGTCAGGCAGTGTCTGGAGAGAAGGAACTTGTGACGGATCGGGTCGAGACGCTTCTTCACTCTGATGGGATGCTCAGAGTTAAGGAAGTGTAAAGAGTGAAACAGGACAAAGGGAATGGAGTTCAAGGAAAATGTAGAATAGATCATTGCTGGATAGATCAATGGGAGGCCACCATCGACTCCATAGTCAAAAAGGCCCAACAGAGGATGTACTTCCTGCGGCAGCTGAGAAATCACAATCTGCCACAGGCAATGATGGTCCAGTTTTATACTGCCATCGTAGAGTCCGTCCTCACCTTCTCCATCACAGTCTGTGTATTCGCTGGTGCTCCCGCAGCACCCGTTTGCCACAGTGGGGGCAGACGCTTGCCAGCGTGGGCCCTCCGGTGCTGCTGCAAACCCCACGAGCTGTCAAACTCCTCACCACAGTATGGGCAGTCGTAGGGCTGGCCACTGGTGTGTACACGATGGTGAGACAGGGCGTGGGAGGCCATGGAAAAGCGCTCTCCACACACCGGGCTGGGGTTGGGACAGTCGCCGTCGTGCACCCGCTGGTGGGACAGCAGCCTGGTGGAGCAGATGAAGCCCTTGTCGCACTGGGCGCAGGTGTAGGGACGCTCGCCGGTGTGGGTGCGCTGGTGCTTCCGCAGGTTGCTGGAGGTGGTGAAGCCCTTGCTGCACTGGGCGCAGGTGTAGGGACGCTTGCCGGTGTGGGTGCGCTGGTGCTCCAGCAGGCTGCTGGAGCTGGTGAACCCCTTGCCGCACTGGGCGCAGGTGTAGGGGCGTTCGCCAGTGTGGGTGCGCTGGTGCACCAGCAGGTTGGTGGAGGTGGTGAAGCCCTTGCCGCACTGGGAGCAGGTGTAGGGACGCTCGCCGGTGTGGGTGCGCTGGTGCTCCAGCAGGCTGCTGGAATGGGTGAAGCCCTTGCCGCACTGGGAGCAGGTGTAGGGACGCTCGCCGGTGTGGGTACGCTGGTGCACCAGCAGGCTGCTGGAGTGGATGAAGCCCTTGCCGCACTGGACGCAGGTGTAGGGACGCTCACCGGTATGGGTGCGCCGGTGCTCCAGCAGGCTGCTGGAGTGGGTGAAGCCCTTGCCGCACTGGGCACAGGTGTAGGGCCGTTCGCCGGTGTGTGTGCGCTGGTGCTCTAACAGGCGGTCGGAGCGGGAGAAGCCCTTACCGCAGTCACTGCAGGTGTAGGGCCGCTCCCCGGTGTGCAGGTGTCTGTGTACCTTCAGTTGCATGGATGACTTGAAGCCTTTGCCACAGTCAGAGCAGGTGAAGGGCCGCTCATTGCTGTGCACCCGCTGGTGCTCCCGCAGCCCCGACAACTGGGTAAAGCTCTTGCCACAGGTGGAGCAGCCATAGGGCTTCTCACCCGTGTGAACCCGCCGGTGGATCTCCAGCTCGCTCGGGCTCCGGCAGGCCTTGCCACACACGTTGCACTCATAACGCTTCTCCTTGTTGTGCCCCGTCATGTGGTCCTCCATCGAAGCTCATCCCCTCGAAGCTCAGCCCACACTCCAAGCAGATGAGGGGGCTCACCGGCACACTGGCTGCCCTCAATGGCCACTCACGTCACCGTCTCTCCGTCCATAGCAACGGCTCCTAAACCCTGCAGTAGGGGAACACAGAGGGTCAACAAGCTGGCACACAGGAACGAGTGAACATTACTAGTGCTTGAGGGGGGGGGGGGGGGGGGGGGGGGAACAGAGGTGTGAGAGGGGGGGGGGGGGGGGGAACGGGAGGGCGTGAAGGATGGGGGTGAAGGGGGATGGAGAGGTGGCAAGTGGGGAAAGGGGTGAGAACAGTGGAAATGAGGGGAAGGAGGGAAGGGGGAAGGGAGGAGTGAGGGGAGGGGGGTGGAAGAGGAGGGGGTGAGGGTGAGAAGGGAGGGGGTGGGGAGAGAAAGGGGGGCGGCCCTGTCCCGTGACATACTCCAGCCCTACACAAGCACGGTGCGCACGACAGACACCCTGACGTCACGGTGCGGACTACCGGCACGGTCCCGCCAGCATTTGTGGGGAACTTGGATCGGTTACACCGTGGTCTCCCACGCTGCAGTCGGAGTACCAGAGACGCTGCACCGCTGCCAGGATGATGGTGCAGTCGGAGGATCAGGGGGCGCCCAGACCCACTCACTGACATCTCCCTCCGCCCGCATGCTTCGGGCTTCCGATTTCAGGACGCCGACCTCGTGTAGGGAGGAGGGGGTGGGACAAGGACGCGGGGCCGAGCAGCGGCAGCTGTTCCCACCTGAGCACCTGGCCCCGCCTCTTCGTCTCACGTCACAAAGGACCCGGTCCCGCCCCCTCCTTGCGTCCGACCATTCAGAGCGGCAACCCCGCCCCTCGGACGGACGGCGTCCTCTACCAATCAGAGCCGCCACCCCATCCTAGCAACGGTTGCCACGGCCCCACTCCTACACCATGTGGGGGGGGGGAAGGGGAAACAATCACAGCAGCTGCAGAGGCCGCAAACCTGAGATAAAACCTCAAGGGGGGCCAGACTACAAAATGCTGCAGTAACTCAGTGGGACGGGCTATATCTCTGGAGTGAAGGAATGGGTGGCGTTTCGGGGTCGAGACCCTTCCTCAGACTGAGAGTCGCAGGAGAGATGTAGACGGTGATGTGGAGTGAAAAGTTTTTACATAGAAACATAGACAATGGCCATTCAGCCCTTCGACCCAGCACCACCATTCAATGTGATCACAGCTGATCATCCACAAACAGTATCCTGTTCCTACCTTCTCCCCATATCCCCTGACACCGCTTTCTTTAAGAGCTCTATCGAGGTCTCTCTTGAAAGTATCCAGAGCACCGGCCTCCTCCACAGACTAACAACTCTGTGTGAAAAAGTGTTTCCTCATATCTGTTCTATATGGCCTACCACTTATTCTTAAACTATGGCCCCTGGTTCTGAACTTCCCCAACATCGTGAACATGTTTCCTACCTCTCGCAAAATGTGTCCAAGTTCAGCTCCTGAAGGACTGTGTTGGGGCACTGGAGATGCAGCTGGATGACCTCAGAATCATCCAGGAAAATCCTGGACAGGACCTACAGTAAGATCGTTACACTGAAGATACCCGAAGAGAGAAGAGACAGGTCTGTGAGTCAAAAGGTGACGCTGAGGCCCCGGTAGTCCGGGACAGACGGGTTTCTGCGGCAACAGGTGGGAGACAAGGATGGTGCCTCCCTGGTGCCAGGATCCAGGACGTCACAGACGGATTGCAGAGCATCCTCAAGGGTGAAGGTGAGCAGCCGGAAGTAGTAGTGCATGTCGGCACAAATGACGTTGGGCAGAAGAGGAAAGACATTCTACAGTGTGACTTCATGGAACTTGAAAGGCGGCTGAAAAGCTGGACCTCCAGGGTGGTTATCTCCGGTTTGCTTCCAGTTCCTCGTGCTGGTGAGGGAAGGAACAGGGAGATAGAGGATCTCAATGTGTGGCAGAGGAGCTGGTGCAGGGAGCAGGGATTTAGATTTTTAGTCCACTGGGATCTACTTTGGGGGAAGGGCGAATTGCACAAAAAGGATGGGTTGCACCTTAACAGGCAGGGGAACAACAATGGCAGGTATTTCTGGGAATAACACAGAAGGTGCAGGATTGGTTAATTCCAAAGAGGAAGAAAGATTCCAAGGGGAGTAAGGGGCGACCGTGGCTGACAAGGGCAGTCAGGGACCGTATAATATAAAACAGAAGTACAACATAGAAAAGATGAGCGGGATGCCAGATTGGGTACCTTTTAAAGAGCAACAGAAGATAACTAAAAAGGCAATATGGGGAGAAAAGATGAGGTTCGAAGGTAAGCCAGCCAATAATATAAAGGAGGATAGTAAAAGCTTATTTTTGTATGTGAAGATGAAAAAATGAGTTAAGCCCAAATTTGGACCATTGAAGACTGAAAAAGGCAAATTTATTATAGGGAACAAGGAAATGGCATACGAGTTGAACATGTACTTTGGATCTGTCTTCACAAACAATCTCCCAGATGTACTAATGGCCAGAGGGTCTAAATGAAATTCACATTAGGCAAGAAATAGTGTTGGGTAGACTGATGTGACTGAAGGCTGATAAATACCCAGGGCCTGATGGTCTACATCCCAGGGTACTTAAGGAAGGAGAAGTCAGAGAGAGAGAGAGAGAGGGAGACAGACAAAGAGACAGAGAGAGAGAGAGAGAGGCAGAGAGAGTGTGTGTGTGTAAATGTGTGTTTTGGGTTGAGATCGTTCTATAGTTTGTGCTGTATTTATGAACAAAGTATTAATATTTGTGGTGCATCAAAGTTTTAAGTGTTTTGCATGATTTCCTTGAAGTGTGTATAACTGTGTTTTACTGTTGAATGAGAATTTTAATGCTTTAAAGTGTGTAAATATCTGAGATTCAGCATATTGCATGAGGTGTGGAAATTTGATGAAAATGAAAAGAGGGGTGTATAGTGAGTGAGTTTAAAGAGTGTTACTTGTTTGTGGAACCAGTTCTGGGTGAATGTAGAATGAATCCTATAATTCACATGAAATAGGATGTCATTGAATGAGCTTGCTCATTTAAGTGATAAATCTTTGTTGAGTCTCATGTGGTTTAAAAGGTAGTGTCTCTAAGAAGTTGCAGTTGTGTAGGGGTGGAGCCGCACAGAGTTATTTTCTTTTCCTTTGCTCTTCAGAAATGCATTGGCGATCTATGTGGAAATGAACTGTTTATTCTCTATCGTCTCAAATTTTATTAAACAGTGGATGTTGCTCAGCAAAGAGACTGTTCATTTTCTTCGCTGCGTAACCTGGCATTAGGATTGGTGACCTTGTCGGTATTTTAAGTTTGATTTCTTCCTATTTTTTACCTTTTGAATTGAATTCAAGAGAGATCTGAATTGAACACTGGACATGTGGTATTCAGATTGAGGTGTTGGATGAGAATTGGAAATGCCTTTATCTCAGGAAAAAATCTGTTAATTTGAAATTCTTTTCTTTATAATGACCGATTTTTAAAGGGTCTGCCTTGCAAGTAGTTAACGAGTTTAAGTAAAGCCTTGACTGAGACCGGACAGGACCTTACTTATGAATTAATTACATGTGCACAGCAATCGACCCAAACCTTGTCAGTCTTACAGAAACCACTGAACCACAGAAACCACTATCAACTAATCATAACAGCAAATCCTTACAACCAGGAGATCACGAGCTGATAAGAAATTGGGATCAGAAGAGATTGGGAGAACGGTGGCAGGAGCCCTTGCAAGTACTACTGACTACACCTACAGCAGTGAAGGTCGAAAATAATCCTCGTTGGATACACCTAACAAATTGAAAGAATTGGAAACTGGAAAAAGGAAGTATGAACTTGGACGTCCTCCTGCAAGACTGGAGGTAAAAGGAAGCCATACAAAACGTACATGGTAAATGGTAGTGAATTGAGGAATGCAGTTGAACAGGGGGATCTAGGAATAACTGTGCATCGTTCCCTGAAGGTGGAATCTCATGTAGATAGGGTGGTAAAGAAAGCTTTTGGTGTGCTGGCCTTTATAAATCAGAGCATTGAGTATAGAAGTTGGGATGTAATGTTAAAATTGTACAAGGCATTGGTGAGGCCAATTCTGGAGTATGGTGTACAGTTTTGGTCGCCAAATTGTAGGAAAGATGTTAACAAAATAGATAGAGTACGGAGATTTACTAGAATGTTGCCTGGGTTCCAGCAACTAAGTTACAGAGATAGATTGAACAAGTTAGGTCTTTATTCTTTGGAGCGCAGAAGATTAAGGGGGGACTTGATAGAGGTCTTTAAAATTATGAGAGGGATAGACAGAGTTGACATGGATAAGCTTATTCCATTGAGAGTAGGGAAGATTCAAATAAGGGGACATTATTTGAGAATTAAGGGACAGAAGTTTAGGGGTAACATGAGGAGGAACTTCTTTACTCAGAGAGTGGTAGCCGTGTGGAATGAGCTTCCAGTAGAGGTGGTGGAGCCATGTTCGATTTTATCATTTAAAAATAAATTGGATAGGCATATGGACGGGAAAGGAATGGAGGGTTATGGTCTGAGTGCAGGTAGATGGGACTAGGTGAGAGTAAGTGTTCGGCATGGACTAGAAGGGCCGAGATAAAGAATTGCTGAATTGCTGATTATTGGGGTTTAAATATGTCTGATTGAACATTACCTCTGTGTGTGGAGAAAGAGAGACTCTGTAGTCTATATTTTACATACTGTGAGAGTTGACTCCCATACCCACCTGGCGAAATAAAGACGTTACTGCATTACTAACTGTTGTGTTGTCATCTGTTTGAAGCAAATTGAACCTTAACACTAGGACTCAGCACATGGGAGGGGCAAACCCATAAAGGGAGGGATATCAACCTACCCTTTAAAATTCCTTACCGCCTAAAAGTAGATCTCTTTCCCTAATGAAGCTGCAGCGATAGCGAAACTGGAAAATCTTTGCCCATTCGGGAAGAGTTCGGCAAGTGGTCTTCGCAAAGGTGGAAAAAAACAAAGACTTGGTGAGCACCATGGTGTTAACCCCACTACGCTACAGATAATTGATGCTATAGTTTACTGTATTAGTATTGCAGTATAGTTTACTACTAACAAAGCCAGAAATTAGTAATAACATCCAGAGGGGAGTGGGGGTAGAGCGATTGTTTAGCAACAGTCATAATGTGAATCGCGACCAGCACAGGAATCAACCGAGACCAAGAGATTCCTTTGCAGTCACTGTTAGAGTTATTTATAAAATGGCCCAGACTCTGCACCATCTGAGGGTTCTGCAAGAGCGGAGCCTACCCACTTAGGGTACCATGAGGCAGGAAAAGATATTAACACACTTTGTAAAAGCGGCATATCCCACCCAGGAAACATTACAAAAATTGGCCTCTAATGCTGAAACTTTATCCCAACTTTATCAGTAGGGTAAGATTACTGTACGCATCGCCACAAGCTAGTGTTCAAATAAATGATATTCGTTCTGAATACTTTGCACTAGAACGTGGGACACGTCAGGGCTGCCGTTTATCTCCATCTCTCTTCGATTTGGCTATTGAACCACTGGCCATTTCTTTAAGGTCCTCCACTTCCTTTAAAGGTGTTACTCATAAAGGTGTTGAATATCGTTTATCTCTGTATGCGGATGATTTGTTGCTGTTTGTAACTGATCATGCATCTTGTCTTTCTATCAATTCTGGATATTTTTCGTTCTTTTTCTGGATATAAACAAAATCTTCAAAAGAATGAATGTTACCCCATTAACGCAGCAGGTTTGCAACTTCAGGAAGCTGATTTGCCCTTTAAAATCTCTCGTTCTGGATTCAAGTACCTTGGCATCAATATGCCGCGTACATTCTCAGGCCTTTTGTCTGCCAACTTTACCCTGCTCATGACTAAAGTGAAATCTGATTTTCAGAGATGGAATAATCTGCCTCTCTCTATAATTGGGAAGATTAATGTTGTTAAAATGAATGTTTTGCCTAAATTTTTTTATTTGTTTCATTCAATTCCCTTATTCTTAGCAAAACATTTTTTGACTCCTTAGACAAAATGATTAACTCTTTTATTTGGGGTGTGAAGCCCCCGAGGGTCCGTAAATCATTACTCCAACGATGTAAATCAATGGTGGTCTCGCTTTACCAAACTTTCAATTCTACCACTGGGCTTCTCACATTTATAATACGTTGTTGGGTTGATTTTCTTTATTTAGTTTGGTGCGAACTGGAAGCCCGCTCTTGCCCTCCTTCATCCTCTATATTCCTCTTTTCCAACCAAGATTTAATTGTTTATCAAAAATCCTGTTGTGCTTAATACTTTAAAAATTTGGTATCAATTCAGGAAACATTTCAAAATTTGTAGTTGAATCTCCTTTAGGTCCATTATGTAACAATCACCTGTTTCCTCCCTCACATTTGGATTTTGTTTTTTCAGTATGGCATAACAAATGTATACAATGTTTTTTCGATCTGTTTTCTGATGGTATTTTTAACAGCTTTACCAATTCATCATCATTGTATGGATTACCAGCAAATCATATTTTAGGTACTTCCAAGTTAGACACTTTGTTTCTAATTTTCCCTCTTCACCTCCATGACAAATATGGGATAGTTTGATTACTTTCAAGACACAACAAAGAGGGATTGTTTCAAAGATGTGTAATTGCATTCTGGATCTTTGTGATCAGTCCAATTCTAAAACCAGGGCTGCTTGGGAGGAAGAGCTGGGACTTCAACTTACTGAGGAGTGGTGCAATAACGTTGTGGGTGGGCTATGTACTGTTATGTCATACGCTCGTCTTGCACTCATTCTGTTTAAGGTTATACATAGGGTCCAATTTTCTAAATCAAGACTCTCTGGGATTTATCCAGAGGTGGAGGATAAATATGACAGATGTTCAGGCCCACACTGTCATCTGAGCCATACGATGTTCCTTTGTCCACAATTACATAATTTTTGGTTCAGCTACTTTAATATAATGTCTACTGTAATGGGAATACCTCCACAACCCTGCCCATGGATCGCCATTTTTGGGGCCCCTGATGAGTCAGGTCAATTAAACTCTGTGCAATTTTTTAAAATTAATTTAACATCTTTAATAGCCAGACTTCACCTACTCCTACAGTGGAAATCCCCTAACCCACCCTCTGTGTCACAGTGGCTCAAATATGTCGTGTTTTTCTTAAACTTGAGAAAATTAAATATACATTGAGGGGATGTACTGATAATTTTTTTCACAAATGGCAACCTTTTTTGAACAAGTTAGGTCTTTATTCTTTGGGGCGCAGAAGGTTAAGGGGGGACTTGATTGAGGTCTTTAAAATGATGAAAGGGATAGACAGAGTTAACATGGATACGTTTTTCCCATTGAGGGTAGGGAAGATTCAAACAAGAGGGCATGATATGAGAATTAAGGGACAGAAGTTTCGGGGTAATGTGAGGGGGAACTTCTTTACTCAGAGGGTGGTGGCTGTGTGGAATGAGCTTCCAGCAGAAGTGGTGGAGGCAGGATCGATTTTAACATTTAAGAGTAAAGTAGATAGGTATATGGACGTGAAGGGAATGGAGGGGTATGGTCTGAGTGCAGGTAGATGGGACTAGGGGAAAACAAATGGTCGGCACGGACTGGAAGGGCCAGAGAGGGCCTGTTTCCATGCTGTAATTGTTATATGGTTATATGGTTTTTTATCATAATTTACAGACTTGCAGGTTATGGCAGACTAAGGGCTGGTTTGTTAAATGTTATTATGTGCAGGTGCACTCTTAGTTAGCCAAGGTAGGATGGTGGGGCGTGTGACTGATGGTATAGTTGCATTATATATAATCTAAAATATATATATATTTAATTATTTCTATTTATTTTATGTTTCTGTATATTTTTGATTTTTGCTTTCGTGTATTATTTCAGTGTTTCTTATTTACATGCCTTTTATCATTTTTGTGTTGATTTATTTTAAATGAAAAATAAAATGTATAAGAGAGAGAGAGAGAGAGAGAGAGGGACGCTGTCCCGACTCCCCGCTCCCCTCAGCGGCGACATTACTCTTACACCACCCCGGCCGCACGACGCGCCCACCCGCACCCGAGATTGATGGCCGTGTTGCGGCGGCGGGACCCGGCGCAGGCCCGACCCCAGGCCCAGCTCCCCGAGCGCTCCGGCTACCCCTGGCCCAGTCACTGTCTCCCGGGTGCGAGGCCGCGGCCTGGCCCCCGCCGTCCCAATCCCCGAGCCCGCCCGCCCTGATCCACCGGAGCGCCCGGCCCGGGTACTCACGGCTCATCCCGCCCGACCGCTGCCCGTTGCCCCGGAGACAGAGAGATCGCGCTGCCCGTTGCCCCGGAAATGACGTCGCTGCCCCGCAGGCTGCGCGATCGAGCAGCGGGGCGGCCTCAGCCCGGAAATGATGTCACGGCCAAGACGGAGCCGACCCGCGCTGGACGGTGAGGACGAGAACAAGGGGGAGGTAGAAATAGAGAGTGAGACGGGAGAGTGAAGGGGATGGGACGATCATCTGTGAGAGCCAGCGGGGTGAGCCGAGCGAGGCTAGGCCTGAGCGAGCGAGGGAGAGAGCGCGCACGTGCGCGGAGTGGGTTGGCGGTTGGGGCGCGTGCGCGCGCGGGGTGGGTTGGCGGTTGGGGCGGGAACAAGATGAAGATGAACCGGCGCTGAGACCCTGGACCCTGGTGAGAGAGATGGAGAGGGAGAGAGCGAGACAGAGACAGAGACAGAAAGAGAGACAGTGAGTGAGAGAGATAGAGAGTGGAACATAGAAACATAGAAAATAGGTGCAGGAGCAGCCCATTCGGCCCTTCGAGCCTGCACCGCCATTCAATATGATCATGGCTGATCATTCCAACTCAGTATCCTGTACCTGCCTTCTCTCCATACCCCCTGATCCCTTTAGCCACAAAGGCCACATCTAACTCACTCTTAAATATAGCGAATGAACTGGCCTCAACTACCTTCTGTGGCAGAGAATTCCAGAGACTCACCACTCTCTGTGTGAAAAATGATCTTCTCATCTGAGTCCTAAAGGAATTCCCTCTTATCCTTAAACTGTGACCCCTTGTTCTGGACTTCCCCAACATCGGGAACAATCTTCCTGCATCTAGCCTGTCCAACCCCTTAAGAATTTTGTAAGTTTCTATAAGATCCCCCCTCAGTCTTCTAAATTCTAGCGAGTACAAGCCGAGTCTATCCAGTCTTTCTTCATATGAAAGACCTGCCATCACAGGAATCAGTCTGGTGAACCTTCTCTGTAACCCCTCTATGGCAAGAATGTCTTTCCTCAGATTAGGAGACCAAAACTGTACACAATACTCCAGGTGTGGTCTCACCAAGACCCCGTACAACTGCAGTAGAACCTCCCTGCTCCTATACTCAAATCCTTTTGCTATGAATGCTAACATACCATTCGCTTTCTTCACAGCCTGCTGCACCTGCATGCCTACTTTCAATGACTGGTGTACCATGACACCCAGGTCTCGTTGCATCTCCCCTTTTCCTAATCGGCCACCATTCAGATAAAAGTCTACCCTCCTGTTTTTGCCACCAAAGTGGATAACCTCACATTGATCCACATTATACTGCATCTGCCATGCATTTTCTCACTCACCCAGCCTATCCAAGTCACCTTGCAGCCTCCTAGCATCCTCCTCACACCTAACACTACCCCCCAGCTTCGTGTCATCAGTTGGAATTGTTGCTTTCAATTCCCTCGTCCAAATCGTTAATATATATTGTAAATAGCTGGGGTCCCAGCACTGAGCCTTGCGGTATCCCACTAGTCACTGCCTGCCATTATGAAAAGGACCCGTCTACTCCTACCCTTTGCTTCCTGGGGGAAAGAGAGACAGACAGACAGAGAGTAAGAGAGGTGTAGAGAGAGGGTGAGAGAAGGGGCGATAGAGAGATATAGAGAGAGTGAGATAGAGAGGGACAGAGAAAGTGATATAGAGAGGCAGAGAGAGAGAGGAGAGAGAGATACAGGGAGAGAATGAGAGAGACAGGGAGAGAGAGACAAGTAGAGTGATATAGAGAGAGAGAGACAGACAGACAGACAGAGGCAGAGAGATAGAGGGAGAGACAGAGACAGACAGAGAGACACACAGAGAGAGACAGAGGGAAAGAGACACAGGGAGAAAGAGAGAGCAGGTAGACAAAAGTGGTGGACAAAGTGGGTGAAGCAGCATCTATGGAGCGAAGAAAATAAGCAACGTTTCGGGCCGAAACCCTTCATAGAGAGACAGACACGGAGAGGGCAAGACAGAGAGAGTGAGAGACACAGAGAGAGAGATGAGAGAGAGAGAGAGAGACAGAGGGAGTGAGACGGAGAGTGAGAGACGGAGAGACAGAGTGAGAGTTAGAGAGAGACAATGAGAGACAGACAGAGAGAGACATAGAGAGTGACAGAGATGGGGAGAGAGAGAGAGAGAGACATAGAGACAATGACAGAGAGAGAGACATTCAGAAAGAGAGACTGAGAGAGGGAGACAGACAGATAGAGAGAGACATAGAGAGAGGCAGACACAGAGAGAGGGAGACATAGAGAGAGAGAGACACTCAGAAACAGAGAGAGACAGAAAGAGAGACAGTGGCAGAAAGAGAGAGTGAGTGAGAAAGAGAGACGGAGCGAGAGAGAGAGACAAAGAGACAGAGAGGGACATTGAAAGAGAGACAGAGATGCAGAGAGACAGAGAGAGAGAGATAGATAGAGAGAGTCAGAGAGAGAGATGGGGAGAGAGAGAGAGAGAGTGAGACAGAGAGAGAGACATATTGCGAGACAGACACAGAGAGAGACACACAGAGAGAGTGAGAAAGAGAGAGACAGACAGATAGAGAGACAGAGAAAGACAATGAGAGGCAGACGGGGGAGAGAGTCAGAGCGAGAGAGGGAAAGAGACAGCGAGAGAGAGAGAAACAGAGAGACAGTGAGAAAGAGATAGAGAGAGGAAGGGAGAAAGAGAGACAGAGTGAGAGTGGTGTGGAGCAAGGAAGCGAGAGAGAGAGAGGGGGGGTAGACAGAGAAATATATAGAGCGTGAGACAAAGTGATATATAGATAGAGAGAGACAGAGATAGGGTGAGAGAGAGATGGAGAGACAGAGAGAGAGAGACAGAAACAGACAGTGAGGCAGTGAGATAGAGAGAGAGATAGAGGGAGAGACAGAGAGAGACAGAGAAGGTAGACAAAAGTGCTGGAGAAACTCAGCGGATGAAGCAGCATCTATGGAGCGAAGGAAATAAGCAACGTTTCGGGCTGAAACCCTTCATAGAGAGACGGACAGAGAGAGACACAGAGAGGGAGAGAGAGACAGAGGGTGAGAGACAGAGGGAGAGAGACCAAGAGAGGAGAGAGAGAGACAGGGCATGAGATGGAGAGTGAGATTGAGAGACAGACACAGAGAGAGGGACAGAGAGACAGACAGAGAGAAAGAGAGAGAGAGGCATAGAGACAATGAAAGACATAGGGACACAGTCAGACAGAAAGAGACAGAGAGAGAGAAACACAGATAGAAAGATAGTGAGAGACAGAGAAAGAGACAGACACTGAGATGGATAGTGAAAGAGAGACAGAGTGAGAGAGAGACGCAGGAAGAAACCAAGAGAGAGATAGAGAGAGAGCGAGATAGACAGATGGAGAGAGAGTGAGAAACAGAGAGGGAAAGAGAGGGGGAGAGGGAGAGAGGGAGACGGAGAAAGACAGAGGGAGAGAGAGACAGAGAGAGTGAGGGAGAGAGGGAGACGGAGAAAGTCCGAGAGAGAGACAGACAGAGAGCGGGACAGTGAAAGAGACAGAGAGAGGGACAGAGAGAAATAGAGAGAGAGAGATAGACAGATAGAGAGAGAGTGAGAGACAGATAGGGAAAGAGAGAGAGAGAGACAGACAGACAGATAGAGAGACAATGAGAGGCAGACGGGGAGAGAGAAAGAGATAGGCAGACAGTGAGAGAGTGCGAGAGAAAGAGACATTGAGAGACAGAGAGCGAGGGACAGGGAGAGAGAGACGGAGAGAGACAATGAGAGACACACACAGAGACATGGAGAGAGGGAGACAGAGAGGGAGACACACACAGAGCGAGAGAGAGAGAGACAGAAAGAGTGAGATTGACCGTGAAGTGCGAGAGAGAGAGAGAGAGAGAGAGAGAGAGAGAGAGAGAGAGAGACAGACAGACAGACAGACAGACAGACAGACAGAGAGAAGAGAGAGACAGAGATAGAGAGAGAGGGAGACAGAGAGAGACAGACAGAGAGACAATGAGAGACAATGATAGACAGACAGAGGAACAAACACACAGAGAGAGGAAGAGACAGGCAGAGAGAGAGTGAGAGACAAAGAGAAAGAGAGAGAGAGGCAGAGAGAGAGACGTAGAGAGAGAGAGGGAGAGAGAAAGAGGAAGACTGAGGGAGAAACACAGAAAGAGACAGATACAGAGACAGAGAGAGACACACACAGAGCGAGGGAGAGAGAGACAGACCGAAAGAGAGACAGTGAGAGAGAGAGGGAGAGAGAGGGAGACAGTAGGAGAGACGGAGAGAGATAGAGAGAAAGACAGAGATAGAGAGCGCGACACAGACAGAGAGAGAGAGAGAGAGAGAGAGAGAGCCAGATAGAGAGACAATGGGAGACAGAGAGATAGAGAGAGACAGACGGATAGAGAGTGAGAGACAGAAAGGGAGAGAGGGGGGAGAGATGGAGAGAGAGAGAGGGAGACATATTGTGAGAGACACAGAAAGAGAGATATAGATAGAGGGAGAGAGAACGAGAGGGAGAGACAGAGACAGTGAGAGAAAGATGGACAGAGAGAGAGAGACGGACAGAGAGATGGAGAGATAGACAGACAAAAGGAGAGAGAGAGAGACATATTGAGACAGACACAGAGAGACACAGAGAAAGAGAGAGACGGGCAGGTAGAGAGACAGAGTGAGAGAGATAGGGAGAGAGATGGAGAGAGAGAGAGAGACAGGGACAGACAGACATAGAGTGGGAGACAATGAGAGTCAGCGAGAGACAGACAGAGGCAGAGAGATGGAGAGGCAGGGAGAGGCAGAGAGAGAGAGAGAGACAGATAGAGAGAGGTAGACAGATAGATAGAGAGAGAGACAGAGACAGAGATGGAGGAAGAGAGTGAGACAGAGAGACATATTGTGAGACAGACACACAGAGAGAGACATAGAGAGAGACAGACACAGAGAGAGCAAGAAAGAGAGGGAGAGAGAGACAGACAGATAGAGAGACAGAAAGACAATGAGAGGCAGACGGGGGGACAGAGAGAGGGAGAAAGAGAGCGAGAGAGAGAAACAGACAGAGAGAGAGGGAGAAAGAGAGACAGAGAGGGAGAAAAAAAGAGAGAGGGGATAGACAGAGAAATAGAGAGTGAGACAGAGAAAGTGATATAGAGAGAGAGAGAGAGACCGATAGGGGGAAGAGAGATGGAGAGAGAGAGATATACAAGGAGCGAGTGAGACAGAGAGAGAGAGATAGAGAGACAGAGACTGACAGACAGGGAGGCAGATAGAGAGAGGGACAGACTGACAGACAGGGGGATAGTGAGAGAGAGATGGAGAGATAGAGAAAGAGAGAGTTAGAGGGAGAGACAGACAGAGAGAGAGAGAAGGTAGACAAAAGTGCTGGAGAAACTCGGCAGATGAAGCAGCATTTATGAGGAAATAAGCAACGGTTCGGGCCGAAACCCTTCATAGAGAGACAGACACGGAGAGAGAGAGAGAGAAGCAGAGGGAGAGAGACAGAGAGAGGAGAGCGAGAGGGAGAGAGAGTGACAGAGATAAGGACAGAGAGAGAGAGAGAGACATAGAGACAATGAAAGACAGGGGCAGAGAGATAGACAGTCAGACAGAAAGAGAGAGAGACAGATAGAGAGATAGTGAGAGACAGAGAAAGAGACGGACAGAGAGATGGACAGTAAAAGAGAGACAGAGTGTGAGAGAGAGAGAGAGAGAGACACACACACAGACACAGAGAGAGAGACAGGGAGAGACCGAGAGACAGATAGAGAGAGCGAGATAGACAGATAGAGAGAGAGTGAGAGACAGATAGGGAGAGAGAGAGAGGGGGGAGAGAGATGGAGAGACAGAGAGATACAGGAAGAAAGTGAGAGACATAGAGAGAGACATATTGCGAGAGAGAAAGAGAGAAAGAAAGAGAGTGACATAGAGAAAGACAGACACACAGAGCGAGAAAGAGACAGACAGAGAGAGAGAGAGGGAGAGAGTCAGACAGAAAGAGACAGGGAGAGAGAGACAGACAGACAGAGCGAGACAGTGAGTGAGAGAGACAGAGAGAGTGAGTAGATAGAGAGAGAGAGAGACAGGGAAAGACCGAGAGAAAGACAGAGTGAAAGAGAGATAGAGATAAAGAGAGAGATAGACAGAGACAGTGAAAGTGTGAGAGAGAGAGAGAGAGAGAGAGAGAGACAGTTAGGGAGAGAGGGGGAGAGAGAGACAGTCAGACAGAAAGAGAGACAGACAGATAGACAGAGAGTGTGAGATAGGGGAGAGAGAGAGGGGGAGAGAGACAGAGAGAGATACAGGGAAAGAGCAAGAGACAGAGAGAGAGAAACATATTGCGAGACAGACACAGAGAGAGATATAAATAGAGGGAGAGAGAACGGGGGAGAGAGAGAGAGAGATGGACAGAGAAAGAGAGGGAGAGAGAGACAGGGTGATAACCATATAACCATATAACAATTACAGCACGGAAACAGGCCCTCTCGGCCCTTCCAGTCCGTGCCGACAATTTGTTTTCCCCTAGTCCCATCTACCTGCACTCAGACCATACCCCTCCATTCCCTTCACATCCATATACCTATCCACTTTACTCTTAAATGTTAAAATCGATCCTGCCTCCACCACTTCTGCTGGAAGCTGATTCCACACAGCCACCGCCCTCTGAGTAAAGAAGTTCCCCCTCACGTTACCCCGAAACCTCTGTCCCTTAATTCTCATGTTATGCCCTCTTGTTTGAATCTTCCCTACCCTCAATGGGGAAAAACGTATCCACGTCAACTCTGTCTATCCCTTTCATCATTTTAAAGACCTCAATCAAGTCCCCCCTTAACCTTCTGCGCTCCAAAGAATAAAGACCTAACTTGTTCAACCTTTCTCTGTAACATAGTTGTTGGAACCCTGGCAACATTCTAGTAAATCTCCTCTGTACTCTCTCTATTTTGTTGACATCCTTCCTATAACTAGGCGACCAAAATTGTACACCATACTCCAGAATTGGTCTTACCAATGCCTTGTACAATTTTAACATTACTTCTCTACTCCTATATTCAATGCTCTGATTTCTAAAGGCCAGCACACCAAAGGCTTTCTTTACCACCCTATCTACATGCGATTCCACCTTCAGGGAACTATGCACAGTTATTCCTAGATCCCTCTGTTCCACAGCATTCCTCAATTCCCTACCATTTACCATGTACGTCCTATTTTGATTTGTCCTGCCAAGATGTAGCACTTCACACTTATCAGCATTAAACTCCATCTGCCATCTTTCAGCCCACTTTTCCAAATGGTCCAAATCTCTCTGTAGACTTTGAAAATCTACTTCATTATCCACAACACCACCTGCATATCATCTGCATACTTACTTATCCAATTTTCCACCCCATCATCCAGATCATTGATGTACATGACAAACAACAGTGGACCCAACACAGATCCCTGAGGCACCCCACTGGTCACCGGCTTCCAACCTGACAAACAGCCATCCACCATTACTCTCTGACATCTCCCATTCAGCCACTGTTGAATCCATCTTGCTACTCCGCCATTAACACCCAAAGATTGAACCTTCTTAACCAACCTTCCATGGGGAACCTTGTCAAAGGCCTTACTGAAATCCATATAGACAACATCCACTGCTTTACCCTCATCAATTTCCCTAGTTACCGCTTCAAAAAATTCAAGAAGGTTTGTCAAACATGACCTTCCAGGCACAAATCCATGTTGACTGTTCTATGTGTGATGGGGAGAGAGAGAGAGATACAGGGAGAGAGTGAAGGACAGAGAGAGAAGGAGATGGAGAGATAGACAGAGAAGGAGAGAGAAAGAGACAGAGTGAGACAGTGAGAGATAGAGAGTGACAGACAGAGAGAGGGAGAGAGATAGACAGTGAGAGAGAGAGAGATGGACAGAGAAAGAGAGAGAGAGAGATGGACAGAGAAAGAGAGAGGGAGAGAGACAGGGTGATGGAGAGAGAGAGATACAGGGAGCGAGTGAAAGACAGAGAGAGAGAGACGGAGACGGAGAGAGATAGACAGAGAGTGGGACAGAGAGAGGGATATAGAGGGAGAGATAGACAGAGGAGAGAGAGACATATTAAGAGACAGACAGAGAAAGAGACAGAGTGAGACAGGGAGAGATAGAGAGTGACAAGACAGAGAGAGGGAGAGAGAGAGACGGTGAGAGAGACAGCGACAGACAGAGAGGGACAGTGAGGGAGAGACAGATAGACGGAGTGGGTGAGAGAGAGAGTGAGAGAGAATGAGTCAGCAAGAGAGAGAGAGAGAGAGAGAAACACACAGAGAGACATGGAAGGGACAGAGAGGCAGAGAGAGACAGAGGGAGAGAGGGCCAGAGAGAGACACACAGAGACATGGAGAGAGGGACACACACAGAGCGAGAGAGAGAGATAGAGACTGTGAGTGAGAGAGAGAGATGGAGAGAGTGAGAGAGAGAGAAAAGAGAGAGAGTGTGATGGAGAGAGATACAGAGAGGGAGAGAGAGAGAGAGAGAGACGGACAGAGAAAGAGAGGGGGAGAGAGTGATGGGGAGAGAGAGAGATACAGAGAGAGAGTGAAAGACACACCGAGATAAACAGAGAGAAGGATAGAGAGAGAGAGGGAGAGATAGACAGAGGAGAGAGAGACAGACACACACAGAGAAAGAGACAGGCAGGGAGAGAGACGGAGAGTGAGACAGTGAGAGAGAGGGTGACAGACAGAGATAAGGAGAGAGAGAGATAGACAGAGAGAGAGAGAGACAGGGACAGACAGAGAGAGACACACACACACAGAGCGAAAGAGAGAGAGATATAGACCGTGAGTGAGAGAGAGAGAGAAAGAGAGAGAGTGAGTGTGAAAGAGAGAAAGAGATGGAGAGAGTGAGAGAGAAAGAGGGGGGTAGAGAGAGAGAGAGAGAGAGAGAGATGGAGAGAGAGACAGACAGACAGAGAAAAAGAGAGAGAGAGAGAGATGGACAGCGAGAGTGACACACACACAGGGAGAGGGAGAGAGACAGACGGACAGAGCGAGAGAGAGGGAGACAGAGAGAGACAGTGAGTGAGAGAGAGTGATGGAGATATAGAGATACAGGGAGATAGAGAGACAGAGTGGAGAGAGACATATTGAGAGACAGACACAGTGAGAGAGAGAGAGAGAGAGGCAGGGAGAGACAGACAGAGATAGGGAGAGAGACAGACAGTGATGGACAAGATACAAGATACATTTGTCACGTGTGCCAATTGGCACATTGAAATGAAATCATCATACAGCCATACAGTAAAAATAAAGAACACAACAGAGTTGATAGAATTCAACATAAAACATCCCCCCACAGCAGGATCAAAATTTCCTACTGTGAGGGAAGGCACCAAAGTCAGTCTCTTCCCCTGATGTTCTCCACTGTTCACCCCACTGTTGGAGAGAGAGATACAGGGAGAGACAGCGAGAGATAGACAGAGTAGAGAAAGAGACAGACAGACAGAGAGAGTGAGAGAGACAGACAGAGAGAGACAGACAGAGAGAGACAATGAGAGAGACAGAGAGTGAGGCAGAGAGACACACACCGAGCGATAGAGAGAGGGAGAGAGCCAGTGAGTGAGAGAGATAGAGTGAGAGGGAGAAAGAAAGAGAGAGACAGGGGAGTAGAGACAGACAGAGATAGAGAGAGAGAAAGATACAGGGAGAGAGTGAGGGAGAAAGATAGACTGAGAGAGAGACCGAGTAGAGAGAGGCAGAGAAAGAGAGAGAGAGGGAGAGATTGTGAGACAGACAGAAAGAGAGAGACAGAGAGAGAAGAGAGAGACAGGGAGAGGGCAAGAGACAGAGAGAGACATGGTCAGAGGAAGAGAGGCAGAGGGAGATAGATACAGAGAGAGGGGGAGACAGAGAGAGAGATAGGGAGAGACATATAGAGAGAAAGAGAAGCACAGAGAGAGGGACCGAGAGAGAAAGAGAGAGTGAAGGTAGACAAAAATGCTGGAGAAACTAAGCGGGTGAAACAACATCTATGGAGCGAAGGAAATAGACAATGTTTCGGCCAAAACCCTTCTTCAGAGAGAGACAGAGTGGGAGACAGACACAGAGAGAGAGAGAGAGAGAGAGAGAGTGACGGAGAGAGACAGAGACACAGAGGTAGAGTGAGAGCGAGACAGACAGAGTGCGGCAGTGAGAGAGATACAGAGAGTGAGACACAGTGAGAGAGACAGATAGAGAGGGACAGCCAGATACAGTGGCTTGCAAAAGTTTTCATACCCCTTGAACTTTTCCACATTTTGTCATGTTACAACCACAAACGTAAATTAATTTTATTGGGATTTTATGTGATAGACCAACACAAAGTGGCGCATAATTGTGAAGTGGAAGGAAAATGATACATTGTTTTCAAATTTTTTTACAAATAAAAAACTGAAAAGTGTGGCGTGCAAAAGTATTCAGCCCCCTTTACTCTGATACCCCTAAATAAAATCCAGTGCCTTCAGAAGTCACCTAATTAGTAAATGAGTCCACTTGTGTGTAATCTAATCTCAGTATAAATACAGCTGTTCAGTGAAGGCCTCAGAGGTTTGTTAGAGAACATTAGTGAACAAACAGCATCATGAAGCCCAAGGAACACACCGGACAGGTCAGGGATAAAGCTGTGGAGAAGTGTAAAACAGGGTTAGGTTATAAAAAAAATCCCAAGCTTTGAACATCTCACAGAGCACTGTTCAATCCATCATCTGAAAATGGAAAGAGTATGGCACAACTGCAAACCTACCAAGACATGGCCGTCCACCTAAACTGACAGGCTGGGCAAGGAGAGCATTGATCAGCGAAGCAGCCAAGAGGCCCATGGTAAGTCTGGAGGAGCTGCAGAGATCCACAGCTCAGGTGGGAGAATCTGTCCACAGGACAACTATTAGTCGTGCACTCCACAAATCGGGCCTTTATGGAAGAGTGGCAAGAAGAAAGCCATTGTTGAAACAAAGCCATAAGAAGTCCCGTTTGCAGTTTGCCGCAAGCCATGTGGGGGACACAGGGCTCGAAATTAGCGGTTGCCCGGGTGCCAATGACCACCCAAAGTGCCGCCGGGCAACCTAAACACCGACTCATTTTGCCCGGCTTGGCAAGCAAATACTGGTTTATACCGATAGACACAAAAAACTGGAGTAACTCCGCGGATCAGGCAGCATCTCTGGAGAATAGGAGCATGACGTTTCGTGTCGACGGCGATGGCTGTATTCCTCTAGTATCTTTGATTGCGGGGCAAAGATACTATGTGCGTGGTGTCGAAGGGTCGGGGCAAATGACGGGTCTCGAAGAGCGGCCGCAACAGCGGCTCCATCTCCCGCATCCCGCCCAGCGGAAGGAGGCCTCCCCCTCCCTCTTCCCCCCCCCCCTCCCTCCCTCCTCCCAGCCTCGGTGTGCGAGAGGGGTTGTTTTGAAAGCAGTAGCCGCTATCGCCCCGATAACGGCCGCTGCCTGCAAACCCGTTAAAATGTCAAAATAACCGCTCTTGCATGCAGAGGCCGGGAGGAGGGAGCGAGGGAGGGGGAGGCCTCCTTCTGCTGTCTGAAGCAGCTGCACCAAAGATCGATCCGAAAGCTATAGGATCTTTGAGCGGCACCGCTCGGCTCCGCACTTTGCTGTCGGCTGGCGGAGGAGGGGAGGCGGTGGCGACGATATCCCAACCGCCTCCCCCTTTGGCGGCGGCACTTTGGCTTGGACAGGGACGGCCAAGGCAGCGGGGCGATGGTGTCCGAGGAGCGCTGACCTTCCTTCCTTCCCACCTCCTCTGCCCTGGTGCGTGTGAGTTACAATTATACTATCTGGTGGGGGAGTGGTTAGCATGGACATTGTTACTATCAATTAAAGGTGTACACACATATCATCTACACCCCTCCACTCTCTCTCCCTCTCTCTCTCTCTTGTACGCCCCCCTCCACCCCTCTTATCCTGTGACCCCTCCTCTCCATCCCGCACTGATCCCCATTCCGTCGCCCATTCAGTCCTCACTGACATCCCCTGTGCTCCCCTCCACATCTACCCATCCCCCCTCAATCTATTCATCACCCTATCCACCTCGCATTGATTTTCCTGACAACCCCCCACCCCCATCCATCATACACTGGTCCCTCAATTCATCCTGTACTGACCCCCCTTCCCATTCATCCTGCACTTCTCCCCCCCCCCCATTCATACTGCACTGAGCCACCCATTCATCCCATACTGACCCACCTTCCATTTACCCTGCACCAAACCCCCCGTCCATCCTGTGGTGATCTCCCCATTCATCTTTTACTGATCGCCCATTCATCTTTTACTGATCGCCCATTCATCCTGTACTGATCCCCTCATGCATCCTGTACTGATCCCCTTATGCATCCTGTACTGATCCCCTCATTCATCCCGTACTGATCCCCCATTCATCCTATACTGATCCCCCTCATTCATCCTGTAGTGATCCCCCATTCATCCTGCACAGACCCTCAGATCCACACCGTCCTGACCCCTCCATTCATCCTGTAGTGATCCTCCCCATTCATCCTGTACTGAACCCTCCATTCAACACCACTGACATCCCCCGTGCTCTCCCCTCACAATTTTACTTACTCCAACCAACACGTACTAATTCACCTGCCTCAATCCATCCATTCCGCACTGATTGCCTTCTCAACCCCCCCCCCACCGCCATCTATCCACCCCGCACTGATTCACATACCCCCTGACCCTATTGTGCTTCATGATCTTCAGAGCGAACATTGACTATGTTTGGTAACGGAATGCAATTAAATTTGTTTTAATCCCAATGTTATTATTTGTTTAGACACCTTTAAACATATTACCGAAAGAACATTTGCTGCAATTATGTCCTTTAGCCATCACTTGTCAGTTAGGGTAATGTTTAACCTGTCAGATGGGTATAGTCAGTTTTAACAGCTATTTTCATAAAATGCCTATAGAAATTTCCTTGCAATCTGTATATTTTGTTATGGATAAATTATGTGGGAAGCCAGAATGTTTCTGTGCCAATAGCAATAACGACCCATGCTATGGCCATGTCATAGTAAATTTTGGTCCTTCACGGAAAACATGCTTGTATCAATCTGTAGTGTGCATGGTCCAGGATTTATTGACACAGGTTGATAATTTGCTCAATATTCCAACCACATTTTTGTTTGGAAGTGGAAAGAACTAATAGAAATTGCATTAATTGCAATGTGTAAAAAGAGTTGAGATATTGTATTATAATTTTGCTGTATGTCATTGTGGTATATATCATGTCTTGATTGGTGAATATGTTTAGTTTGTGAATTATTTGAAGCAGAAATAATATGTGAATGTAAACAAAAGTGCTGGAGAAACTCAGCTGATGCGGCAGCATCTATGGAGCGACGGAAATATGCAAAGTTTCGGGCTGAAACCCTTGTTCAGACAGTTCTCCAGCACTTTTGTCTACCTTCGATTTTCCAGCATTTGCAGTTCCTTCTTGTGTTAAATATTTTTATTAAACGTAAGTACATATTAATAAAATATACTTCTCATATGCATTCATAATATTATTAATATTAACAATTATGTCTTATTTGTATTTCTATACATTTTTTATACCGATAGGAAAAGATAGAGAAAAATAAAGTAAAAGTAGGAAATCAAAAATAAAGAAATGAGTGGAGTATTAAAAAAGTTATCCATCATTGGAGATATATCCATGATTTGTTATACATGATTCTTCATCCATTCCATTATTCAGGCTTCAGTCAGGCTCTCGTACCGAGCCATTTTGACCCTTTAAATATTCAATAAATGGAGACCATATCCCTCTGAAAAGATCCAACTTGTCCAGTAGGACAAGCCTTAATCTTTCCAGATGAATTGTCTCCGACATTCCTGTAATCCACATTTTGATTGTGGGGGATGTAGGACCTTTCCAGAATTTCAATATTAATTTTTTCCCAATTATTAAACTGTAATCAATAAAAATTATTTCATTCGTTGTTATTAATTGATCTGTTTATAATATTCCCAATATTATTAACATTGAGTCAGGGATCAGATTCATATTAACAGCATTCGAAATTATCTTAAATATTTCTGTCCAAAATTTAGTAATTTTTACACAATTTGTAAATGAATGCATTGTTAGCTTCTAAGTGCTGACATTTATCACATATGGCAGATACATTTGAAAAAATACTATGTAGTTTGGATTTTGAATAATGTAGTCTATGTAATATTTAAAATTGTATAAGAGAGTGTAGTTCCTTCTTGAACATAATATGTGAATGCTTCATTGCACATAATTCTGACTGGATAATTTCAGATGCACTTCATCTGAGCACATTATCGCACGTGTCATGCAAACCGTCTTAAATGACCACCTAAACTGTCATTTGGCAACTAAAAAGCTGTCAGGGTTGCCCGGCTGGCAACAGGGAAAAAAAGTTAAGCGAGAGCCCTGGGACACAGCAAACATGTGGAGGAAGGTGCTCTGGTTTGATGAGACCAAAATTGGTTATTGGCCTAAATGCAAAATGCTATGTGTGGCAGAAAACTAACACTGCACATCACCCTGAACACACCATCCCCACTATGAAACGTGGTGGTGGCAGCATCATGCTGTGGGGATGCTTTTCTTCAGCAGGAACAGGGAAGCTGGTCAGAGTTGATGGGAAGATGGATGGGGCCAAATACAGGGAAAGAAAACTTGGAAGAAAACCTGTTGGAGTCTGCAAAAGACTTGAGACAGGGGCGGAGGTTGACCTTCCAGCAGGACAACGACCCTAAACATACAGCCAGAACTACAATGGAATGGTTTAGAACAAAACATATTCATGTGTTAGAATGGCCCAGTCAAAGTCCAGACCTAAATCCAATTGAGAATCTCTGGCAAGACTTGAAAATTGCTGTTCACAGACGCTCTCCATCCAATCTGACTGAGCTTGAGCTATTTGGCAAAGAAGAATGGGCAAAAATTTCAGTCTCTAGATGTGCAATGCTGGTAGAGACATACCCCAAAAGACTTGCAGCTGTAATTGCAGCGACAGGTGGTTCTACTTTTCAGTTTTCTATTTGTAATAAAATTTGTAAACCATGTATCGTTTTCCTTCCACTTCACAACTATGCATCACTTTGTGTTGGTCTATCACATAAAATCCCAATAAAATACATTTACGTTTGTGGTTGTAACGTGACAAAATGGGGAAAAGTTCAAGGGGTATGAACATTTTTGAAAGCCACTGTCCAGAGAGAGAGGCAGAGACAGACAGAGAGAAAGAGAGACAATGAGAGACAGAGATTGAGACACACAGAGCGAGAGAGAGAGTCAGAAAGAGAGATAGTGAGTGAGAGTGAGACGGAGATAGAGAGAGACAGAGACAGAAATATAGAGACAGAGAGAGATATAGAGAGGGAGAGAGAGACAGAGCCATCAAGACAGAGGCACAGACAGAGAGAAAGAGAGAGGGAGAGGGGGAGAGAGAGACAGACACAGAGGGAGAGCGAGAGACAGACAGATACAGGCAGAGATACAGATACGGAGAGAGAGATATATAGACAGAGATAAACAGATAGAGAGAGGAAGAGACAGAGAGGGGGACAAAGAGATAGACAGTCAGATACAGAGAGTGAGAGACAGACAGAGACGGGGACAGAGATAGAGGGAGGCAGAGACACAGAGAGAGGCAGAAAGACAGACAGAGAACAGAGAAAGAGAGACCTAGACAGAGATAGAGAGACCGAGAGAGAGAGAGACAGTGAGTGCGATACAGCGAGGGAGAGAGAGAGACAGGAGAGGGAAAGAGAGATAGAGAGACAGAGAGAGAGAGAGACAGAGACCAAGAGAGAGACAGATAGAGAGGCAAACTGGGAGACAGCGAGAGAGAGACAGACAGACAGACAGATTGGGAGAGAAAGAGATAGAGAAGGACAGACAGAGAGAGAGAGACAGACAGAGAGACAGATAGGGAGACAGACAGGGAGACAGACAACAGAGGCCTAGTTCACAGGAAGAGATCACGTCTACAGGTACCTCGACCCCGCCCCATGGCTCTAACTCGCTGAAGGACCGCAAGTTGTCGAGGTGGAGGCCCTGAAACAAGAATTACTAACATCTTTGAGACAGGACATTGCAGATATTTTTTAAACTGAACTACGAGCAGCATTGGGTGCACAATCAGAGTAGACCTTCAAGCCACGAAAACACAACTCGCCAACGATAAGATTGCTACAGACACTGCGTTTGCCATACTCCAAGGTACTGTGGGGATAATGGAGATGTCACTTTCTGCCTGTACGGACGAGATTGCTGAGCTGAAGATTCGATCAAGCGTCTAACTGCTGAGTTTTTTAACTTGGAGAAAAATTTGAGGACCTCGAATGCAGATCGCGCCGTAACAATATAAGAATAGTGGGGGTTCCTGAGGAGACAGTCGTCAATTCCATTGCTATCACCACCCTGCTTAAGGACGCGTTCAAGCTGGACAAAGAGCCGCTACTGGACCGGGCGCACAGATTCACACAGCCGAAACCACAACAGGGTGAGCGACCACGACCCATCATTGCCAGGTTCCATGACTACAACGACTGTGTAAATGTTTTACGGTGTGCGAGAGAGGTTCGACAGATCGATACCAGTGATATGAGGATCTCCATTTTCCCCGACCACACTGCTAAGGTGGCCCGGGCAGCTTTCAACGAGGTCAGAAAACAGCTGCGTGGTGTGAAGGGGGTTTCTACCCGGCCCGACTCCAGATCAGCTATCAAGGTGTGGAGAAAGACTTTGAGTCGGTGGAGGATGCCAAGGCTTATGTCAACAAGATGAATATTGGGTGATGTTGTGCAATATGTTGCAATAATGTCATGCATCCATGCCTTTAGTTTACATTTAAACACTTGTTCACATTTAATGTTTGTTTACATTTAAACACTTGTTTATTCCTGTAAACTTACATTAATTCATCTTCTCTGCAATTTTCCTTTTATACACAGGGGGAATTTCACTTGTTTAAATTGTTGTGTGATAATACCTTATTTTGCACTAATATTAGGCCCCCAAAATATATTGCGGTATATTGGTGTTTATATATTTTCGAAGTGGTCTTTTCATGTACATCCTTTCAGCCTACATGAGGTAATATTTCATTTAAGCTGATATGGGATATTCTTATTATTAGTTGTGATTTTATTGCACATTCAGGTGTCTACGGGAGTTATTTCTTAGGGTTGGCTTAGTTTATTCTCCGAGTTGTTGCCACGGTAATGAGGCCACAGTTGTTTTCTCGTTTCTTACACTGCTGTCTCCCTTTTGGAGACTTTATTGGTGTATGTGTGTATGGGGGTTTGTGCATGTGTGTGGGGGTGGGGCAGCCATCTTGGCTTTCTTCTGACCATTTGCTTTCTTCATTTGCACATAAATGTGTTCTGCTAATTTGAATCCCAGCATTCTTGGTTCTGGCACACCTATTCATTTTCTCACTTGGAACGTATGTGGTATGGGCAATCCTATTAAAAGATCCAGGGTTTTCAGTCACCTGAAACGGCTTAACTCTGACATAGTATTTTTGCAGGAGACTCAACCTAGGCTTAAAGATCATCATAGACTGCAGTCCTCTTCGACAGGTCAGGTCTACCACTCCAATTTTAATTCTAAAGCTAGAGTTGCTATTTTAATTAATAAAATTTTTATCTACAGATGTCATTGCTGATAAAAATGGTCAATATCTTATAGTTGCAGGTACATTAATGCAAACAAAGGTGTTGTTAGTAAATGTCTATGCACCTGACTTTGATGATGCAGAATTCTCTAATAGATTACTTAGTAATATACCAAATTTATTTATTTTGAACTCAACATTTATTGACATAACAAAATACACATACAGACAAAACAAAGACAAAAACAACACAAAAGACAATCGCAAAATTACAAAATACAAATCACCTAACCTCTATCGGCAGCGCATCAAATCCTCTTAACATTCTATTATTCACAGCTACCAGAGCGAGCTGACATCTTATTCACAGCTACCAGAGCAAGCTCATCCATTCATATCCTTAATCAATCTTGGCATTTGTAATAGTACCGGTTTTCATATAATATTAAAGGCATCAGTCCTCAACTGGAGTTTAGCTGTTATACTTTCCATCAAGTATACATTTTTCAATCTTTCCCTCCACTGTTGAACTTTTGGTGGCGTTTTCTTTCTCCATAACGCTGATATCATCTTTTTAGCAATTAATAAAGCCCCAGGTCCTGATGGATTTCCAATAGAGTTTCTGAAGAAATGTATTGATAAATTGGCACCTCTACTTTGGTTGATGTTCAATGAATCTATGGAAAATAGTTTGTTACCTTCCACACTGACTCAAGCTTCGATAGTTCTTCTTTTAAAGAAAGATAAAGACGCCACTTCCTGTGTTTCTTATAGACCTCTGTCTTTACTGAATGCTGACGTAAACATTTTGGCCAAAATTATTGTTCTCCGTCTAGAGAGAGTTTTGTACAATATTATTTCTGAGGAACAGAATGACTTTATTAAGGGATGCCATTTATTTTTCAACACTCGTACACTTTTAAATATCATTCATTCAACACATTTTGATAATTTACCTGAGATTGTAATCTCATTAGATGCTAAAAAGGCATTCGATAGGGTTGAGTGGGGGTACCTATTCACGTGATTGAAGAAATTTTGTTTTGAAGATAAATTTATCAGTTGGATAAGATTACTGTACGCATAATACTTTGCACTAGATTGTGGGACACGTCAGGGCTTCCCTTTATCTCCATCTCTCTTCGCTTTGGCTATTGAACCACTGGCCATTTCTTTAAGGTCCTCCACTTCCTTTAAAAGTGTTATTCGTAATGGTGTCAAATATCATTTATTTCTCTATGCGGATGATTTGTTGCTGTATGTAACTGATCATGCATCTTGTCTTCTGGGTATCCTATCAATTCTGGATATTTTTTGTTCTTTTTCAGGATATAAACAAAATCTTCAAAAGAGTGAATGTTACCCCATTAATGCAGCAGGTTTGCAACTTCAGGAAGCTGATTTGCCCTTTAAAATCTCTCGTTCTCGATTCAAGTACCTTGGCATCAATGTGACGCATACATTCTCAGACCTTTTGTCTGCCAACTTTACCCTGCCTGGTGGGGGTTCACATTGTTTGGGGGTGGGGAGGGAGGGAGCAAAGGGGGGTAAGGAGCAGGAGGCGGCAGGGGTAAGGGACGGGCAGCCACAGGGAGGAGGAGGTCATAGAAACAGAAACATAGAAAATAGGTGCAGGAGTAGGCCGTTCGGCCCTTTGAGACAGCACCGCCATTCAATGTGAGCATGGCTGATCATCCACAATTAGTACCCCATTTCTGCCTTCTCCCCATATCCCCTGACTCCGCAATCTTTAAGAACCTGATCTAGCCCTCTCTTGAAAGTATCTAGAGAACCGGCATCCACCGCCTTCTGAGGCAGAGAATTCCACAGACTCACGACTCTGTGAGAAAAAGTGTTTCCTCGTCTCTGTTCTAAATGGCTTACCCCTTACTGTTAAGCTGTGGCCCCTGGTTCTGGACTCCCCCAACATGGGGAACATGTTTCCTGCCTCTAGCGTGTCCAAACCCTTTAACAATCTTATATGTTTCACTAAGAATCCCTCTCATCATTCTTACAAATGTACAAGTCCAGCCGTTCCATTCTATCAGCATATGTCAGTCCCGCCATCACGGAAATTAACCTTGTAAACCTACGCTGCACTCCCTCAATAGCAAGAATGTCCTTCCTCAAATTAGGGGGCCAAAACTGAACACAACACAAGAGGTGTGGTCTCAGTAGGACCAACTGCAGAAGGACCTCTTTGCTCCTATACTCGACTCCTCTTGTTACAAAGGCCAACATGCCATTCGCTTTCTTCACTGCCTGCTGTACCTGCATGTTTATTTTCATAGATTGATGAACAGGGATCCCCAGATCCCGCTGTATTTCCCCTTTTCCCAACTTGACGCCATTTAGATAGTAATCTGCCTTCCATTTACCTCACATTTATCCACATTAAACTTCATCTGCCATGCACCTGCCCACTCCCCCAACCTGTCCAAGTCACCCTGCATTCTCTTTTTTTTTTTTTTTTTTTTTTAAATTTATTTATTATAGAAACAAAATAACAACCAGTTACATTATATTTCAATAGTAAAAATACATAGTCTTAATAATTGATTCATACTAATAATATTATTTATACTGTATTATCCTTAATTATAAATTTCAAAGTTGTATATTTTATATAATTAGAGATACATAATACTAATAATACATTCATAATATTAGCATTATACTCGTACTATTAGTAATTTTCATTTTATCTCTAATTTTTTAGGTATAAGGCCAAATTTTATGATATTATTGATACAAAAAGTTAGTAAAACTTATATAATTTCCATTATTTCTTCCTAATGTTAACAATATTTATCTTATCGCTAAATTTAAATTTAAAATTATTGTACCATTAAAAGTACATAATTTTATATAATTAAAAATATAAAATACTAAAAAATACCAATAATACTAATAATGTTCTCATAAATCTAATAATATTTATATTCGTACTAATATTAAGATAATGTGTTTCTATATTGTTTTTTAATTTTTTATATAGATATAAGAAAATAGAAAAGTTAGGAAATAGAATAAAGAATAAGAAAAGGTTTGATGGAGAATAAAATATTCGTCATTAATCCGTCCTTATAGATATATTCATGATTTATTATATGTATCTCTTCATCCACTCAAATATCCAGGTCTCAGTCAGGTTCTCGCGCCGAACCATTATGACCCTGTAAATATTCAATATATGGAGACCAAATCCATCTGAAGAGATCTAACCTATCCATAAGGACAAGCCTCAATCTCTCCAAATGGAGTGTCTCCGACATTTCTATATTCCACATTTTGATTGTTGGGAATGCAGGGCCTTTCCAAAATTTTAATATTAATTTTTTCCCAATTATTAAACCATAGTCAATAAAAGTTCTTTGATTCGTTGTTATTAATTGGTCAGTTTCAATTATTCCAAGTATAATTAACTTTGGGTCAGGGGTTATATTTATATTGATAACGGTCGAGATTATTTTAAATATTTCCTTCCAGTATTCTACAATTTTTATGCAGTTAGTAAATGAGTGTGTCAAATTTGCTTCTGAAATTTGACATTTGTCACATATTGGAGATATTTTTGGAAAAATATTATGTAATTTAGATTTAGAGTAATGTAATCTATGTAATATTTTAAACTGTATAAGAGAATGTTTAGCGTTTAATGAACAATAATGTATATGTTGTAAACTTTCATCCCATATTTCTGGTCTTATTATTTGGCCTAATTCCTTTTCCCAAGACTCTCTGTATATTTCTGTTGATGGGGTATCATTTTCCAATAAAATATTATATATATATGATATCATTTTTTCCATATTTGGATGTTTATTCAAACATTCATCTAAAATTTCTATTTTTCTATTTCTAAATTCATATATATTTGCAGAGGCATAGTTTCTAATTTGTAAATATCTGAAATATTCTTTATTATGTAGCCCATAAATTTGTTGCAACTCTTGAAATGAAAGAAAAGTGTTTTCCTTATAAAGATCACCCATCTTAGAAATTCCTTTATTTTTCCATTGTAAAAAAGCCTTATCCAAAATTGAAGGTTTAAACATAAAATTATTAACAATCTTAAGACTTAGTGGTATAGATTTTAGTTTTAATGCTTTCTTTATTTGTTTCCATATGCGGATTCCATTTTCTATTATCGGATTTTCACTATAAACTTTCTTAGCTACATTAATATTAGCAAATATTATAGAGCTAATTTCTAATGGAGAACAATCTTCTTCTTCCATATTTAACCAATTTGGTTTATTGTCTATTTCTCCTAACCAAAAATTCATGTTTTTAATATTAACTGCCCAGTAATAAAACATCAAGTTTGGTAACGCTAATCCTCCATTTATTTTAGATTTACATAAATGTTTTTTATTTATTCTATGGGTCTTATAATCCCAAATGAAATTCGTAATTAAAGAATCTACTTTTTTTTAAAAAAATTTTGGAAGATATATCGGGATTAATTGAAATAAATATAATAATTGTGGGAGAAAAATCATTTTTATTGCATTAATTTTCCCTATCATCGAGATAGGTAAACTTTTCCAATATGAAATATTCTTATTTAATTTATTTAGTAATGGGGGGAAATTAGATTTAAATAGAGATTAAATCTTTATTGTAACAAAAATCCCAAGATATTTAATATTTTCATTTGTTATCTTAAAAGGAAATTGTTGTAATATATGTAACTTATTCATTGTTATAGGCATAAGTTCACTTTTATTCCAATTAATACTGTATCCTGAAAGTGATCCGAATTCCGTTATTAGTTTTAACAAATTTCGAATACTTATTTCTGGTTGAGTGATATAAAGTAATACATCATCTGCATATAAGGAAATTTTATTCTTAGTATTTGCGGTATCATATCCATATATTTCCGGGTGTAGTCTTACCCTCTGAGCAAGTGGTTCTATTGCTAATGCAAACAATAAAGGTGATAAAGGGCAACCTTGCCTACAACCTCGTGATAAGTTAAATTTAATTGATAACATTCGATTTGTTGTTATTCTAGCTATTGGATTTGCATATAATAATTTAATCCAAGTAATAAACTCCTCTCCTAGTTTAAAGGCTTCCATCACCGAAAATAAATAAGGCCATGCCACTTGGTCAAAAGCCTTTTCTGCATCAAGCGAAATAACTACTAAGTCTTTTTTATCACTTCTTTTCGAATATATAATATTAAACAATCGTCTTAGATTATATGAAGAATATCTTTTTGGTATAAATCCAGTTTGATCCGGATGTATTAATTCATTAACAACTGAACTCAATCTTTTTGCTAATATTGTTGTTAATATCTTTTGATCTGTATTTAATAGAGCTATTGCTCTATATGATCCTGGTTCGTCCAAGTCTTTATTTATTTTAGGTATGAGTGTTATAATAGATTCGTTCAATGTATCTGGAAGCTTCTGTTCTGTATATATCTGTTCATATAATGATTTTAGATATGGGACTATATATTCATGAAATGTTTTATAAAATTCCGAACCTATACCATCAGGTCCCGGTGTTTTACCGTTTTTAAATGATCTAATAGATTCTTTAATTTCATTTATTGAAATATCAGCATTTAATAATTTTCTATTTTGTAAATCCAGTCCTTTCAAGTTACATTTTTTTTATAAATGCATCTATTTCTATTTTACTTACTGTTGTTTTAGCAGTGTATAAATTTTTATAATATTGCATAAATCTTTCATTAATATCTTTAGGTTGTATTAAAAAGTCACCGTTTTGTGATTTAATCCTATGTATAATTTTTTTCCGCTTCAATTTTCCTTAATTGTCGAGCCAGCAGTTTTTGGGGCTTATCCCCAAATTCAAACTGTAATTGTTTAGTATGTTGGTAAAATTTTATCACTTGATCTGTATATATTTTATTTAATTTATATTTCAATATAACAATTTTATTATGTAATATCGTATCTGGTTTTATTGCATTCTGTATATCTAATTCCTTAATCTCCTTTTCTAGATCTTGTTGTTCTTTCCGAATCTTTTTTATTGTCAAATGCTTGTGAAGAAATCATTATTCCTCGAAGATATGCCTTAAATGTTTCCCACAATAAGGAACGCGATATCTCTGGTTGATCATTTATTTCAAAAAATTTTTTAATTTGAGTTATGATATATTCCTGAGTGGCTTTGTTTTTTTAAAATTTGTGGATTAAATTTCCACTGTCTTAAATTTTCTATTTTATTATTAATTTTAATTTTAAACGTTACTGGGGCATGATCTGAGATTATTATATTATCATATTTAGCTTCATAAGTAAGTGAAATAAGTTTTGCATCCACCAAAAAATAATCTATTCTTGAGTAAGTTTTATGCACTGGGGAGTAAAAAGAATATTCTCGTCCTGTAGGGTTTTCTGTTCTCCAAACATCTTTAATATTGGTCGTTTGCATATATGCATTTAGCAAATCACTAGAATGTGATTTGTTTTTTCTTTGTTTTGTAGATCTGTCTAAGTAAGGATCTAATGTACAGTTGAAATCTCCACCAATTATCAAATTATATTGCGTTAATTCCGGAATATTATTAAATACTTTTTTAAAAAACAATGGACTATCGAAATTTGGTCCATATATATTAACAAGAATCACTTTTTTCTGTATTTAATTCTCCTATCACAATAATATATCTACCATCTTTATCATCTATGGTTGATATATGTTTAAATAAAGTACCTTTACGAAATAATATTGCTACGCCTCTTGATTTATGTGTAAAAGAAGAATGATATATTTTATCTATCCATTTAGCTTTCAACCTGTTTTCCGCCTCTTTTTTTAGGTGGGTCTCTTGAATGTAAATTACATCAGCTTTACTTGCCTTTAAATATGTCAATACTTTTCCTCTCTTTATCGGTTCATTAATACCTTTAACATTCCAACTGCAGAATGTTAATCCCTCATTCCCCGTATTTCTTTTTAAGTCTTGCATTTTAGATTTATGGGGATCTGCAGGATCTAAGGATCAGCGCGATAAACCCAACCTTACACCTGAACCCTGAATGGATGTAATTTAAATCTCTTTTTTGCCCCTCATGAATATATCTCCCTTGGTACATTATATTACTCCAATCAAACCAAAGATTACTATAGATATAAAAGATAGATAAAAAATAAATAGAAGTATTGTGTGTAGAAGTAAAAAGAACTACATCTAGAATCGATGTAGTTTGTGCCAGCCATATTAAGATGGCTATACATCTAACGACTTCCGTCATCGATGTTATTAACACGACCAGCTCCTGGAATTAGGGAATTATTATTCCTTAACAATATTTTAACGGGGGTATAATATATATAATTTTTAAAAAAAAAAAGGGGAGGGGGAATGATAATAAAAAACAGGAAGGGGAGAGAGAAAGAAAAAAGAGGAAGAATAAAAAAAATTCATCCTTTAAAAATATCAATATCTAAAGCTAACTTAAAAATCTAAATAATATTAGACATAAAAAATACAAAGGCTATATAAAAAGAAGAATAACATACAATTAATTCAGTTCAAAAAGGAAAAATTAGTTATTAATTATTAGTAATAGTGATTAATAATAGTGAACATTCCTAATTAATTAAAAAAAAAGGGTGGGAAAAACTAATAATAAAACCGTATTATAATCTTAATGTGTGTGTTAATTATTTATATTAGTTATATGTTAGAACTAATTATCAATGTCCAGATATCCAGATGACGTTGTCGAATCTCGTTTTATTCCTCTCCATTCCATTCGACATTGTCTCCATCAAGTCCAATATCATCTTGAAGAGTCTCAGTAAATATTAAAAGTCCATGTTGAATATCTGAGAATGATAAAGGTCAGTATATTACTTGCTTGTAGGTACTCTTCAAGTCTTGAGCTGCTGAGCAAACTCCAATGCTGCGGTTGGGGTCTTGAAAAAGTATTCCACATTCTTATAAGAAACTCTTAAAGTCGCTGGGTAGTTCAAACCGTATCTCAGATTTTCTACTCCACGCATAAGACTTTTGGCTTCATTGAATGCTTTTCGTTTCCTGGCGACCTCTGGTGGATAGTCTCGATAGATACTAATCCTTTGACCTTCAAATGTCAAGTTTTTAGTTTTCGAAGCTTTCCGCATAATCTCATCCAGAACAAAATCAAATTGTACCTTTATAATCATTTGTCTGGGAGGAGCGTTGGGTCTGGTCTGACGTCTACTGACTCTGTGAGCACGAGCTAATAAAGGCATTTCTTCCAGAGATAGAACTTCTTTGAGTAATTTAGCAGTGAACTCTCGAGGGCCGTCGATATTCTCTAGACCCTCAGGAATCCCTACAATTCTCAGATTTTGCCTTCTCTGATGTCCTTCTAGCTCAGTACATTTCTCTGCTGTTTTAGTCAGCATGCTCATCAGACGTTCGTTTTCTGTAAACAGGTTCGCTGTAGTCAAAGCATTCGTCTCAGCTGTTTGCTCAAGGTTCTTTATTTCAGCCATCTGTTGTTTCTGTATTTCTTCAATAGGATTAATCCTATTATCGATGTCTTTTTTAAACGTTTCCAGTTTCTTATCCATCTTTTCCTCCATGACGTTAAACATTTCAATAAATTCTTCCTTTAATTCATCCGACATTTTCTTAACCTTTTTTTCAATATTTAACTTTGTTTCTTGTTTTTAAGTCTTTCAGTTGATTTTTCATCTGATTCAGCTGAGTATCCATCAAACTATTTATGTGATTTATTTCTTCCTTTACATCTTTTATTTCTCCCTTTAATTCTTCCTTTAAGCTAACCATCTGATGAGAAATAAAAGATTTCAGTTCCTCACCTTCCATTTTTGTCCCTGGTTTTTTGGACACATCTTCCAGGGATCGAGTCCTACTCGACTCCGAGGCTTCACTTGGGCCTTCTCCCGGTCTCTGCCGGGTTGTTCGACCTTTTACCTTGTCGGTAGGGCTCCGTGAGACCGACATAGTTCGTCGCGCGCCTGATGACGTCACTCGGCACAGTCGGTGAAGAAACAGCAAGCAGTTTGTTGCAGGCAGCCGGTAAGTCTTTTAAAACCCCCGTTTTTTACAATTTTTTTGCGGAGCTGGCTGGCGCTATACTCTAGGGCTCCATAGCGCCACCGGAAGTCTCCCTGCATTCTCATAGCATCCTCCTCACAGTTCACACTGCCACCCAGTTTTGTGTCATCTGCAAATTTGCTGGTGTTACTTTGTATCCCTTCATCCAAATCATTGATGTATATTGTAAATAGCTGTGGTCCCAGCACCGAGGTTTGTGGAATGTGTGGAGCCAAGGGATCTAGGAGTGCGGGTATGAGTTGGGTCGAAGGGCCTCTTTCCAATGCTGTATCACTCTATGGCTCTAGCACAAAGTGCTGGAGTAACTCAGCAGGTCAGGCAGCATCTGTGGAGAATATAGAAACAAAATGTGCTGGAGAAATTCAGCGGATCAGACAGCATCTGTGGAGAAGATAGATACAAAGTGCTGGAGTAATTCAGCGAGTCAGGGAGCATCTGTGAGGAGAAGGAATGGGTGACGTTTTGGGTCAACACCCTTCTTTGGTTTAGTTTAGTTTATAGATGCAGCGCAGAAACAACAGGTCTTTCGGCCCACGGGGTCCGCTCCAACCAGCGATCACCCCGTACACAAACACTATCCTACGCACATTAGGGACAAATTCGCAATTTTGTGGAGGCCGATTAATCTACAATCCTGAACGTCTTTGAAATGTTGGAGGAAACCGGAGCACAACCGGAGCACAAGGAGAAAAAACCCACACAGGTCAAGGTGCGAACGTACCAACACACCAGGCACGTGCCGTGAGTAATTACTCAGGGTTGGCACTCAGTCCGCTAAAAAAAATATTAAACCGCGCGTGCGCAGATTGTTCGCTCCCATTAAATAAATAAATAAATAAAAACAGTGACATTTCAATTTGCCCAAGGCTTCCTAGTCCTAGACCAATTGAGGGAACAGTTCCTTTCACAGCGTGTGGAGAATCTGTGTCAGAGGTAAAGTTGTGGGGAGGGCACGAGGGTTGACAAGGAGGGTGTCGGGGATAATGGCAGAATCTTACTCACTCACCGCTGCCGTAGCTCTCCGGGCACGAAGCCCCTGCACTGTAGCTGGGGATAGAAGCAGCTCGGGTAGCTACGAGCGGCCGCCGGTACCCAACAGCAGAACTGGCCGCCACTTCAGCGCCTTCTGCCGGCCCGCTCAACACTGGCAGTGCTCTCCGTCAGAACACCTGTCACCTGCCGTTCACTGAATTCGCTCATGTCAGCGGCTTCCTGCAAATCCTTAAATTCCCACAGCCGAGTAACCTCAATCGCGCTGTCGGAATTTAAAGACATGAGTGAGGCCAGCAAGCGGCAGGAGAATGGTTTGTAGACGGAGAGCTGCCAGAGGTGAGCGGGGACCGGCAGAAGGAGCTAAGGTGGCGGCTGGTTCCGCTGTCCAGCCCGGTGGCTGCTCAGCCACCCGAGCTGCTTCTCTCCCCAACCCCGCCTCAATGTGGTGGCATTCCACACCTCCGTGCAAGGAGCATCGCAAGTGGCATTCTCCCAATCCCTCATTCGTAACATTCGTGCCCTCCCCGCAACCTTACCCCGGGCCAGACTCCCCAAACACTGTGAAAGGAGCTCTCCCCCCACACACACACCGGGAAATACAGTATTTAAAAACATAAACACAAATGTACTTACCACATTATTGGTACACAAGCTCCATTCTTCTCTCTTTGTTACCTAACATACACTTAAAATATTGACAAACCATATTTGAAAACCCCACCAACCTTGCCTACCCTGATGGCACGTGCCTGCAACACACAGACAACACCCGTAGTCAGGATCGAGCCCGGGTCTCTGGCAGTGAGGCAGCAACTATACCACTGCTCCAGTGTGCTGCGCAGAATTATATAACAGTTTCCTCCGCCATAAACAATATGTGATAGTAATGTCCTGTTTGCCAGCTTTTTATCCCTCTGTGTTTCCTCCTGCAGGGTTTAGGAGCCGTTGCTGTGGACGGAGAGATGGGGACGTGAACGGCTATTGAGGGTGGCCAGGGGGTTGGTGAGCTCCCGCATCTGCTCGGTCTGTGGGCCGAGCGTCGAGGGGCTGAGCTTCAATGGAGGACCACATGACGGGACACAACAAGGAGAAGTGTAATGAGTGTGACTTGTGTGGAAAGATCTGGCAGAGCCCCAGTGAGCTGGAGATCCACCTGCGAGTGCACACAGGTGAAAAGCCCTATGGCTGCTCCACTTTTGGCAGGAGCTTTACCCAGTTGTCGCGGTTGCGGCAGCACCAGTGGGTGCACAGCAGCGAGTGGCCCTTCACCTGCTCCGATAGTGGAAAAGGCTTCAAGTCGTAGCCGGACCTGAAGGCGCATGGACGACTGCACACCAGGGAGCACCCCTACACCTGCAGCAACTGCGACAAGGGTTTCACCCACTCCAGCACCGTGCTCCATCCCGGCGAGCACCACTACACCTGCGCCCAGTGCAGCAAGGGCTTCACCAACTCCACCAAAGCTGCTGGAGCACCAGCGCACCCACATCGGCGAGCGTCTCTACACCTGCGCCCAGTGCGGCAAGGGCTTCACCTACTCCACCAAGCTGCTGTCCCCAGCCCAGTGTGTGGAGAGTGCTTTGCCATGGCCTCACACGCCCTGTCTCACCAGCATGTGCGCACCAGTGGTCAGCCCTACGACTGCCCGTACTGTGGTGAGGTGTTTGACAGCTGGCGGGGGTTGCGGCAGCACCGGCGTGCCCATGTTGGTTAGCAGCTGCTCCCACTGTGACAAGAGAGCATGGGGGCAGCGGGAGCACCCGCGGATACACACCAGAGAGCGACCCTTTGTGTGCGTTGTGTGGCGAGGGTTTCACCCGCATGTCCAGCCTGTGGCAGCACCGGCGTACGCACAGCGGTAAGCATCCCTTCCCCTGCCCGTCCTGTGGTAAGGGCTTCACCCGCCTTGACCACCTGCTGGAGCACCGGCGAGTCCATGCCAGCCAGCGCCCCTTCACCTACCCACTATGTGGCAAGGCCTTTGCCCGCTCCCCCAGCCTGCTGGCACACCAACACATGGATAGTCGCTGTTTAGATAGACACAAAATGCTGGATTAAAATTGGTAACGATTCTTTTCGAGACATTCTTCAGTCTCGACCTGAAATGTCACCCAGTCCTTCTCTCCAGAGATGCTGCCTGTCCCGCTGATTTACTCCAGCATTTTGTGTCCTTTTTTGTAAACCAGCATCTGCAGTTCCTTGTTTTTAAACCATTCTGGTTAACTATCTCTGCACCTTACCCAAAGCCTGGACATCAGTCCCGTAATGGAGTGACCAGAACTGTATGCAATACTCCAAATGCTACCTGGCCAATGTCCCTTAAAGCCGCACATATCCATTCCTCTCTCCTTATCTCACATCCATTTATCTCCTTATTTTCTCTCCCATCTGTCACTTCACTCATCTGCCGATTTCCCCCTCATCTGTCTGAAGAAGGGTCCTGACCCGAAATGTCACCTATCCATGTTCTCCACAGATGCTGCGTGACCCGCTAAGTTACTGCAGCACTCTGTGAAACGTCATCTATCCATGTTCTCCATAGATGCTGCCTGACCTGCTGAGTTACTGCAGCACTTCGTGTTGGAGTCATAGAGTGATACCATGTGGAAAAAGGACCTTCAGCCCAACTTACCCAGACCGACCAACATGTCCCGGCTACACTAGTCCCAACTGCCTGCATTTGGTCCATATCCCTCCAAAGTTGTCCGATCCATGTAACTGTCTATACCTATTTCTTAAATGTTGGGATAGTCCCAGCCTCAACTACCTCCTCCGGCAGCTTGTTCCATACACCCACCACCCTCTGTTGAAAACTTAACCTAAAACTTTAACTTAACTTAAAATATATTTAATTTATATTTTAGTATTATTATCTTATTATGTTTATTTATAGTTGGTTCTTTGGCATTTTCTAAATCTAATTGTCTAATTTCTTGTTCTAACTGCAATTGTTCAGTATTATTCTTTTTATTTTGGAAAGCTTGATATGAGATTATAGTTCCTCTAATAAATGCCTTAAAAGTTTCCCATATCTGGTGTATCATTTGTCTCAAAGAAGAATCTCTTCTGCTCTTTTAACGTTGTGAGTTATTTAAAATTTGGGGGTTTAACCTCCAAGACGAATTTTTGTCATTCCTTCCTTCCAATTTTAAAGAAAAAGTTAACGGGGAATGATTAGAAATAATACTATTATGATATTTAGAATTATATGTATATAGAATTAGTTTTGTGTCCACTAAGAAATAATCAATATGTGAATATGTTTTATGTACTGTTGAATAAAATGAATATTCCCTAACTACTGGGTTAGCGATCCTCCATACATCTGTTATATTAGTATTTTTCATGTATGTATTTAGGAGTTCACTCGTTTTAGATTTTATGTTAGTCCTTTTTTGTTTTGCTGATTTATCCAAATATGGACCTAAAACACAATTCAAATCTCCCCCTATTGTCACATTTTGATGATTAAGTTCTGAAATTATATCCAAAATTTTACTAAAGAATTGGGGGTTGTCAAAATTAGGAGCATAAATATTTATCAAAGTAAGTGGAGTAGAATAAATTTCTCCCGTGACTATGACGTACTTCCCCTCTTTATCTGCTATAGTATTCTTTAACTTAAATGGTATACCTTTACGAATGATGATAGCCGTGCCTCTAGATTTAGAAGTAAATGAAGAGTAGTATGTTTGCCCAAACCAATTTGCCTTCAATCTTATCTGTGTTTGATATTTCAGATGCGTCTCTTGTAAGAAAATAATATCACTTTTTAAGGCTTTTAATTGGGCAAAGATCTTACCCCTTTTAATTGGTTCATTAGTGCCCCTTATATTCCAACTACAAAATGGGATTCCTCCAGTTTTCTTTTGTTTATCGTCTTGCATTGTGAATCATGTTAATACCTTTACTTCATATGGTGCAACCAAGAACCTTATAACTCCAGATGAAGGATGGTGATCCACAGCTGTTAAGTTTTGTTGGCATCTCCCCTTCAGAATAAACCTTGAAAAAGACTAGAAAGTGTAGAGTCGTGAAAAGATAATTAACAAACAAAAAGTGATATTATAATAGAGAGCATTATAATAAGTGATATTATAATAGAAATCAGAGCATTGAATATAGGAGTAGGGAAGCAATGTTAAAATTGTACAAGGCATTGGTAAGACCAATTCTGGAGTATGGTGTACAATTTTGATCGCCTAGTTATAGGAAGGATGTCAACAAAATAGAGAGAGTACAGAGGAGATGTACTAGAATGTTGCCAGGGTTCCAGCAACTATGTTACAGAGAAAGGTTGAACAAGTTAGGTCTTTATTCTTTGGAGCGCAGAAGGTTAAGGGGAGACTTGATTGAGGTCTTTAAAATGATGAAAGGGATAGACAGAGTTAACGTGGATACGTTTTTCCCATTGAGGGTAGGGAAGATTCAAACAAGAGGGCATGACATGCGAATTAAGGGACAGAAGTTTCGGGGTAACATGAGGGGGAACTTCTTTACTCAGAGGGTGGTGGCTGTGTGGAATCAGCTTCCAGCAGAAGTGGTGGAGGCAGGATCGATTTTAACATTTAGGAGTAAAGTGGATAGGTATATGGACGTGAAGGGAATGGAGGGGTATGGTCTGAGTGCAGGTAGATGGGACTAGGGGAAACAAATGGTCGGCACGGAGTGGAAGGGCCGAGAGGGCCTGTTTCTGTGCTGTAATTGTTATATGGTTATATGGTTAATATCCAAAAATAAAGATATTATAATTAAAAACAAACCACCAACAGGTGGTAGAAAAATTCTTATTGACTTCCGTAAATGTTTTTATATGTTTCGCTCTGCCCCCTTGACCAATTATTATTAATTGGAAGAGAGAGCGATACAAAGTTCAAAATTATATATATATAATGAAACATACTCCAATAGCTAGATTAGAAATGTATCTTCAAAGAGGAAAAACAAAATAAAAAAAGTAGTTTCCAACATTAATGATATACTTAGAAATAACAGTAATTATGTTAATTATATATCCATATCTATCAATATGCCTAGATTTATTACAAATATGTCTCAAACGTTTGTATCAGACAACAGCAGATTCCAAGGGGTTAACCAGATTCAGACCCTTGGATAATTTCCAAGTATCTGAGTCTCCTCCCCCCCTTTACGCGCAATCTAGACTAAGTCTACTGTATCCATAAAATGTGTTAATATGTTATTAATACTTATCAATCATATTTAACTCATTATTCATATTAGCAAATAATTAACATCATGAAATAAACATCAGCTATAGTTAAGCTATGCCTTAATATTACCCAATTTTATTAATTATATTTTATGTTAGTATGTAATTATATGTTTCTTAAATCATAAATTTCTATATACAAGTCCACTGATAATATTCTATATTACACTATATTCTCAATTTATTTTCCCCGCCACAGTTTCTCTTCTTTGTCAGTCCTTTGTTGAGATGAAACTTAAAATCCGACTTTGAATTAACATTCCAAAGTTAAGATGTCTAGACAATGCCTCGAGGAAGGTACGCCATTTTAACAAGAGCAGTCTTTTTTGTAAAAAAGAGACACAGTCCTTTCTTTGTCGTTTCTCCTCGATGTTATTGCAGGAGACGAACTCCTAACGATCAATAGACCTCCTTTGTGATACTTTGTGCATATTTAAATGCCTCTTCTGGATCCGTGAATGCATGTTCAACATGATTATAAGAAATTCTCAATTTAGCGGGATATACTACCCCATATCGTACTCCCGAGACCTCTTTCAGTAGCCTTCTCGTCTTTGTAAACTTGTTCCTCTTTTCCATGACTTCAGCTGGAAAATCACGAAGAATCTTAGTTTGTCTTCTCCAAACATCAAATTCACACCATATGGAATATTTTTCATAATTCCTTCCAGGGATGAAATTTCATAGAATTTCAGAATAATCTGTCTTGGGGGGCAGTTAAGCTTGCTTGAGCCTTACGTCAGACCCGGTGAGCCATATCTATTCTCGGGGCTTCAGGCAGCTTAAGCACTTGTTTGAGTAAATTGGCAGCAAATTTCTGAAAGTTTTGTCCAATCTCCTTTCCCTCCTTTACTCCAATTATCCTCAAATTCTTTCTCCTTGATCGTGCTTCCAAGTTCGTACATTTATACTTCATTTTAGCAAGCTCCCTCCCAGTACTTTCTTGTTCCTGTTTTAGTCTCTTTATCTCCTTAGCCATCTCAGTTATTGTATTGTCCATTCCTTCCATAGCCACCTCAGTAGATGTTAGCATTGCATCCAGTTTTTTTATTACAATCCTTATCAACCCGCTTAATTTTTTTGTTTTAATCCTCCTCAACTTCGACCACACGTTTGGTTAAGTCATCAATTTTCCCCATCAGCGTATCATTACCTTGTTTATTTTTTTCAAAGAGGCTTTTGTCCAGCACGAGGTTCTCCTCTCGTATCAGTTTTGAAATAACTTCAGTGACTGAAGCGAATACTGACTTTTCCAGATGTTCCATTTGTTCCTCCATTAAAGGCAATTCTGTAGAAGGATTTTTCTTCTGAATTTCTGAATTTCAAGCTGATGTTTGAGGGGATTGAGGAGTCTTTTCAGTTTTTTTTAAAGTAGGCTCTTGTAGCAGGTCTTGAAGTGGCGTTTGCAGGTTTCTGGCGAGGTTTCTGTCTTTTAATTTAAAACTGCAATTATTCTCTGTTATCAGCAGAATTTCTGATAACACACAATTAAGTAGCAGCTCCGGTAGTTATTTTCAGAACTCCCCCGTCTTCCAACTGTTATTTTTCAAACATTCTTCGGGAGCAGAGCGAAACAGCGATGTCTCTCACCACACCATTGACGCCACCGGAAGTCCAAATTATATCTTTTAATATGTATTACGTATAGATATTATCATATACTTGACCGATGGATCCTGTACACATCAGAGTTTAATATTCCCGGTAAAATATTTTTATGGAATAACAATTTTAAGGAACTATGGAGATGGATAAGTTTGTAACATCAACTACGGAAGTCGGTAGATTGCTAGCCATGGTAGTATCGCTAACACTAACTACACTAATATTAGATGTAATTTTTTCTCTCTTTGTGCACCCTATTAATCTCTTAATCTATCCTTTTTTAAATATTATTCTTTGTTATTATTGTTTTATATTTGAATGGAGTTATAAATTAATACAAAGGAGATATATACGTGAGAGATACCCAAGGGTCTTGAAATTCAACTATTCGGAGTTCGGGTGTAAAGACGTGTTTGTCAAGCTGAACCATTTGCTCTATTACATACCTCCTAAGATAAAACTCTTTAGAAACTTTTCAAAACTCTTTAGATTCAGGAGTAGTTCCTGAGGAATGGAGGGTAGCTTATGTAACCCCACTTTTTAAAAAGGGAGGGAGAGATAAAACGGGGAATTACAGACCAGTTAGTCTAACATCGGTAGTGGGGAAACTGCTAGAGTCAATTATTAATGATGGGATAGCAGCGCATTTGGAATGTGGTGAAATCATCGGACAAAGTCAGCATGGATTTACGAAGGGTAAATCATGTCTGACGAATCTTATTGAATTTTTTGAGGATGTAACTAGTAGAGTGGATAAGGGAGAAGCAGTGGATGTGTTATATCTGGACTTTCAGAAGGCTTTCGACAAGGTCCCACACAAGAGATTGGTATACAAACTTAAAGCACATGGTATTGGAGGTTCAGTATTGATGTGGATAGAGAACTGGCTGGCAGACAGGAAGCAAAGAGTAGGAGTGAACGGGTCCTTTTCAGGATGGAAGACAGTGACTAGTGGGGTGCCGCAAGGCTCAGTGCTGGGACCTCAGCTATTTACAACATACATTAATGATTTGGACGAGGGAATTAAATGCAACATCTCGAAGTTTGCAGATGACACGAAGCTGGGGGGCAGTGTTAGCTGTGAGGAGGATGCTAGGAGGCTGCAAGATGACTTGGATAGACTAGGTGAGTGGACAAATGCATGGCAGATGCAGTATAATGTGGATAAATGTGAGGTTATCCACTTTGGTGGCAAAAACAGGAAGGTAGACTATTATTTGAATGGTGACCGATTAGGAAAAGGGGAGATGCAGCAAGACCTGGGTGTCATGGTACACCAGTCATTGAAAGTAGGCATGCAGGTGCAGCAGGCTGTGAAGAAAGCGAATGGTATGTTGGCATTCATAGCAAAAGGATTTGAGTACAAGAGCAGGGCGGTTCTACTGCAGTTGTACAGGGTCTTGGTGAGGCCACACCTGGAGTATTGCGTACAGTTTTGGTCTCCTAATCTGAGGAAAGACATTCTTGCCATAGAGGGAGTACAGAGAAGGTTCACCAGACTGATTCCTGGGATGGCCACGACTTCCATATGAAGAAAGACTGGATAGATTCGGCTTGTACTCGTTGGAATTTAGAAGATTGAGGGGTGATCTCATAGAGACTTACAAAATTCTTAAGGGGTTGGACAGGCTAGATGCAGGAAGATTGTTCTCGATGTTGGGGAAGTCCAGGACAAGGGGTCACAGTTTAAGCATAAGGGGGAAGTCTTTTAGGACCGAGATGAGAAAATCGTTTTTCACACAGAGAGTGGTGAATCTGTGGAATTCTCTGTCACAGAAGGTAGTTGAGGCCAGTTTGTTGGCCATATTTAAGAGGGAGTTGGATGTGGCCCTTGTGGCTGAAGGGATCAGAGGATATGGAGAGGAGGCAGGTACAGGATATTGAGTTGGATGATCAGCCATGATCATATTGAATGGCGGTGCAGGCTCGAAGGGCCGAATGGCCTGCTCCTGCACCTAATTTCTATGTTTCTATGTTTCTAAAAGATGCAAGACTTAAACACGAATACGGGGAATGGATGAATAACGTTTTGTAGCTGGAATGTTAAAGGTATTAACGAACCAATTAAGAGAGGTAAAGTATTAGCACATTTAAAAGCACTTAAAGTAGACGTGGCATTTATCCGAGACTCATCTAAAAAAAGATGCAGAGCATAGATTAAAGGCTAAATGGATTGACAAAGCGTATCATTCTTCTTTTACACACAAATCTAGAGGTGTAGAAATATTACACCTACGAATATTTACAAAATATTAATTCGTAAAGGCATTTCATTTAAACACACCAACAATAACTGATAGTGATGGTAGATATATTATTGTAATAGAAGAATTATACACACAAAAAATGATCTTTGTCAAATGTATATGGCCCAAATTTTGACAGCCCGTTGTTTTTTAAGAAAATATTTAATACTATCCCAGAATTACCACAACACAACCTAATAATTCGAGGAGATTTAAATTGTACACTAGATCCTTATTTAGACAGATCATCAAGACAACAGAAAATTAAATCGCATTGCAGTGATCTAATAAATGCATATACAGATACCAGTAATATTAAAGATGTTTGGAGATGCAAAACCCAGCTGGACGAGAATATTCATTTTACTCACCTGTGCATAAAACTTATTCTAGAATAGATTATTTTTTGGTAGATTTAAAACTTATCCCTTTCACTTATAATTCAAAATATCATAATATTATAATTTCAGATCACGCACCTTTAACTTTCATGATTAAAATAACTGGTAAAACGGAAAAACAGGAACAATGGAGATTTAACCCACAAATTTAAAAAGACAAAATAACTCAAGAATACATCACAAAACAGATTAAGATTTTCTTTGAAATAAATGATAAGCCAGAAATACCTTCGTCCCTATTATGGGAAGCTTTTAAAGCGTATGTTCGGGGAATAATGATATCCTCTCAAGCATTTTATAATAAGGAGAATCGGAGGGAACAACAGGCATTGGAAAAGGAGATCAAAGAATTAGATATAGAAAACGCTGCTAACCCAACCATGATAAAACATAATAAAATCTCTGCATTGAAATATAAATTAAATAAAATACAGTCAGACCAAGTTGTAAAACTCTACCAATATTCTAAACAAATACAATTTGAATTCGGAGATAAACCACATAAAATATTGGCTCGTCAATTACGAAAAATTAATCCATAGGATTAAATCAGACAAAGGTGAATTACTAGTACAAACTAAAGATATAAATGAGAGATTTTTGCAATATTATAAAAATGTATATTCAGCCAAAACGACAGAAAATCGGACAGGAATAGAAACATTTTTTAAAAATTGTAATCCAAAAAGGACTGGATTTAGAAAATAGAATCACTAAACGCTGGTAAAACTCCAGGACCGGATGGTATTGGTTCGGAATTTTATAAAACATTCTATGATCTGATAGCACCACGTTTGAAGACACTGTATGAATATATTTAAGCACAACAGAAATGACCAGAAACATTAAATGAATCTATTATAACGCTTATACCTAAATTAGATAAAGATCTGGATGATCCAGGGTCGTATAGAGCCATAGCTCTTTTAAATACTGATCAAAAAATATTAACCAAAATACTAGCACAAAGACTAAATACAGTGATTAATAAAGTAATTCATCCAGATCCAACAGGATTTATACCAAAACGATACTCCTCATATAACCTGAGTCGATTATTCAATATTATATACACGAAAATAAATATTAATAAAGATCTAGCATTTTTTTTTGCATTAGATGCAGAGAAAGCTTTTGATCAGGTTGAATGGTCTTATTTATTTTCGGTTATGGAAACTTTTCAGTTGGGAGAGAAGTTTATAAACATGGGAAACTTAAACTACTATATACTAATCCAACCAGCTAGAATATTAACAAATACAAATGTTATCAACTAAATTTAATTTATCCAGAGGCTGTGGACAAGATTGTCCTCTATCCCCACTACTGTTCGCACTGGCAATTGAACCATTAGCACAATTCATGAGATTAAATCCTGAAATATACGGGTATGAAACCAAAGAAACTGAAAAATTAAAATCTCTTTATACGCAGATGATGTATTGCTTTATATTACAGAGAAAGCCTGAAACTAGTTGGATCCCTAACTGAATTAGATTTGAATAACTCAATTTTTGGTTTCAGGTGTTTACAGACGCCATGTTAGAAATGGGCTGGGCTGAAACGATCACGCAAGGTCAAGGGTCACGGCGGCCAGAGTGCGGCCACAGGGCTACTGCCATCTTCTGGTGAAATGAAAAATATGAAAAATAGCTTTTTGTACACATGTACTTTATACTGTGGTCAACAGTGCTGGCGGGCCGCATATTATTGATTTCATGATAGAGGCCGCGGGCCGGTAAAAATTTGTCCACGGGCCGCAATTGGCCCGGGGGCCGGACTTTGGACATGTCTGCTGTAGATGATATGTGTATACACCTTTAATTGATAGTGACGATGTCCATGCTAACCACCTCCCCCACCAGTTAGTATAATTGTAACCCACACGCCCATAGCTCCCTCTCTAATGATCGTGACAGACCATGTACAGCCAGGGCTATATATGATGTATGCTTAATAAAGTAGTGAAGACTTTAAGGTGTCTGTGTACCTTCTCTACATGGCATCAGAAGGGCTACTTTCTGCGTCTCCAGTCTATCGCGTTTTATTTTCTTAGTCCCAGTACCCCATCCCTGTGCCGTGATGGCTTCTGCCTGTCGTAAACCTGACATCCTAGTCTTTGATGCAGATATCACTGGAGTTTGTTCCGACGTGACTTTGAGCATTATGTTACCATCGCCCACCCTGCTGTGGCCCCCGCTGTCAAGGCTTCCCTGCTGCTTAATCTAGCTGGTCCCGAAGCGTTCGAGCATTCGGAGCCGTTCATCTATGGACAGGGCGAGAGTATCCAGGATCCGGTATGTCTGCTTGCTAAATTTACGGCGATGTGTGACCTTCCCACTAACCACATCTTAGAGCGTTTCAAACTGTTCTCCAGACGCCAAAACCCTGGGGAATCTATTGACAATTTTGTGGCCGCGCTGCGCCAACTGGCTCACCGATGTGACCTGCATGTTCTGACCCCTGATACTTTGACCCGTGACATCTTGGTCTTTGGTCTACAGGATGATAAGCTGCGCTCTGAACTGCTGTGTAAGCCAGATCTGACTTTCGATGAGGCGTTGCATGCCTCTCGTTTAGCTGAGGCTGTCTCCTCCGCTGTATCTGACCCTGTGGTCCACACAGCCAGTCTCGCTGGTCCCCAGTACAATGCTCCCCGGCGACAGAGGGTAAGACCACTGCAGGGCTTCAGACCGCCTCAACGATGTCCAAATTGTAACTTTGTCTCACATCATTCTAATGTGTGCCCGGCGTTGGGGGAAAACTGTAATTTCTGCAACAAGCCCAACCACTTCTCGGCAGCATGCCGTTCCCATGAGAACCCTGTACAGCCACAGCAGAAACCGTCTCGCTACCTGACATGTGATGATACAGCGTCTAGTTCCCATCTCCAGCGCAATGATCTTCCCCCGTCTGAACCTGACCCTTCTCAGAGCGAGCTGAGTGTGTTTTCCTTGCGAGGTGCAGCTGCTCTGATAATGGACCCGACCGTCCGAGTCATGGTGAATGGCATGGCCTTCTCTGCTAAGGAGGATACGGGGGCTGCTGCTAATGTTATGTCAACAAGCTTGTTCAGGAAGATAAGAAATAATGAGCCCGTTTCCACAGACAGTGCTGTTTTGAGTGCCTGTGGGGGTGGCATACTTGTTCCTGTGGGGAGGGCCACTCTCCACTGCAAGGTGCTGAAGACCACTCGGCCCCTCTCTTTCTTCCTGCTAGACGGTAAATGTGACCCCCTGCTCGGCGTGGAGGCCTGCCAGGACCTCGGATTGGTGAGCTTCCACAGTGATGTCCACCTGGTAGAGGCACCCCTGAACCCGCTGGCCGAATTCCCGGACCGGTTTGACTCGAAGCTGGGGAAGTTGCCCGGAAGCTACAGGATTGCCCTCAATCCCGACATCATGCCGGTCGTCCGTCCCCCACACCGTGTGTCCTTTGCCATGAGGGGCAAGGTCGAGTCTGCTCTTCGCGAGATGGTGGCCACGGGCATCCTGAAGCCAGTAACGGACTCCACCCGGTGGGTTTCTACTATGGTTGTTGCTGCGAAGAAGGACAAGAGCGAAATACGGATCTGCATCAACCCTAAGGACTTGAACTTGGCCATCAGGCACCTGCACTATCCCATGTGGACGATGGAGGATGTTGCTGCACAGGTCGGCCCTGCCACTGTGTTCTCGGTTCTTGATCCAAGAGTTAGTTCTGGCAGATACCTCTAGACGAGCGATCCTCGCACCTGACGACCTTCAGCACGCCCTTCGGCAGGTATCATTTCCTGCGCATGACATTTGGGATCAAATCTGCCAGCGAGGTGTTCCAAAGGACCATGGAACAACTGTTTGCTGGACTTCCGTGTGCCATCATTGTCGACAACATCCTGGTTTATGGGAAGAATGTCGCTGAGCATGACCACCACCTTCGCCAGGTGCTGCAGCGTGCCTGGGAGGTCAACCTGAAGCTCAACCCGAAGAAGTGCCGATTCCGGGTCCCTGAGGTCACTGCATCACTGCATCGAGGCTGAAGCCCGACCCGCAGAAGACGACCGCAATATTCGAGATACCTGCATCTGCTGACGTGCCTGGCCTACAGCGCTTCTTGGGCATGGTCAACTACCTGGGAAAGTTCATCCCCGACCTGAGTGAACTGAGTGCCCCTCTGCGGGATCTGGTGAAAAAGGACACTGCCTGGGCCTGGTTCCCGCAACACCAGCGAGCATTTGACACCCTCAAATCTAAGCTGATCAGCATGCCAATGCTGAGTACTTTGACCTCCAGTGCCCCATCGTTCTCACATGTGATGCATCTACGTTTGGCCTCGGGGCCGCGTGCCTGCTGATCCATGACGGTCTGCAACTGCCTGTGTCCTACACATCCCGCACAATGACGACCGCTGAACAACACTATGCCCAGATTGAGAAAGAGCTGCTGGCGGTTGTCTTTGCCTGCTCCAAATTCAAAGACTATACCCTGGGCAACTGCTTCACTGTCGAGGCGGACCACCAGCCTCTGGTCACCATCCTCGACAAGCCGATACACATGGCCTCCTCCCGGCTCCAGCGCATGATGCTCCAGCTACAACGCTTCACTTTCACAGTGCTTTATCGCAAGGGCAAGGACATGTTTGTTGCTGACACGCTGTCTCGGGCGCCTCCCTCATCCACAACCCAACATCCGTACGAGACGTCCAATCTGATAGTCCTAAACGTTAACTTCGTGCCCTCCGGTCAATTGAAGTCCCTGGCCAAGCACACGGCAGCAGAAGCTTCGCTACAGCAGCTGGCCGCGATCATCAAGCAGGGTTGGCCAGACCGCCGTTCTTCCCTGCCGGCCGCAGCGGTGCCTTACTTCTTGGTCCGTGACGTGATGCTGCGTGATGGTGTGATTGTGAAGGGGCACAAGGTGGTGGTGCCCGCAGCACTACGAGAACAATAATTCGAAACCGCTCATCGTGGCCATCCCGGGGCCGAAGCGACCCTTTCCATCGCTCAGAGCCAGTTTTTCTGGCCTGACATGCCTCGCTACTTCCGGGATAGGGTCTCCGCGTGCCCTACCTGCAACAGCCTCGCTCCACAGCAACAGCGACAGCCGCTCCTGCAGCAGCCAGCTGCTGACCTGCCTTGGTCTGCGCTAGCAACCGACATCTTCGAGTGGCACGGAAAGCACTTCCTGGTGCTTGTCGACTCTTACTCCAGCTGGTTTGAAGTTGACCAGCTCCACTCCCTCTCTTCCTCCGCGGTCATCAAGAAGTTGCGCCGCCACTTTGCCACCTTTGTGTCTCCGGCCAGCCTGCAGTCGGACAACGGCAGCCAGTTCACCAGCGCCGTGTTCCGTGCTTTTGCTGAATGATGGAACTTTCGTCATTACACCAGCAGCCCAGAATACCCGCAGAGCAATGGACTGGCTGAACGCGCGGTCCGCATGGCTAAAGGATTGTTGGAACGTTGCCGCCTATCCTGCTCCGACATCTACCTGGCCCTGCTGCACCTCCGAAACATCTCCCGTGACCATGCCCTGGGCTCCCCGGCTCAGCGACTCATGTCCCAAGTCACGAGGCCCACGCTCCCGGTGTCTCAGCAGTCCCTGTCCCCTTCCGTCTTTAAACCTGCCTTGGTCCGGAAACGCATTGCAAAAAAAAACAAAAAAAGTATACAGAAGCGTTCCTACGACAGGTCCTGCCGTGTCCTCCGCCCTCTTCTCCCCGGCCAGGTCGTCCATATGAGGTCCACTTCTGGCCGTTCCAAGCTGGCCGTGGTCATTGGTTCTGCCGGTTCCCCTCGTTCGTACCTTGTCAACCACAATGGAAGGGTGTACCGCCCTTCCCGCCAGCATCTCTGGCTCGTGAACGAGCCTCTCCTTTCCCCGGCAGCTCCATATGCCCTCCCGCTGCCACTATCGCGGCCCTGTGCTTTGCCCGTTCCTCTGGGCCCAACCTCCTCTCGTCCTCCTCCTGTCCGCCTCCCGGCTGCGGTCCCGCTTTCTCCGGCTTCCTCGCCCTTCTCTTCACCATCCCCCCCCCCCCGATGCCTTCATCACCAAGGGGTTCTCCTGTCCATAGCCCCCACCATGCCCCAGCGTCCCCACCTGTTCCCGTCGGGGAAGGAGGTGATGGCGAGGTGCGGACCCGGTCTGGTCGCCTGGTTAGGCCGCCGGTCCGTTACGGCGATTACGTGTGATCCTGTATTCCCGTGCTTCACTGTTTGCATTCACCCTAGCGCATGAGAAGTGGGCACCCTGTCACTCACTGTTTGTTTTGGTAGAGGAAGAATGTAGTTAACCATATAACCATATAACAATTACAGCACGGAAACAGGCCCTCTCGGCCCTTCCAGTCCGTGCCGACCATTTGTTTTCCCCTAGTCCCATCTACCTGCACTCAGACCATACCCCTCCATTCCCGTCACGTCCATATACATATCCACTTTACTCTTAAATGTTAAAATCGATCCTGCCTCCACCACTTCTGCTGGAAGCTGATTCTACACAGCCACCACCCTCTGAGTAAAGAAGTTCCCCCTCACATTACCCCGAAACCTCTGTCCCTTAATTCTCATGTCATGCCCTCTTGTTTGAATCTTCCCTACCCTCAATGGGAAAAACGTATCCACGTCAACTCTGTCTATCCCTTTCATCATTTTAAAGACCACAATCAAGTCCCCCCTTAACCTTCTGCGCTCCAAAGAATAAAGACCTAACTTGTTCAACCTTTCTCTCTAACATAGTTGCTGGAACCCTGGCAACATTCTAGTAAATCTCCTCTGTACTCTCTCTATTTTGTTGACATCCTTCCTATAACTAGGCGACCAAAATTGTACACCATACTCCAGAATTGGTCTTACCAATGCCTTGTACAATTTTAACATTACTTCCCTACTCCTATATTCAATGCTCTGATTTATAAAGGCCAGCACACCAAAGGCTTTCTTTATCACCCTATCTACATGCGATTCCACCTTCAGGGAACTATGCACAGTTATTCCTAGTTGATATGTGTATACACCTTTAATTGATAGTGACGATGCCCATGCTAACCACTCCCCCACCAGTTAGTATAATTGTAACCCACACACCCCTAGGTCTCTCTCTAGTGATTGTGACAGACTACATACAGCCAGGGCTATACATGATATATATAAAGTAGTGAAGACTTTAAGGTGTCTGTGTACCTTCTCTACATATACTACAACAATTTCCTTTTAAGATAGCAAATGCAAAAATCAAATATCTTGGAATTTATGTAACAAAAAGATATGAGTCTTTATTTAAATCTAATTTCCCACCCCTACTGAATAAACTACTTAAGAATATCCTATATTGGAAAACATTACTTATTTCAATGCTAGGTAGCATTAATGCGATAAAAATGATTTTTCTTCCGCAATTATTATACCTGTTTCAACTGATCCCGATATATCTTCCTAATTTTTTTTTTAAGGAAGTGGACTCTATAGTTACCAATTTTATTTGGGATTATAAGAGTCATAGGATAAATAAAAAACATCTATGTAAATCAAAAATAAATGGAGGTTTTGCACTGCCTAATTTTATATTTTACTGCTGGGCAGTTAATATTAAAAATATGAATTTTTGGTTGGAAGAATTAGATAAACAGCCAAACTGGTTAAAAATGGAAAAGGAAGATTGTTCACCTTTCGAAATTAGCTTGATTTGCCAATACTAATTATACATAAGAAAATTTATAGAGGAAATCCAATAATAGAAAGTGGAATACGTATCTGGAAACAATTAAAGAAAACATTAAAATTGGAAAGTAAACCACTGGCTCTTCCTATTGTAAATAACATTACTTTTAAGCCCTCAATGATGGATTAAGGTGTTTTACAATGGAAGAACTATGGAATTAATATGATGGGTGATCTCTACAGGGAAAGTCTCTTTCTTTAATTTCAGGAATTACAACAAAATTACGGATTACACTCAAAAGAGTACTTTAGATATTTACAAATTAGAGACTATGTTAAATCAAACACACAGGATTTTAGAAATAGAAAGACAGAAATTTTAGATGACTGTCTAAATAAATATCCGAGCACAGAAAAATTAATATCATATATTTATAATATTTTATTGGAAAATGATGTACCAATGTCGGAAATATATAGGCAAGTATGGGAAAATGAATTAGGTCAAACAATTAGTCTAGAACTATGGAATGAAAGTTTACAACATATACACCACTGCTCATTAAATGCCAGACACTCTTTTATACAATTTAAAGTTTTACATAGATTACACTTTTCAAAATCCAAATTAAACAGAATTTTTTCAAATGTTTCTGCTATATGTGATAATTGTCAGCATTTAGAAGCAAATCTAACGCATTCATTCACAAAATGTATAAAAACTACTAACTTTTGGATAGAAATTTTTAAGATAATCTCAAATGTAGTTAATACAAATCTGACTCAAAATTAATCATATTAGGAATATTAGAAACGGATCAACTACTAACAACGCAGCAAATAATTTTTATCGATTATAGTTTAATAATTGGTAAAAAATTAATATTAAGATTTTGGAAAGGTCCTACATCCCCCACAATCAAAATGTGGATTACGGAAATGTTGGAGACTTCATCTGGAAAGATTAAGACTTGTCCTTTTGGACAAGCTAGATCAGTTCAGAGGAATATGGTCTCCATTTATTGAATATTTAAAGGGCCAAGGTGGTCCAGTTCGAGGGCCTGACTGAAACATGATTGAAGGAATAAATGAAGAACTATATATAATAGACCACTGATATATCTCCAATGAAGAATAGCCTGCTTAATACTCCACTCATATTATTGATTTTCTACTTTTATTTTTATTTATCTTTATTATTTCTCTTTACTATCTTATTTCTGTTATAAAATAATAAAAAAGTATAGAAGTATAAATAAGAATGATTGTAAACTTTAAAAATATTAAGAATGTATGTGACGAATAATATGTCTCTTTCTTTTTATTTTTTGTTATTCCTTCTTAATATGTATTTACTTCTAATGAAAATATTTTACAAAAAAAAACGGCTGGAGTAACTCAGCAGGTCAGGCAGCATCTGTGGAGATGACGCAAATTGCTGGAGTAATTCAGCGGGGCAGGCAGCATCTGTGGAGAAGATAGAGTCCAACAGAGGAGGACAAAGGGCTTACTTAGGAAAGGGAAAATGGATTATGAAAGAAAACTGGAAGGGAACATAAAAACTGACTGCAAAAGTTTTTATCGATATGTGAAGAGAAAAAGATTAGTTAAAACAAATGTAGGTCCCTTGCAGTCAGAACAGGTGAATGATCATGGGGAACAAGGACATGGCAGACCAATTGAATAACTACTTTTGTGCTTTCTTCACTAAGGACGACATAAATAATCTGCCAGAAATAGCAGGGGATCGCGGGTCAAATGAGATGGAGGTACTGAGTGAAATCCAGGTTAGCCGGAAAGTGGTGTTAGGTAAATTGAATGGATTAAAGGCCGATAAATCCCCAGGGCCAGATGGGCTGCATCCCAGGGTACTTAAGGTAGTAGCCCCAGAAATAGTGGATGCCGTAGTGATAATTTTTCAAAACTCTTTTGATTCTGGAGTAGTTCCTGAGGATTGGAGGGTAACTAATGTAAACCCAGTCTTTTAAAAGGGAGGGAGAAAGAAAACGGGGAATTACAGACCAGTTAGCCTGAATCTTATTGATTTTTTTGAGGATGTAACTAATAGAGTGTATAAGGGAGAAGCAGTAGATGTGTTATATCTGGACTTTCAGAAGGCTTTCGACAAAGTCCCACACTAGAGATTAGTATATAAACTTAAAGCACATGGTATTCGCGGTTCAGTATTGATGTGGATAGAGAACTGGCTGGCAGACAGTAAGCAAAGAGTAGGAGTGAACGGGTCCTTTTCAGGATGGCAGGCAGTGACTAGTAGGGTACCGCAAGGCTCAGTGCTGGGACCCCAGCTATTTACAATATATATTAATGATTTGGATGAGGGAATTGAATGCAACATCTCCAAGTTTGAGGATGACACGGAGCTGGGGGGCAGTGTTAGCTGTGAGGATGATGCTTGAAGGCTGCAAGATGACTTGGATAGGCTGGGTGAGTGGGTAAATGCATGGCAGATGCAGTATAATGTGGATAAATGTGCGTTATCCACTTTGGTGGCAAAAACAGGAAAGTAGACTATTATTTGAATGCTGGCCGATTAAGAAAAGGGGAGATGCAACTAGACCTGGGTGCCATGGTATCCCAGTCATTGAAAGTAAGCATGCAGGCGCAGCAGGCAGTGAAGAAAGCGAATAGTATGTTAGCATTCATAGCAAAAGGATTTGAGTATAGCAGTAGGGAGGTTCTACTGCAGTTGTACAGGGTCTTGGTGAGACCACACCTGGAGAATTGCATACAGTTTTGGTCTCCAAATCTGAGGAAAGACATTTTTGCAATAGAGGGAGTACAGAGAAGGTTCACCAGACTGAATGCTGGGAGGTCGTGACTTTCTTATGAAGAAAGACTGGATAGATTCGATAGAATTTAGAAGATGGAGGGGGGATCTTATAGAAACCTACAAAATCCTTAAGGGTTTGGATAGGCTAGATGCAGGAAGATTGTTCCCGATGTTGGGGAAGTCCTGGACAACGGGTCACAGTTTAAGGATAAGGGGGAAATCTTTTAGGGCCGAGATGAGAAAAACATTTTTCACACAGAGAGTGGTGAATCTGTGGAATTCTCTGTCACAGAAGGTACTTGAGGCCAGTTCGTTGGCTATATTTAAGAGGGAGTTAGATGTGGTCCTTATGGATAAAGGGATCAGGGGGTATGGAGAGAAGGCAGGTAAGGGATACTGAGTTGGATGATCAGCCATGATCATTTTGAATGCTGGTGCGGGCTCGAAGAGTGGAATGGCCACCTCCTGCACCTATTTTCTATGTTTCTATGTTTCTATGGACACAAAGTGCTGGAGTAATTCAGCGGGTCAGGCAGCATCTGTTGAGAGAATGAATGGGTGACATTTTGGGTCGAGACCCTTTTTTGGTTTGGTTTAGTTTAGAGATAGTGTGGAAACAGATCTTTTGGCCCACGGAGTCCGTGCCGACCAGTGATCACCCCACTATCCTATGCACATTTGGGACAATTCAACAATTTTGCAGAGACCGCTGAATCTACAACCCTGAACGTCTTTGAAATGTTGGAGGAAACCGAAGCACCCAGAGTAAAAACCCACGCAGGTCAAGGGAAGAACGTACAAACTCCACACAGACAGCACCCATACTCAGGATTGAGCCCGGGTCTCTGGCAGTGATGCAGCAACTGTACCACTGCGCCAGTGTGCAGCGCAGAATTATATAACGGTTTCCTCCACCATAAACGCACCCAATATATGTTAGTAATGTCCAGTGTGCCAGCTTGTTGAACCTCTGTGTTTCCCTCCTGCAGGGTTTAGGAGCTGTTGCTGTGGACAGAGAGACAGGGACATGAGCAGCCATTGAGGGCGACCAGGGTGCCGGTGAGCCCCCCCCCCCCCATCTGCTCATTGTGCGGGCTGAGCTTCAAGGGGCTGAGCTTCAGTGGAGGACCACATGACGGGGCACAACAAGGAGAAGCGTTATGAGTGTGATGTGTGTGGCAAGGCCTGGCAGAGCCCAAGCAAGCTGCAGATCCACACGGAGATCGCCCCTTCGACTGCCTGGAGTGCGGCAAGAGCTTCGCCAGCTATGACAACCTGCTGCTGCACAGACACATGCACTCCAGTGAGACGCCTTTCACCTGCTCAAACTGTGGCTAGAGCTTCAAGACGGCGAATGACCTGAAGAGACACTGGAGGGTGCACTCTGGTGAAAAGCCCTATGACTGCTCCACCTGCGGCAAGAGCTTTGCCCGGTTGTCGGGGCTGCGGGAATACCGGTGGGTGCACAGCAGTGAACGGCACTTCACCTGTTCCAACTGTGGCAAAGGCTTCAAGTTGTCCATGCACCTGAAGCACAGGCATCTGCACACCCGAGAGCAGCCCTACACCTGCCGTGACTGCGGCAAGGACTTCACCTACTCCAGCACCCTACTCGCACCCACACTGACTAAAGTACCTACGCCTGTGCCCAGTGCAGCAAGGGCTTCACCCGCTCCACTGGGCTGCTGGAGCACCAATGCACCCACACCAGCAAGCGCCCCTACAGCTGTGCCCAGTGCGGAAAGTGCTTCACCCGTTCCACCAGGCTGCTGAAGCATCAGCGCTCCCACACCGGCGAGCACCCCTATACCTGCGCCCTGTGCAGCAAGGGCTTCACACAGTCCAGTCACCTGCTGGAGCACCAGTGCACCCACACCGGTGAGCGTCTCTACACCTGTGCCCAGTGCGGCAAGGGTTTCACCAGCTCCACCAGGCTGCTGTCTCACCAGCGCACCCAACCAGCAAGTGTCCCTACACCTGCGCCCAGTGTGGCAAGGGCTTCACCCACTCCCCTATCTGCTGCCCCACCAACGGTTCACACTGGCGACCATCCCATCCCCAGCCCAGTGTGTGGAGAGCGCTTTGACATGGTCTCCCACGCCCTGTCTCACCAGCGTATGCACACCAGTGGCCAACCCTACAACTGCCCGTTGCGTGGTGAGGAGTTTGACAGTGCGCAGGGGTTGTGGCAGCACCAGTGGGCCCACGCCGGCGAGCGGCTGCTACCACTGCAGCAAGCGTTTCAAGAGCACACGAGGGCCGTGGGTGCACCAGTGGATACACACTAGAGAGAGGCCCTTTGTGTGCGCTGAGTGTGGCAAGAGTTTCACCCACACCGGCCAGTCCACACCAACCAGCACCCCTTCATCTCCCCACTGTGTGGCAAGGCCTTTGCCTGCTCCTCCTGCCTGCTGGCACACCGACACGTGAATAGGCGCTGTTTAGGTAGATACAAAATGCTGGAAGGAATGGCTAACGTTTCGGGTCGTTTCTTCTGTCACCCATTCCTTCTCTGCAGAGATGCCGCCTGTCCCGCTGAGTTACACCAGCATTTTGTGTCCTTTTTTGTAAACCAGTGAAAGAGTTAATTACTATTATTGGTTGTCATCAACAGATGAATGTGCAAAGGGTTGCAGATGTTACCGGGACTGGAAAGGGAGAAAATTGAGCTCTAATCAGCCCATTTGTGACCGACTCCAATAGAAACTCCCAGAAAAATCTTCGTCAGACGTTGAAATGGTTCCCAGCCTACTATGTTCTGGTGTGCTAAAGCAAAGCAAGAATTTAATTGTCCGATCAGGAACACGTGACAATAAACTCTCTTGAACTCTTGAACTTGAACTCTTGTATTGTGTATGTATTTTGTGTATGTATTTTTAAGAAGTCGGCCAGGTAGAAAGACATGGGGAATAATTCGATTGAGTATTATCCGGCTTGAAAAACGCCATGGCTAGTGAGAGAAGGTCCACAGACACATTAAGGTCTTCACTACTTTATTAATCATACATCATATAGCCCTAGCTGTACGTGGTCTGTCACGATCACCAGAGAGAGAGCTAAGGGCATGTGGTTTACAATTATACTAACTGGTGGGGGAGTGGTTAGCGTGGACATCGTCACTATCAATTAAAGGTGTATACACATATCATCTACATCCTTCCTCTACTAAAACAAACAGTGAGTGACAGGGCGACCACGTCTCATGCGCTAGGGTAAATGCAAACAGTAAAGCACGGGAATACAGAATCGCACGTAATCGCCGTAACGGACCGGCGGCCTGACCAGGCGACCAGACCGGGTCCGCACCTTGCCTTCACCTCCTTCCCCGATGGGAACAAGTGGGGATGATGCCGGGACATGGTGGGGGCTACGGACAGGAGAACCCCTGGGCGATGAAGGCATCAGGGGGGACAGCGAAGGGAAGGGCGAGGAAGCTGGAGAAAGTGGAACGGCAGCCAGGAGGCGGACAGGAGAAGGACGGGGGGCAGTGACCCCAGAGGAACGGGCAAAGCACTGGGCCGCGATGGTGGCAGCGGGGGGCATACGGAGCAGCCGGGGAGGGAGAAGCTCTTTCACGAGCCGGAGATGCTAGCGGGACCTGCGGTACACCCTGCCATCATGGTTGACCAGGTACGAACGAGGGGAACCAGCCCGACGACCACGGCCAGCTTGGAGCGGCCAGAAGTGGACCTCATACGGACGACCTGGCCGGGGAGAAGAGGGCGGAGGACATGGCAGGGCCTGTCGTGGGAACACTTCTGTATACCGTGTTATTGGGCAATGCGTTTCCGGACCAAGGCAGGTTTAAAGACAGAGGGGGACAGGGACTGTTGAGACACCAGGTCCGTGGGCCTCGTGACTCAGGACATGAGGCGCTGAGCCGGGGAGCCAAGGGCATGGTTGCGGGAGATGTTGCGGAGGTTCAGCAGGGCCAGGTAGATGTCGGAGCGGGATAGGCGGCAACATTCCAACAATCCTTTAGCACTGCGGACCACACGCTCAGCCAGTCCATTACTCTGCGGGTATTCCGGGCTGCTGGTGTAATGATGAAAGTTCCATCGCTCGGCAAAAGCGCGGAACTCGGCACTGGTGAACTGGCTGCCATTGACCGACTGCAGGCTGGCCGGGGACCCGAAGGTGGCAAAGTGGCGGCGCAACTTCTCGATGATCGTGGAGGAAGAGAGGAGGTGGAGCTGGTCAACTTCAAACCAGCTGGAGTAAGAGTCGACAAGCACCAGGAAGTGCTTTCCGTGCCACTCGAAGATGTTGGTTGCTAGCGCAGACCAGACAGGTCAGCAGCTGGCTGCTGCAGGAGCAGCTGCCGCTGTTGCTGCGGTGCAAGGCTGTTGCATGTAGGGCACGCGGAGACTCTATCCCGGAAGTCGCGAGGCATGTCAGGCCAGAGGAACTGGTTCTGAGCGATGGAAAGGGTCGCTTCGGCCCCGGGATGGCCACGGTGAGCGGTTTTGAAGTATTGTTCTCGTAGTGCTGCGGGCACCACCACCTTGTGCCCCTTCACAATCACACCATCACGCAGCACCAACTCGTCACGAACAAAGAAATAAGGCACCGCTGCGGCCGGCAGGGAAGAACGGCGGTCTGGCCAGCCCTGCTTGATGACCGCAGCCAGCTGTTGTAGTGAAGCATCAGTCACTGTGTGCTTGGCCAGGGACTTCAACTGACTGGAGGGCACGAAATTGACGTTTAGGACTATCAGACCGGACGCTGCGTATGGATGTCGGGTTGTGGATGAGAGAGGCGCCCGAGACAGCATGTCAGCAACAAACATGTCCTTGCCCTTGCGATAAACCACTGTGAAAGTGAAGCGTTGTAGCTGGAGCATCATGCGCTGGAGCCGGGAGGAGGCCATGTGTATCGCCTTGTTGAGGATGGTGACCAGAGGCTGGTGGTCCGTCTCGACAGTGAAGCAGGTGCCCAGGATATAGTCCTTGAATTTAGAGCAGGTAAAGACAACAGCCAGCAGCTCCTTTACAATCTGGGCATAGTGTTGTTCTGCAGTCGTCATTGTGCGGGATACGTAGGACACAGGCAGTTGCACCCCGTCATGGATCCATCCACGTCCGACTGGCGGCGTGGTTTTGTATCCCACTTCTGACACCATGTACAGAAGGTCCACGGACACCTTAAGGTCTTCACTACTTTATTAATCATACATCATATAGCCCTAGCTGTACGTGGTCTGTCACGATCACCAGAGAGAGAGCTCAGGGTGTGTGGGTGACAATTATACCAACTGGTGGGGGAGTGGTTATAATATAAAATATAACATAAAACCATATAACAATTACAGCACGGAAACAGGCCCTCTCGGCCCTCCAGTCCGTGCCGACCATTTGTTTTCCCCTAGTCCCATCTACCTGCACTCAGACCATACCCCTCCATTCCATTCACGTCCATATACCTATCCACTTTACTCTTAAATGTTAAAATCGATCCTGCCTCCACCACTTCTGCTGGAAGCTCATTCCACACAGCCACCACCCTCTGAGTAAAGACGTTCCCCCTCACGTTACCCCGAAACCTCTGTCCCTTAATTCTCATGTCATGCCCTCTTGTTTGAATCTTCCCTACCCTCAATGGGAAAAACGTATCCACGTCAACTCTGTCTATCCCTTTCATCATTTTAAAGACCTCAATCAAGTCCCCTCTTAACCTTCTGCGCTCCAAAGAATAAAGACCTAACTTGTTCAACCTTTCTCTGTAACATAGTTGCTGGAACCCTGGCAACATTCTAGTAAATCTCCTCTGTACTCTCTCTATTTTGTTGACATCCTTCCTATAACTAGGCGACCAAAATTGTACACCATACTCCAGAATTGGTCTTACCAATGCCTTGTACAATTTTAACATTACTTCCCTACTCCTATATTCAATGCTCTGATTTATAAAGGCCAACACACCAAAGGCTTTCTTTACCACCCTATCTACATGCGATTCCACCTTCAGGGAACTATGCACAGTTATTCCTAGATCCCTCTGTTCCACAGCATTCCTCAATTCCCTACCATTTACCATGGTTAGCATGGACATCGTCACTATCAATTAAAGGCGTATACACATATCATCTACAGCTAGGTTAGGTTAGGGTGTATTATCGGAGCTGAGAAACCTCGTGGCTAGGTTAGATTGAGATGTTGCTGGGCAGAGAGAGACTCGTGGCTCAATTGAGAAGTTGCCAGGCAGAGAGAGACTAGCGGCACACGTGTTATTTGAATCCTAGGAGTAATAATCTGTAGAAAATTAAGTTATTAGCTAACCAAACGTTTGGGATATGAATCTTGGCCATTAGGGGGCAAGTGCAGGAAAGAAATGGAAAAAGAAAAGAGGGTGTTTGAGGGCCTGTAGGTGAAACTTCCACACTCTAGTCATAACATTTGGAGTTAAAACAACGCACAGCGCCCGAGAGGGGATACAGTGGATGGAGAAGATTGGAGTGGGAAGAAAAAGCACTAGATTCGAGACTGCTAAGATAGTTAAACCTCAGCCGACAGTCTGTACTTTGTTTAAAAACAAACTTGCCTTGGAGATTTAAATACCTTTTGGCACAGAGCAACAGAACTGTGACCTTGCCTGTGCTCAGGCCGGACAAGAATGTGGGGTCTTTGCCTGTGGAATTTGAAGACCTTAGTGGTTGTGGCCAGACTTTGAATAAAGGGGAGTCTGATTGGACGCCACCTCAGTGGGTGTGGCCAGACCTTGAGTGACGAGGAGTCTGACTAATCACGATCTGGATCAATGTCTAATCACAGCATCCAGGATCCTGACTGACAGGGAATTGGACCATCCCACCAAATTGCCTGCCATTGTAAACAGATTTATGGTAGGTAGAAAAATGCTGGTGAAACTAAGTAACGAGTTTTTCCAACGTAATTCTCTCGTTTCACCAAGAAGGCTTTCACAATTTAAAGACTTTATAACCACAATTGAGACCTCAGTCCTCCCAGCGCAAAGCCTGAGCTAATAAAACACGTAAATTATTGTAAATTATTTCTTGTAAATTTTTAATAACCAAGATTCTGGTAAGCAGAAATGTCTGGTCAGAAATAGGGAACGTATAGACTTCCGGTGGTGCCATGATGTACTGAACAGGCACTGCATTTAGCTCAGCTCCCGAAATTTGCGATTTTTCGCGTAAAAAGCCGGTTTGGAGAACGGGACCGATTTAAAAATACTTACCGGAGCTGTTTGACGTCGCGCTGATGACTTCATCAGAAATCACCGCGAAAATAACTGTGTTTTAAGATATTTTTAAATGGAAAAAACTGATTCCTGTCCAAAGCCCTACAAGATCTGTTACAAAATATCTTTTGAAAAACAACAAATATCTGAAAACTGTGAATTAGCCTCTGAAATTGCTACAAGGGCAAGGACTGAAATGGCTACAAAGGATAAAGAGCTGGAAGAAAAACCAGTCGGTAAGAGATTTAAATGGGTACACAAAAAGCTGGAGAAACTCAGCGGGTGCAGCAGCATCTAAGGAGCGAAGGAGATAGGGCGACGTTTCGGGTCGAGACCCTTCTTCAGACTGGTCAGGGATCAGGGAAACGAGAGACATAGATGGTGATGTGGAGAGATAAGGAACAATGAGTGAAAGATATGCAAAAAAGTATCGGTGATAAAGGGAACAAGCCATTGTAAGCTGTTTGTGGTGTGAAAATGAGAAGCTGGTGCGACTTGGGTGGGGGAGGGGAGATAGAGATAGAGGGAATGCCAGGGCCCGAGGGCTGAGGGAGATGGTGGGAAGGGGAGGAGACAGCAAGGGTTAACAGAATTGAGAAAATTCAATATTCAAGCCCAAAGGATGCAGACTCCCCAAGCGGAATATGAGGTGCTGTTCCTCCAGCTTGCGGTGTTGCTCACTCTGGCGTGGAGGAGGCCCAGGACCGAGAGGTCGGATGTGGAAGGGAGGGGGAGTTGAAGTGCTGAGCCACCGGGAGGTCGGGTTGGTTATTGCGGGACCGAGCGGAGGTGTTCGGCGAAGCGATCGCCAAGCCTCCGCTTGGTCTCACCGATATAGATCATCTGGCATCTGGAGCAACGGATGCAGTAGATGAGGTTGGAGGAGGTGCAGGTGAACCTCTGTCGGACCTGGAAGGACTGCTTGGGTCCCTGAAAGGAGTGGAGGGGGGAGGTGAAGGGACAAGTGTTGCATTTCTTGCGGTTGCAAGGGAAAGTGCCCGGGGAAGGGGTAGAGTGGGAGGGGAGGGAAGAATGGACAAGGGAGTTGCGGAGGGAGCGGTCTTTGCGGAAGGCAGACAGGGGGGGAGATGGGAAGATGTGCGGGTGGAGGGGGTCACGTTGGAGGTGGCGAAATTGGCGGAGGACTATATGTTGTATTTGCCGGCTGGTGGGGTGAAAGGTGAGGACCAGGGGGACTCTGCCCTGTTTGCGAGTGGGGGAATGGGGAGCGAGGGCAGTGTTGCGGGGTATGGAGGAGACCCTGGTGCGAGCCTCATCAATAGTGGGGGAGGGGAATCCCCGTTCTCTGAAGAATGAGGCCATTTGTGATGACCTGGTGTGGAACACCTCATCCTGGGAGCAGATGCGGCGTAGACGGAGGAATTGGGAATAGGGGATGGAGTCCTTACAGGAAGCAGGGTGGGAGGAGGAGTAGTCCAGGTAGCTGTGGGAGTCAGTAGGTTTGTAGTGGATGTCGGTCAGGAGTTTATCACCTGCAATAGAGATGGTGAGGTCAAGGAATGGTAGGGAAGTGTCGGAAATGGTCCAAGTGTATTTGAGTGCCGGATGGAAGTTGGTGGTGAAAATGAATGAAGTCAGTGTATGTCTGGTAAATGCCTTGATTTGGAAGCACGTTCAAGACGGCAGAATTTAAGAATAGTTGGAGTGACAGAGGGAAAGGAGGGAAGTGATGCTCGTGAGTTCGCTACCAACTTACTTAAACAAGTAAGAGATTTAAGTTGTGAGGTTGCCTCTGGGAATAAAAGTATGATGGAGAAAATGAAAAGTATGATGGAGAACATGGAAATTGGAAATAAGAAAATTATTGACAATGAGCATTTTAAATAAACGATTGATGATGTGAAAATTGATCGGGTGGAAGAAGAGTGTTTGGAGAAGTTTGAATCTGTTCACCAAACCATTACATCAAATAAGACTGCTATGAAAAATATGGAAGAATGTATGCTACAAATGGCTGAAGAAATGAAGAGAATGAAGAATGATCAGGAGCGTGTCGTGGGGCAATTGGCGAAAATGTCTGGTAAATGCCTTGATTTGGAAGCACGTTCAAGACGGCAGAATTTAAGAATAGTTGGAGTGACAGAGGGAAAGGAGGGAAGTGATGCTCGTGAGTTCGCTACCAACTTACTTAAACAAGTACTCAACCTGCCTTCCGAACCGAAAATAGAAGTGGCACATCGAGTGCGAAGAGCGCAATCAAGGCCAGGAGCCCCCCCACGGCACATCATAGTGAAATTTCGTGACATTTCAGAGGTGGAAGATATTATGAAAAAAATTAAATACGGAAAGAATATGATGTTTGGAAATGAGATCATCAAGTTATTCAGAGATTATCCTCAAGAAATCGTCAAAAAACGAGAACTGTTTTCTAAAACACGACAGGTCCCGAAAGGCAATCAAAATGTAAGATATGGGATAGTCTACCCGTCTTCCACATTAGATCATGTGTTTAAGCTATCCAACAGCCCAAAGCCGACAGGGAATAAATCAGATTGTTTTTTAAAAGGGTTTTGAATTACTGCAGAAATAAGGGTACCGAACGTGCGTTTACTGATCCAAAGGAAGCATACAAACATGCTCAAGACATCGTAAAAAAGATAGCTGATAAGTAAATTACAACCAGGACAAGGCCTTTTATTCCTTGATATCGGTGATGGAGAAGCTGAGAAATATGACTTTTTAAAAGACTAAATTGGCGCAGCTCCCTCATGCTGGTATCTAGACCGCTTATCTTCTTTGTAATGTGAACTCAAGGACATTCTTTGTTTCATCCTGAATGAAATACGGAACAACAAGAGTGCGGCTGAATGGAGAACTTAATACAAACGGACTTGAAAACAAAACTTTTGAATTAAAGTCTTTTAAATTTTTAACTCTACACTAACATAGAAACTAATGAATTAACATAGTAACAGCAATTGAATCTAATGGGAACTGTTAAAATGGTTGAATGTAATAATGTATTATAACCATTACAGCATGGAAACAGGCCCTCTCGGCCCTTCCAGTCCGTGCCGACCATTTGTTTTCCCCTAGTCCCATCTACCTGCACTCAGACCATACCCCTCCATTCCCTTCACATCCATATACCTATCCACTTTACTTTTATGATTGACTTCCCCCCCCCCACCACCTCCCCCCCCCCCCCCCCCCCCCCCGGGGAGGGGGAGGGGGGGGGGCTAAATCTATCTAAGAAAATAGATTAATAACAGACTAAAAAACTAACTCATAATATAAGGCTTCAGCTCTAATTATGTTTAGAAGAGGTGAGAAGATTCAGGTCCTTGGCAAACAGCCAGGAATCTGACTGGTTAACCCCTTCCATCCAGCATAATATTATTACTGAATATGAAGCAAATGTAAAAACTGTTAACATATGTAAATGGTAGATAATTCGAAGACTTAATTAGATAAGACTTAAATAGAGATATATATACTGTAACTGTGATACATATAATTCGGATTTGAATTGGCCCCTTTTGCAAGATTTCTCAAGGGAGCGGAGCTAAATGTGTATTAACAACAATGGAACTCAACAAATTTGTAACTACCACCTGGTAATTTGGCTAATTTGTTACAGTGTCACTATTTTTAGATACTGTAATATCACTTTAAAAAAAAAAATTTGTGTCACAATAATTCACACTTTTTTGTATTTCGCTTAAGGACAATTTTAAAAGGGATTAACCAACAGAAGTTAATAGCGTTAAATGCTCCCCCAACACCCAGAGACCTGAAGTATCTGTTGCACCGTATGACTTAAAGGTATCAAAGTAATTTAAAATGCACGACGATAAACAAAAGAAACTAGGAGGAATCACATTTTGTAGTTGGAATATAAGGGGTATTAACGAACCAATTAAAAGGGGTGTAGCGGCCTGGACAAGGTCAGGAAATGGCCAGACGCTAGGCAGGTTTAACAGTAGTTCCTTAATCCCTACAGCGAGAGCACACCACACACACTAAGAGCACACACCCAAGGGTGGTCTGGGAACCCCGTGGCAGACCAACGCCCCTGTCCCTCAATCGGTGAGGGGGATGATCCAAGGAGTGGCCTACCCCCCAGGGATCGCCACAGGACCCCCCCCCCCCAGTACCCAAGGCGGGAAACGGACAGGAGGGTGTACATGGTGACCAGCCCGGGTGTACACCATGCTCGGCACAGGAACGGGCAACTGACCAACAGGTGCAGGAGATGTAGCCAGAGGGGGAGGTACCATAGACAGACGACGCCCTCGCTTACGGGGCCGTGCTACCAGCACCGGCTGATTAATATCAATCTGTGCTGGCTTCAGCTGCGCAACTGAATCAGTCTCATGCCGAACCCCCATGTCCAGGACGAAAATGGATGAGCCATGTTCCAGGACCCGGAAGGGACCCTCGTACGGCCGCTGAAGAGGTGTCCGATGCACATCCCTATGCAGGAAGATGAACTGGCAGTCCTCCAGAGGAGAGGTTACGTGCGGACGGAAGGATCCATGACGAGACATGGGCACCAGCGCCAGCTTGCCCACCGTCTCCCGAAGACATCGCAGAGCATCTGAAGGCTGCTCCACCTGGCCCTGTGCTGATGGGATGAATTCCCCGGGGACCGTCAATGGAGAGCCATACACCAACTCGGTGGAGGAGGAGGCCAAGTCCTCTTTTGGTGCAGTGCGGATCATCAGCAAAACCCACGGCAGGGCGTCCACCCAGTCTGGATCATTGAGCCGAGCCTTCAGGGTGTCCTTGAGCTGACGGTGAAACCACTCCACCAGGCCATTCGCCTGTGGATGATACGCCGTCGTGTGCTGTAGCCGAACACCCAGAAGGCGTGCCATAGCCGACCACTGTTCTGAAGTGAACTGAGCCCCCTGGTCAGATGTTATGTCCAGTGGCACCCCGAACCGGGCAATCCAATGTGCCACCAAGGCCCGAGCACAAGTGGCCGTTGAAGAATCTGGTAGCGGAATGGCTTCAGGCCACCTCGTGAAGCGGTCGACAACGGTGAGTAGATAGGTCAAGCCCGGGATAGCAGCAGCGGCCCCACGATGTCCACGTGAATGTGGTCAAACCGCTGCTGAGGGATGGTGAACTCCTGCAACGGCGCACGCACGTGTCATAGCTCCTTGGCGGTCTGGCACGGGATGCAAGTGCGCGCCCAATGTCAAAACTCCTTCCGCAGACCATGCCACATGAAGCGGGAGGCACCTCAAACACCCTGCGCCATCAGGCGATGGGGCCGATGGGTTGAGGAACTCCAGTGGAGACATCGCACAGCAGCGTTGCGCCCCAAGGACCACAGACAACGTCCCACAACTCCATGCCTGAAACTGCCATACGATAGGCGGCCATTTCCTCGTCGACCAGCTGAGCGGCTGCCAGGGCAGAATAATTAATTCCCTCAGTGACTTGGAGAACCGTGTGGACTGCAGGTCTCGTTAAGGCGTCGGCCACCCTATTGAATTTGCCCTCCACGAAACTGATGGAGGTGGTGTATTTGGACACATACGCCAAATGCCTCTGTTGCTGGGCAGACCATGGGTCTGAAACCTTGGTGAATGCGAAGGTTAGCGGTTTGTGGTCCGTATATTGTGGTAAACGGCCTCCCCTCCAGGAAGTAGTGGAAAAGGCGTACGGCGAGATACGGGGCCAGAAGCTCACGGTCGAAAGCGCTGTAATGGCCTGCTGAAGAAGGCGTGGCCGCCAGCATCCGTCAATGAGCTGCTCCAACAATGCCCCAACCGCTACCTCAGGACCGTCCACCGTCAGGGCGGTCAGGGTGTCCTCTCGTGGGTGGACGAGCATCTTGGCCTCAGCCAGTGCCTCCTTAGCCCTCTCAAATGCCGCTGTTGCTTCCACGGACCACTCAACCTCCCTGCGATGACCAGCCATCAGGTGGAAAAGCTGACGCATGACTGCGGCCGCTGCTGGCTGGAAACGGTGATAAAAGGTGACCATCCCCACGCATTCTTGTAGACCCATAACTGTGATCGGACGGGCAGAGGCACCACCCCCTGTGTAGTTACGCGGTGGTCGAGGAAGTCAATAGCTGTCACCCCAAAACAGCACTTGTACGAGTTGAGGGACAACCCAAAGTCGCTGAGGTGCTGACACAGCTGACGGAGGTGAATGCAATGCTCCTGCCACAAGCGACTGGCCACGAGTATGTTGTCCAGGTAGACAAAGTCCAGGCCGCAGCACACACAGTCCATAAGCCGCTGAAAGGCCTGTGCAGCGTTCTTAAACCCAAACGGTATCCGTACAAATTCGAATAGACCAAATGGCGTTATAATGGCCATCTTCGGAATATCGTTGGGGCGGAGCAGAATTTGATTGTACCCTCGCACGAGGTCCACCTTGGAGAATACTGATGCTCCGGCCAGATGGGCGTTGAAGTCCAGGATGTGCAGGACCGGGTACCTGTCAGCGACGGTCGCATCGTTCAGGCGATGGTAATCCCACACGGCGCCAGCCCCCGTCCACCTTGGGGACCATGTGGAGCGGTGACGCCCATGGGCTATCGGAGGGATGCACGATGCCCATCTCCTCCATCAGGTGGAAGCTTGTCTGGTGCGAGACGACACACTCGTGCGTGCACAGGCGGGCCAGTAGTAGGGATATGGTGCTTCACCCCGTGCTTGGGGGTGGAGGAGCGGAAGTGGGGTTCACGGATGTCAGGGAAATCCACCAGGATGCGCCCAAAAGTCGCATCCACGGATGACAAGGGCCATCAGGGCGTGATACGGGATCACTAATGCGGAGGAAGACCAGCTCCAGCATGACCAGAGTGCATCAGGCACCGCCGCTTGACATCCACAAGCAGTGAATGGACTCGAAGGAAGTCGGCGCCCAGCAGCGGCTGGAAAACATCAGAAATGACGAACTCCCATGAAAAGGATCTGCAGCCAAAGTTGAGGGAGATGGTGCGAAACCCATAGATGCGAATAGCACTCCCGTTTTCCATGGTGAGGAGGGGCCCGCGTTTGCCTGCACAGATGTCAGCGATGGAGGGAGGCAGGATGCTCACTTCCGCACCCGTGTCCACGAGGAATCGACCTCCAGTGCGGCGATCCCAGGCGAAGATGCAATTAATTTTGCCGGCCGCCGAAGGAATCACTGACAACCAGTCCCTTCGTTTCCCTGGAATGAACAGGGTGGGCGACATTGGCTGGCTGCATCTCCCCAGCGACGGTGGTTATAGCACCAATCCCCTCTGCTGGCGTCTGGTGTTTGGCTGGTTTGAACGCCAGCGACCTTTGCTGGCGTTGGGTGGAACTGCAGGTGAAGTTGACGAAGAAACTGCAGATGCTGGAGAATCGAGGGTTACACAAAATGCTGGAGAAACTCAGCGAGTGCAGCAGCATCTAAGGAGCGAAGGAGATAGGCGACGTTTCGGGTCGAGACCCTTCTTCAGACTGGTCAGGGATCAGGGAAACGAGAGATATAGACGGTGATGTGAGAGATAAAGAACAATTAATGAAAGATATGCAAAAAAGTATCGATGATAAAGGGAACAAGCCATTGTAAGCTGTTTGTGGTGTGAAAATGAGAAGCCGGTGCTACCAGGGCGGGGGAGGTAGACAGAGACAGAGGGAATGCCAGGGCCCCGAGGGCTGGGGGAGAGGTGGGAGGGGGAGGAGACAGCAGGGGTTAACAGAATTGAGAAAATTCAATATTCAAGCCCAAAGGATGCAAACTCCCCAAGCGGAATATGAGGTGCTGTTCCTCCAACTTGCGGTGTTGCTCACTCTGGCCATGGAGGAGGCCCAGGACCGAGAGGTCAGATACGGAATGGGAGGGGGAGTTGAAGTGCTGAGCGACCGGGAGGTCGGGTTGGTATCCTGCACCCACACACAACTGACTGACTTCATTCATTTCACCACCAACTTCCATCCGGCACTCAAATACACTTGGACCATTTCCGACACTTCCCTACCATTCCTTGACCTCACCATCTCTATTGCAGGTGATAATCCTGCACCCACACACAACTGACTGACTTCATTCATTTCACCACCAACTTCCATCCGGCACTCAAATACACTTGGACCATTTCCGACACTTCCCTACCATTCCTTGACCTCACCATCTCTATTGCAGGTGATAAGAGGAGCAACCCATACCCGTCCACTGACACCCTCCTCCGCCTAGCGGAGTTGGTCCTTACCCTCAATAACTTCTCTTTCGATTCCTCCCATTTCCTCCAAACACAAGGCGTAGCTATGGGCACACGCATGGGCCCCAGCTACGCTTGCCTCTTTGTTGGGTACGTCGAACAATCCTTGTTCTCGGCGTACCAGGGCCCCATCCCCAACCTCTACCTCCGTTACATCGATGACTGCTTTGGTGTCACCTCCTGCACCCACACACAACTGACTGACTTCATTCATTTCACCACCAACTTCCATCCGGCACTCAAATACACTTGGACCATTTCCGACACACTTCCCTACCATTCCTTGACCTCACCATCTCTATTGCAGGTGATACACTCCACTACAAACCCACTGATTCCCACAGCTACCTGGACTACTCTTCCTCCCACCCTGCTTCCTGTAAGGACTCCATCCCCTATTCCCAATTCCTTCGTCTACGCCGCATCTGCTCCAGGATGAGGTGTTTCACACCAGGTCATCACAAATGGCCTCATTCTTCAGAGAACGGGGATTCCCCTCCCCCACTATTGATGAGGCTCGCACCAGGGTCTCCTCCATACCCCGCAACACTGCCCTCTCTCCCCATTCCCCCACTCGCAAACAGGGCAGAGTCCCCCTGGTCCTCACCTTTCACCCCACCAGCCGGCAAATACAACAGATAGTCCTCCGCCAGTTTCGCCACCTCCAACGTGACCCCTCCACCCGCCACATCTTCCCATCTCCCCCGCTGTCTGCCTTCCGCAAAGACCGCTCCCTCCGCGACTCCCTTGTCAATTCTTCCCTCCCCTCCCGCTCTACTCCTTCCCCGGGCACTTCCCCTTGCAACCGCAAGAAAATGCAACACTTGTCCCTTCACCTCCCCCCTCCACTCCTTTCAGGGACCCAAGCAGTCCTTCCAGGTCCGACAGAGGTTCACCTGCACCTCCTCCAACCTCATCTACTGCATCCGCTGCTCCAGATGCCAGATGATCTATATCGGTGAGACCAAGCGGAGGCTTGGCGATCGTTTCGCCGAACACCTCCGCTCGGTCCGCAATAACCAACCCGACCTCCCGGTCGCTCAGCACTTCAACTCCCCCTCCCATTCCGTATCCGACCTCTCGGTCCTGGGCCTCCTCCATGGCCAGAGTGAGCAACACCGCAAGTTGGAGGAACAGCACCTCATATTCCGCTTGGGGAGTTTGCATCCTTTGGGCTTGAATATTGAATTTTCTCAATTCTGTTAACCCCTGCTGTCTCCTCCCCCTCCCACCTCTCCCCCAGCCCTCGGGGCCCTGGCATTCCCTCTGTCTCTGTCTACCTCCCCCGCCCTGGTAGCACCGGCTTCTCATTTTCACACCACAAACAGCTTACAATGGCTTGTTCCCTTTATCATCGATACTTTTTTGCATATCTTTCATTAATTATTCTTTATCTCTCACATCACCGTCTATATCTCTCGTTTCCCTGATCCCTGACCAGTCTGAAGAAGGGTCTCGACCCGAAACGTCGCCTATCTCCTTCGCTCCTTAGATGCTGCTGCACCCGCTGAGTTTCTCCAGCATTTTGTGTAACCCCCCTGCAGGCGAAGTTGGTTGGGTTGAACACCAGCACCCTCTGCTGGCGTTGGATGGAACTGCACGCGGGCCCTGCTGGAAGGACGTGCCTGCAGTGGAATGCCCAATGTTGGCCAGATTTTGCAGCGAGGGTCTTCTGGGAGCAGTGGAGACATGGTCGATAGCGCCCCCGATCAGCTCTGAGCATCCAACCACCGCGGGAAGGACGGTCAGCGCTTCCGGGTTTTACTGGTGAGACATCCACAGCTCGTCGGCCTGCTTGCCCAGTGCCTGCATGTTAGTACAGGGCTCCCTGGCGAGCTGCAGACGGATGTCGGGCAGGAGCTGCTGCAGGTAGGCGAATTTAAATAGCAAACAGGGTTCATGGTTCCCCATTAGGGTTAACATGTCCTCCAGGGGCGCAGACGGCCGGCGGTCGCTCAAGCCATCCATTCGGAGAATCCGAGCTGCCCACTCCAAGTCACCAAGGCCAACTTCCTGATAATGAATTCCTTAATATTTGTTAGCTATCGGGGGGCTCTGAAGAAAGGCTTAACTCGCCTCGCGGTTGCTTGGTCAAGCGCGCTGACCAAGTAAGTAATAGTGTTTTGTTTTGTCTGCTGTAATACAACTCACTGCAAATTGTGCCTCCGCCTGCTGGAATCGGATGTCAGGCTCTTCGGTCCACAGACTAGGGAGCTTAAGTGCAACGGCATTATTATCCATCACGGCGTGTGGTGAATGTTGAGAGTCACCAGTGTAGCGGCCTGGATGAGGTCAGGAAAAGGCCAGACTCCAGGCAGGTTGAAACAGTAGTCCTTTAATGCCTACAGTGAGAGCACACCTTCACATACTGAGAGCACTCACCCAGGGGTGGTCTGGAAACCCCGTGGCAGACCAACGCCCCTGTCCCTCAATCGGCGAGGGGGATGATCCGAGGAGTGGTCTACCCCCCTGGGACCGCCACAGGGGTAAGATTTTTGCACAATTGAAAGCGCTCAATTCAGATATAATTTTCTTGCAAGAAACATATCTGAAAATGCAAGCTCAGATTAGATTGAAGGCAAACTGGATAGATCAAATATTTCAGTCTTCATATATCTCTAAATCTAGAGGCACGGCAATTAAAATTTGTAAAGGTATATAATTTAAATCAAAGAATATTATAACAGCCAAGGAAGGGAGATATCTTATAGTTACTGGAGAGATTCATGCTACCCCAATTACCATGGTAAATATTTATGTGCCTAATTTTGATAACCCCCAATTTTTAAATAAAATCCTGAATATAATTTCAGAGTTTAATTATCAAAATGATAATTGGGGGAGATTTTCATTGCGTTTCAGATCCATACCTGGGTAAATCCACACAACAAAAGAGGGGTAATACAAAATCTAAAACTAGTGAACTCCTAAATACATACATAAAAATCACAAATATAACAGATGTTTGGAGGATCGCTAACCCAGCTGGAAGGGAATACTCGTTCTATTCAATGGTACACAAAACTTACTCACGTATTGACTACTTTCTAGTGGACACAAAACAAATTCCCTACACAATGAACACAAAATATCATAACAGCATCATTTCTGACCACTCCCCATTAACATTTTTTTAAACTGGAAGGAATGCCTAATGAAAATTCATTTTGGAGGTTTAATCCTCAAATCCTAAATGAGCCACAAGGTGGTATATACTTAAAACAACAGGTGGAACTTTTTTTCGAGACCAATGACACCCCATATATTTTACCTGTTTTACTATGGGAATCCTTTAAAGCATTTACCAGAGGATCTATAATTTCATATTAAACTTTTCAAAATAAAAAGAATAAGAATGAACAAATGCAGTTAGAAGAACGAATTTGATAATTGGATCTAGATAATGCTTAAGAGCCAACTATAGATAAACATAATAAAATAACAATACTACAATTTAAATTAAATTAAATATTATCAGCAAAAGTTATAAGATTATTTCAAATTACAAAACAGGAAAACTTTGAATTCGGTGATAAACCACATAAACTTTTGGTACGTCAGCTGAAAAAAATGGGAAAAAGATCATACGATTTTAAAGATTAAATCAGATAAAGGGGAATTGTTAACACTACCTAATGATATTAATAAAAGATTTGCACAATTTTATCAAAATTTATACACATCTAAAATGTTAGCAGATAGTACTAAAGTTATAGAGTTCTTGGATAACTGTAATCTCCCATATCTCAACCTGATTGAACAAGAGGACTTAGGAGCACAGATCTCAATTAAGGAAATAGAAGAAACAATAAACTCATTGAAGAATGGAAAAACACCAGGACCAGATGGGTTTAGTAATGAATTTTATATAAGATTTTATGAGATAATTCACCACGCTTACATAAAATGTACACATATGCTTTAATGAACAAATATTACCAGAAATATTAGCGGAATCAACGATTACACTTATACCTAAAAAACATAAAGATTTAGAAGACCCTGATTCATACAGAGCCATTATAACCATATAACAATTACAACATGGAAACAGGCCCTCTTGGCCCTTCCAGTCCTTGCCGATCATTTGTTTTCCCCTAGTCCCATCTACCTGCACTCAGACTATACCCCTCCATTCCCTTCCCATCCATATACCTATCCACTATACCTATTCCCGTCCATATACCTAGCCATTGCACTGTTAAATACAGATCAAAAAATATTAGCGAAAATATTAGCTAGAAGATTAAGTAAATATGTTAGTAAATTAATAAATGCGGATCAAACGGGATTTATACCTAAGAGATACTCATGCAATAAATCTGAGACGTCTGTTTAATATAATGCATTCATATAAAACTGAAGAACAAGACATGAAATATATCATTGGACGCAGAAAAAGCTTTCGATCGTGGATTGGGACCAAAGATCCTAGAGGAGCAAGATAGACCACTCCTCTGAAATCCAATGGACTGGTGTGTAGTACGTAACGGAACGTCACGGCCGCCATTTTGGTGGATGCCTCCCGCTGTGTAATCCACTCCATAGCTACAGAGCAGTTGCAAACAACGATTATAGAGGAGCAAGATGCATTAGAAAGTTATTAGATTGATTTGTAATAGATCTTTACTTACCTCTCGATCTCTCTCTCTCTCCCCCTCCCCTATCTTCTCTATCTCTCTCTCTCCACTCTCTCCTCTCGATCTCTTTCTATCCCCTCTCGATCTCTCTCTCTTTCCCCTCTCGATCTCTCTCTTTCCCCTCTCGATCTCTCTCTTTCCCCTCTCGATCTCTCTCTTTCCCCTCTCGATCTCTCTCTTCCCCTCTCGATCGATCTCCTCTCTCTCCCCTCCCCTCTCGATCTCCCCTCTCCCCTCTCAATCTCTCTCTCCCCTCTCTTCTCGATCTCTCTCCCCTTCCCTCTCTCCCTCCCTTCCTCCCTCTCTCCCTCCTCCCCTCTCTCCCTCCTTCCCTTCCCCCTCTCTCTTTCCCTTCCCTCTCTCCCTCCTTCCCTCTCTCTATCCCTCCTTCCCTCTCTCTCTCCCAACTTCCCTCTCTCTCCCTCCCTTTTCTCCCTGTTCCCCCATTTCACTCCCATCTTTCCTCCCCAGCCCCACCTTTGTGTAGTTTCCCTTGCATTGTATTGTGCAGCTTCCCTTGTATTGCTTTCACACACACTGCACAAAATTACAGGCACACAAAAACACACATTGATATAAATATATGGAGGGTCAGGCCCTTGAGAGATAAATACATTTCCTTTTCATGGATCAGAAGAAACTTTGATTTAAAGCGTCACTATTGCTCTCTATCTTATTTGTCAGATGATGTACATAAACCATAATATATAAATATATATATGCATACATACATATGTACATGGGAATACATACATGATCAATTTATATATATATATAAACATATATGTATATATACACATATACATACATATATACACATACATATACATGCAGGTATACACATACATATATCCATATGATCATTTTCCAATGTTCAATAGATTTAGGACCAGTTCCTGTGGATTGGAGGATAGCTAATGTTATCCCACTTTTCCAGTCCAGAACCAGGGGCCACAGTGTTAGAATAAGGAGGAGGTCATTTAGGACTGACGTGATAAAAAAACCGTACTCTGTGTTTTTCGCAGGAGTGGTCCATCTTGCTCTGCTATAGGATCTTTGCTCTTAGTGGCTCTCCCAAAAAGTATCCATTCCTGCCCATTAGGTTCCCATCGTGATGAAGAACACACAGGTGTGAAAAATGGTAAAAGGATTTATTAAAGTTTAAAATGTGAATAACTCTTAAAATATAAGAACAATTCAAATGTCAAAGATGAGAATTATTAAGTTATTTCTTGTTGTATCTCTTGTTGCTGCCCACAGCGTCATTATGTCGCTTTGCTGCAGTCAAATTTTAACCAAGATAATCTGATAATATATCTCAGAAGTCATCATTCAACGAAGCACGCTTTTATATAAGCACGCATACACACACACACACACACACACAGATCCACACACAGAGACTCGCACACACACATACTCACACACACTGACTCTCACACACACACACAGACTCACTCAAACGTTTAAAGCCTCCTGTAGAGGCTGCTGCTGCTGAAGCAAAAGTCCTGTTTATATCAATGGGTCGATGGTTGAAAGGGTCAAGAGCTTCAAATTCGTGGGCATGCACATCTCTGAAGATCTTTCCTGGTCAGAGAACACGGATGCAAATATTAAGAAAGCACATCAGCGCCTCTACTTCCTGATAAGATTACGGAGAGTCGGTTTGTCAAGGAGGACTCTTAACTTCTACAGGTGCACAGTAGAGAACATGCTGACCAGTTGCATCGTGGCTTGGTTCGGTAACTTGAGCGCATAGAAGAGGAAAAGACTACAAAAAGTAATTATCGCTGCCCAGTCCATCATCGGCTCTGACCTTCCTTCCATCGAGGGGATCTATCGCAGTCGCTGCGTCATAAAGGCTGGCAGTATCATCAAGGACCCACACCATCCTGGCCACACACTGATCTCCCTGCTACCTTCAGGTAGAATATACAGGAGCCCAAAGACTGCAACAACCAGGTACAGGAATAGCAACTTCCCAATAGCCATCAGGCTATTAAACATGGCTCGGACCAAACTCTGAACATTAATAGCACATTATCTGTTATTTGTACTATATCAATTTATTTATTCATGTGTGTATATATCAGGCATGTGCCGTGAGTAATTACTCAGGGTAGGCAGTCAGCCGGCTTTTTAAAAAAAATCTGAAACTGCGTATGCGCAGATAGTTCTCTTTGTAAAAAATAAGTAACAATTCAATTTTATCAAGGCTTCTCAATCTCCTTCATTGTCTAATCACTGAATGGGTGGGGGGCGGAGGATGAAGGCAGGTGGAGAGATGGTGGGAAAAACGGAAGCACACCAGGACGTTAAATCAGTTGTTATCTTATTGAATGACAATACTAATTCAAGGGTCCATTTGGAGGGAAAGTTCCTTTCACAGCGTGTGGAGAGTCTGTGCCAGGGGTTAATGATGCGGGGAGGGCAGGAGTGTTGAAAAGGAGGGAGGTCAGAGATCATATCAGTAACTCACTCACCGCTGCCACAGCGCTCCGGGCACGGACAGCAGAACTGGCCGCCACTTCCGAGGATAGAAGCAGCTCGAGTGCGTGCAGCCGCCGGGACCCGACAACAGAACCGGCTGCCACTTCAGTGCCTTCTGCCGGCCCGCTGTCCTATGGCAGTGCTCTCCGTCTGAACATCTCTCACCTGCCGCTCGCCGGCTTCGCTCATGTCAACCGCATCCCACAAATCGTTACATTCCCACAGCTGAGTAACCTCAACTGGTCCAGTGAACGCGCTGTCGGAATTTAAAGATTTGCGGCAAGCCGGCCGGCGAGCGGCAGGTGAGAGATGTTCAGACGGAGAGCACAGCCAGAGGTGATGGGGACTAGCAGACGGGGCTGAAGTGGCTGGGCCCCGGCGGCCGCTCAAAGTCAGTCACCCGAGCTGCTCCTTCCTCGGAAGTGGCGGCCATTTGTGCTGTCTGTGCCCGGAGCGCTGCGGCAGCCACCCAAGCTAATTCGCTCCCCAGCCACAATAAAACCATATACAGTGGCTTGCAAAAGTATTCATACCCCTTGAACTTTTCCACATTTTGTCACGTTACAACTACAAATGTAAATGTATTTTATTAGGATTGTATGTGATAGACCAACACAAAGTGGTGCATAATTGTGAAGTGGAAGAAAAATGATACATGGTTTTCAAATCTTTTTACAAATAAAAAACTGAAAAGTGTGGCATGCAAAAGTATTCAGCCCCCTTTACTCTGATAAATAAAATCCAGTGCGACCAATTGCCTTCAGAAGTCACCTAATTAGTAAATAGAGTCCACTTGTGTGTAATCTAATCTCAGTATAAATACAGCTGTTCTGTGAAAGCCTCAGAGGTTTGTTAGAGAACATTAGTGAACAAACAATGTTCCTTGAGCATCATGAAGCCCAAGGAACACACCAGACAGGTCAGGAATGAAGTTGTGGAGAAGTTTACAGCAGGGTTAGGTTATAAAAAAATATCCCAAGCTTTTGAACATCTCCACGGAGCACTGTTCAAAAATCCATCATCCTGAAAATGGAAAGAGTATGGCACAACTGCAAACCTACCAAGAACATGGCCGTCACCTAAACTGACAGGCCGTGCCAGGAGAGCATTGATCAGAGAAGCAGCCAAGAGGCCCATGTAACTCTGGAGGAGCTACAGAGATCCACAGCTCAGGTGGGAGATTCTGTCCACAGGACAACTATTAGTCGTGCACTCCACAAATCGGGTCTTTATGGAAGAGTGGCAAAAGAAAGCCATTTTGAAACAAAGCCATAAGAAGTCCCATTTGCAGTTTGGCCACAAGCCATGTGGGGTACACCAGCAAACATGTGGAGGAAGGTGCTCTGGTCTGATGACACCAAAATTGAAGTTTTTGCATAAATGCAAAACGCTATGTGTGGTTGAAAACTAACACTGCACATCACCCTGAACACACACCATTCCTACTGTGAAACATGGTGGTGGCAGCATCATGCTGTGGGGATGCTTTTCTTCAGCAGGTACAGGGAAGCTGGTCATAGTTTGATGGGAAGATGGATGGAGCCAAATACAGGCAATCTTGGAAGAAAACCTGTTGGAGTCTGCAAAAGACTTGAGACTGCTGCGGAGGTTCACCTTCCAGCAGGCCAACAACCCTAAACCATACAGCCAGAGCTACAATGGAATGGTTTAGGTCAAAGCATATTCATGTGTTAGAATGGCCCAGTCAAAGTCCAGACCTAAATCCAATTGAGAATCTCTGGCAAGACTTGACAATTGCTGTTCACAATACGCTCTCCATCAAATCAGAACTGAGCTTGAGCTATTTTACAAAGAAGAATGGGCAAAAATTTCAGTCTCTAGATGTGCAAAGCGGGTAGAGACATACCCCAAAAGACTTGCAGCTGTAATTGCAGCGAAAGGTGGTTCTACAAAGTATTGACTCAGGGGGGCTGAATACTTTTGCACGCCACAGTTTTCAGTTTTTTATTTGTAAAAAAATTTGGAAACCATGTATCATATTCCTTCCACTTCACAATTATGCACCACTTTGTGTTGGTCTATCACATAAAATCCCAATAAAATACATTTATGTTTGTGGTTGTAACGTGACAAAATGTGGAAAAGTTCAAGGGGGATGAATACTTTTGCAAGCCACTGTAGCAATTACAGCACGGAAACAGGTCATCTCGGCCCTTTTACTCCGTGCTGAACACTTACTGTCACCTAGTCCCATCTACCTGCATTCAGACCGGAGTGTGGCAAGTGGGTTACTGGCCCCGAACCTCTCCTTCACAACGCCAGACTCCACAAACACTGTGAACGGCGCTCCCCCCCCCCCCCCCCCACCTCGGGAAATACAGTATTTATAAAAATGCACTTACCGCGTTATTGGTACATTAAGTCCATTCTTCACTCTTTGTTTCATGAGAAACTATTAAAATAATGGCAATCCATATTCAAAAATCCCGCCAAGAAACTCGCGCTGGGCATGCGCAGTATACTGCTGTGCCTGCGCAGTACTGCAAAGGCAGAATTTTTGCTGCCTTTAGCTTCCCCTTGAAACTGACAGCTCAGGCAGCGCCGACGGCACGTGGGCTGCACAGCTCTTCCCGTGTTACAAGTGCTGCGGATGAAAGGCACGGATAATTATGCCTACCTAGGAGATCAATCTCTTAGATAGGGATAATTCTCCCATGCTTTTACTATTTATATTTAATAATTGCCATTTCATAATTTTAGTCAGGGTAGGCAGTGCCTACCTTGCCTACCCTGACGACACGTGCCTGGTATATATTTATATAATGGTATATGGACACACTGATCTGTTCTGTAGTCAATGCCTACTATGTTCTGTTGTGCTGATACAAAGTCAAGAATGTCATTGTACCATCAGGGACACATGACAATAAACTCACTTGGATTTGATCTTGAATAGTATTACTTTATTAATACTATTCAATTTATTAATAGTATTAATAAATAAATTTTGAAAATTATGCACTTTACTTATGTTCCACTTTTTGAAATTTTTTACATTTCCTTTTAACAGTCATGTTGTGCATTTTTCTATTCTTGAATTTGAGTCCATAGTGCATGTGGATACTCACAAAGATTGCTACAATTCTAACCTTGACTCTATTGCAGCACAAGTTCATGTCTTTGTATTCGCTGTTGTTATGTATTGCTGTGTGTATTTAGATGGAAAATAGAAGCGTCCTTATTAAAATCTATTACAAAGACCTTATTAAGTAATTTATTTCTATCCTCTTTGTGGACCTAAGGCATAGCATGGGCTGCCAACTCTCACACAGAGTAAGGGAGGGAGAGAGGGCCAACTCTCACAGAGGGGGGAGAGAGAGGAAGAAGGGAGAAGAGGAAGGAGAGAGAGAGGGAGAGAGAGGGGGAGGGAGAGAGGAGGGAGGGAGGGAGAGAGGGGATAGGGAGTGGGGAGGGAGAGAGGGAGAGAGAGAAGGAAGAGTGGGAGGGAGGGGAGGGAGAGAGAGAGAAGAGAGAATCGAGTCAAGAGGGGAGAGATAAATCGAGAGAAAACCGAGAGGGGAGAGAGAGATTGTGAGGGAGAGAGAAAGAGAGAGATCGAGAGAGAGGAGAGAAGAAGAAGGGAGAGGAAATTCGGATGTGAGGAGAGAGAGATCGAGAGGGGGAGAGAGAGATCCAGAGGGGAGAGAGAATCGAGAGGGGGAGTGGGAGATCGATTGTGATTTGTGATAAGGAGATCGAGAGGAGGGGGAGAGGAGATCGAGAGGGGAGAGAGAGGGTTGAGAGAGAGATCGAAGAGAGAGTAGAGGAGATGAGAGAGAGGGAGAGTCGAGAGGGAGAGAGAGAAGGGGGAGAGAGAGAGCGATCGGAGAGAGAGATGGAGAATGGAGAGAAGGCAGATCGAAAGAGATGGGGAGATCGAGAGAGAAGATAGAGAGGGATCGAGAGAGAGAGTAGAGAGAGAGAGAGAGAGAGATAAGAGAGATCAGGATAAGAGAGGGGATAGAGAGGGATCGGAAGGGGAGATAGAGAGAAGAGAGGGGAGGGGGAGAGAGAGATCGAGATCGAGAGATAAGTAAAGATCTATTACAAATAAATATAATAACTTTCTAATGCATCTTGCTCCTCTATAATCTTTGCTTGCAACTGCTCTGTAGCTTTGGAGCGGATTACACAGAGGGAGATCGAGAGACAAAGATATAGAGGAGCCTAGTTTCCCAATGATGTAGACACCATAGTCGACGCCATCTTTGGTCGAGGCAGTCCCGCTAACATGGCATCGACGATCACACATGTGATACTATGCCGTTTCCACTGAGTGGCGCATCTTGCTCCTCTATAATCTTTGATTGGGACTACATGGTTAAAGTATTGCAAAAATTTCAAATGGGAGATAATTTTATTTCATGGGTAAAACTATTATATGACAGGTCCACTGCTAGAATAACTAATAACATGTTGTCTCAGACATTTCAATTATCCAGGGACAATAGACAGGGATGCTCACTATCACCCCTGCTATTTGCTCTTGTAATAGAACCGCTAGCTGAAACCATTGGAACACATCGGAACATCCATGGTTATAATACAAAATATCATTATGTGCAGATGATGTACTACTGCACATCACAAAATCACAAATTAGCACACCAAATATATTAAATCTAATAGGGGAATTTGGATCCTTTTCACGATATTGAATAAACTATGACATGAAATTATGACGATAAAACCTCTAGACTCAACACTGTAAAAATTCCCTTTTAAAATTGCTACAGAAAATTTTAAATACTTGGGAATCGAAATTAGCAGAAAATATAAATCTTTATTTAATGCAAACTACATGCCCTTACTTAACAAATTAAACGCCCTGAGTAAGTTTTGGAAAACTCTTCCGATGTCTTTAATAGGACATATAATAACTATTAAAAAAACTAATAAACTACTAAAAAAATGATCTTTTTACCACAAATTTTATATCTATTCCAATAAATACCAATATACCTACCTAAAATGTTTTTAACAAAAACTGGATTCTGTTATTACAAATTTCATATGGGACTATAAATCACATAGAATTCAAAGAAGACATTTGTGCAAACCCAAAGTATTTGGTGGATTAACACTCCCTAATTGTTTGTATTATTATTGGGCAGCACGCAAACATCAAAAATGTGTTCACCTCTGTTGGACAAAATACTATCTCTCTGCCCCTCGGGTTGGATTGGGTAGTAATGCGAGAAAGATTGCGCCCCTTTTAATATAGGAGCGATCCTTCTCCTCACCAACAAAATTGATAATACAAAATTTAGTAAACATCCAATTATTTTATATACTATTAAGAATTTTGGGGAAACAATAAAATTAACCCTTTAAAAGATTAAATTACACACTAACCCACACAACACACACCTAAACCACACACACACACACTCCCCCCCCACACACATACTAACCCCCCCACACACAACTAGCCCCCACACACACACTTACCCCCCAACACACTAAAACCCCCCCATACACACAAACACCCACACACAACCCCCCCCACAAACACACACTAACCCCCCAGCACACACACTAACCCTCCCACACACCACTAACAAACCCCCACACACACACACAACTCCCCCCCCTCACACACACTAACACCCCCCACACACACAACCCCCCCAAACACACACATTTTCCATCCCCCCCGACACACTAAACCTCCACAACACACTAACCCCCACACAACACTAAACCCCCCCCCCACACACACACTAGCCCCCACACACAACCCCCCCCCACACACACTAACCCCCCCACACAACTACTACCCCCCCACAGCACACTTAACCCCCCCACACACACGAACCCCCCCACACACACACTGAACCCCCACACACACACTAACCCCCCCCACGACACACACTCATCCGCCCTACACACATACTAAAAACCCCTCCAACACACACATTTACCCCCAACCGCACACCACATTTACGCCCCCCGCACACACAAACTCCCCCCCACACACACACACTATCCCCCCCACACACACATTAACCACCCCCCACTAAACCTCCCACACACGACTACCCCCCACCCCTCACACATAACCCACCCACACACACACTAACCACCTCTCACACACACACACACACTAACCCCTCCCACACACACTAACCCCCTATACAACACTACCCCCCCACACACACACTCTGGCCCCCACACAGAATTACCCCCCCCCCACACACACTAACCCCACCCCCCACACACTAACCCCCCCCACACACACACTAAACCCCCCCACACACAACACTAACCCCCCACACACACAATACAACTCCCCCCTCACACACACTAACCACCCACACACACAACACCCCAAACACACACATTTACCACCTCCGACACACCAACCTCCCCACACACACTAACCCCACACACACTAACCCCCACACACACACAAACTCCCCCTCACACACACTAACCCCCCCACAAAACACACTAACCCCCCCACACACACACATTTACCACCCCCACACACTAAACCACCCACCCACACTAACCCCCCCCCACACACTTAACCCCCCCACACACACAACTAACCCCCCCCCACACACACACACAAGCCCCCACACACCAACAACCCCCCCCCACACAACACTAACCCCCCCCCCCACCACACAACACACAAACCCCACCACACACACACAAACCCCCCCCAACACACACTAACCCCACCCCCCACACACACACTAACCCTCTCACACACACACTCTCCGCCCCCACACACATACTAACCCCCCCACACACACAACCCCCCACCCACCGCACCCCCCCCACGCCCACACAACCCCCCCACGCACAACCCAACCCTCCCCACACACAATGCACAACCCCCCCACACACTTTACCCCCCCCCGCACACACTCTCATTTACTAACCCCCCCCCCCACACACACACACCACACCTAAACCCTCCCCACACACATTACCCCACCCCACACACTAAAACCTCCCTACACACACCAACCCAACCCCCCCCCCACACCACTAACACCCCCCACCCCCCCCCCCCCACACAAACCCTACACACACACACTAAACTCCCCACCCACACAAACACAGCAAACACACAAACGACACCCCCCCCAACTGGCACAATACTACTAACCCCTAACCCAACCCCCCCCCCACAACAAAACCTATTTAAACCTCCCTAAACCCCAAAACCAACACCCCCGCCGCAACCAAAACACTAAAAAACACTAACTCCCCACAAACCTAAACACTAACGCCCCCACAACCCACAAAACCACACTAACCCCCCACATGCAAACACTTAACCAAAACACCAAAAACCCCCCCCCACAACAACCAACCCCCCCAACAACAACCCCCCCCCCCGTACTTACCAACACGTTACACCCCCCACCAAAATACCCCCTATATAAAATACCTAACCTTAAATACCTATACTCCGAAACTTGATGCACACTTTACTACACCCTTCATACCACCCCCACAGCACACTAACACCCCCCACAGAAGGCAAACAAACAAAACCCCTCAATACCTATAACCCGCAACTAACTACCTACCCCCTTCACCCTCCCCCCAGCACAAACACTACCCCCCCCCCACAGGCACACTAACCAGCAACCCCCACCCACCTAAAAAACAACCCCCCCACAGCAAACACACAAACATCCCCCCTTCAAACTCCTCACTTCCCTTCGAACATATTTCCTCCCCCCCCTCCCCAACCAACTCACTCCCCTCAAAAACATAACTCAAACTACTCCTCCCCCAACACACACACACACGACTCCAACACAACCCCGATAGCAAAACTAAACCATAAAACACTAACATAAAACCCCCACCTAACCTCAAAAAAACAAAAAAATAAACCACCTCCCCAACTACTACAAAACCCCCCCCCACGACACAACACAAACAACATGCTCAATTTGACCCCTAAAACTACCCCCCCCCCCAAACCCCCCCACACCCACCCCACACAATAAAACCGACCGCACCTACTTAACCAACCCCCTTCCCAAATACACAACACACTAACCCTCTTTCCCCCCCACAACCCCACACCACAACACAAACCCATATACCCCCACCCCTTTCCAAAACAACACCCTAAACCTCTCCCAACCCAAACATACCACACAAACAACTAACACCCCCCAACAACCCTTAACCACAAACCACCCACCACACAAAAATCACCCAACTTAACAAATAATATAAACTAAAAAAAAAACCACAAAACAACTAACCCCACCCCCTCCCACCCCTCAAAAAACCCACTCCCCAATAACCCATCTATACTAAAATAACATCCCACACTAAACTACACGCCCAAACAAACCCCTAAAAAACAACCCCAACCCCTAACATACCAACAACCTCACAACCACAACGAAAAAACACAAACACCACAACCACATCAAACACACACTAACACCCCAACTAAACTAACGATAAACCCTCGCAACTAAACCCCCACTACAAACATACTACTAACACAAACAACTAACCCCCCCATAAACCACAACTAAAACCACCCCCAAAAAACCCCCCAAAAAAACAATCAACAAAGTACCTAACCCCGCCCAAAACCCAACAAATATCCACCACAAAAAAACCACCTAAAAAACCAAAAAAGACATACTAACCGAGACTAACC